>JAZEWU010000043.1:2845873-2886581 GCA_036362915.1 Geotria australis | reverse complement strand
GGACTGGCGAGCGGCGCCGGGGAGTGGAAGAGGAGGAGGGGAGCGCCCCGAAGCAGCGTAGGAACAGCGGAGGAGCAGCGCGCGAGCGGTGTCAAAAGCGCGCACCAGAAGGAGCGAAGAAGCAGCGAAGAAGGAGTACAGAAGCGGTGACGTGGGCAGTGCACGAGTAGCGTAGAAGGAGCACGGGAGCAGCACGGGAGCAGCTGGAGGAACGGACCAGAAGGAGCAGAGAAGCAGCGAAGACGCGGCGAAGAAGGAACGCAGACGCAGCGCGGGAGCAGTGCAGAAAAAAAAACCGCAGAAGCGGCACGGAATTGAGCAAAGGAGGAACGCAGAAACAACGCGTAAAGCAGCACAGAATTGAGCAGATTACAGGAGCAACGCAGAAACAACGCAGAAGTAGCACAGAAAGAGCACGGGAGCAACGCAGAAACAAAGCAAAAGCGGAACAGAATTGAGCCAAGGAGCAACGCAGATACAACGCAAAAGCGGCACAGAAGTAGCACGGCAGCAGCGGAGGAACATCGGAAGGAGCAGGGCGAACGGCGGGAGGTTTAGCGTCGTGCACCGTGCCAGCGGGTCGGCGACTCGCGGTGGCCATGAGCGCCGAAGGCTCACCTTAAGCGACGACACCGCCGTCGCTTAAGCGGATTCCAAGCGAAGGTGAGTTTGCTTCACCCCCCCACCCCTCCAGTCGTGGTGTGAGAGCGAGAGCCGGCTGGGCCGAACGCGCGGGGATCGGATTCGCCGCACGCTCCGAGCCGCACGCAGACGGAGTTGTTTTGGTTGGAATGCGCGAAATGTACACGGCGCGCACGCGAGGTCAGCCCCCGTGTGGTCAAGATGCTGGTGTCGCGGAAAAAGTTACGCGACGCTGTCGAGCCTCCGCCACGCGTGTTTTCTTAAAAAAAACAGCAACCAAATGGACACTTTTTGCAAAACATTGTATATTGTTGACATTATCTGTACACTGGCAAAAAGGTCCCCGTAGTCTAAATAGATAGATGGGTTTTTTTGTATTATTACAACAGAATACACCCAGTGAGTTTGTAATCTCTGGAAGCCGGATTCCTGTGATGAAACAAACGAGGAAATGAATCAACATCAAACAGATGTATTCCGATCCGTGAGTAAGTTTATGGCAGTGGATCTTAAATTGGGCCAGCGAGGCATGCCAGATTGTTGTGCGGATTATATTATACACGTATCGTATTATGTATGTATTTATTAGTAATGGGTGCGCGAACATATTTTCAGAACCAAAGGGGTGCAGGCTTGCAGTAAATTTAAGGACTGTTGTTTTAAGACGTCACTATAAATCCCGTGACAATTTCCCAATGCAGGCGTATATCATCGGCATACACTCGTGCAGCTATCAGCCTGAGATCTTATACACACGATGATTAAAACAAGGCTTTGGTCAGTAGGTGAAACATTTTGTATTTAGATTTAGCGCTGTTTTATTCTTTTTCATTTGCACCGGTCCTTGGAATGTCTCACCGTCAGACGTTATTTACAATCGACAGATGTGCACTGAGAGATCGAAAGTGACCATCAGAAAGACAGCAATGCAGAGTTTCCTCACGTTTCCCGAGCATTCTGAAATTGTTCAGCGTAATTGACCAACGCTTCGAAAAAAATGTGTAAATTGATCATTTTGGCGGCAGAGTGGCGCAGTTCTAACATCTGCACCTCGCAGACAGGAAGTCCAGTTAAATTACTGCCTCGGGCACCTTTCTGAGTGGAGTTTGTGTTTTCTGCCCTTGTTCTGCGTGGGCTTCTTCGATGTTCCCCGGTTTCCTTCCATAATAACAAAAAAACACTCATTAAACTAATTGGCTGATACCATCGTAATATATAGGACGCAGTGTCTGGCAAAAGTTGGCGCCGGCTAACCGCGTGGCTGCCTTCCCTCTCCCCGCCTCTCTGTGGTTTCCTCACGCTTCTGAGTCTTTCTTCAAATTCTGTCTTCGACATTCAACAAACGTGTGTGCGTGGTAAATCGTAGTTATTATTTCACCAACAGTCAAAGTGATATCCTGATAAAATAAGCATTGAGATGGGGAATCATCTCCTCTTTACAGTCCTGACCCCTGTGGTGGATATTCCATATTCCTATGGCTGAGGCGAGGCGAGCCATAGGACAACCAGTGTGTATTTCCCCGTGAAGTGGTACTCGATGTACTCACCCGATAAAGATGATGGGCTGAGTCGACCCCCAACCAGGATTTGAACTTGAATGAGAGCCGTGCTCCACCGCTGAACCACCATACCGGATGAATTTAAACGAATGACCCCCCCGTTAAGCGTGGACATTAGTTCCGGTTCATTCTAACAGTTCCACTTAGGGGTAATGTTTGTTTTGGTAAGATATCAGAAACGGTGAACACTTTTAAGGTCACGCAACGCATTAATGCTCAGCGTGAAATCGCGCATGTACTCGGGCAATGCAGAACAGTGTTTAATTCTGAATGTACACACCTGCCATACATCCAAACGTGCACGCATGAAAGCTGCCTAAAACAATGAATGTAGATGAATGGTACCGATTTCTACGTGTAATGTATATATGAAACTAAATTAGTGACGTATCACTGGCAAAACAGCAGCAGCAATGAATTCTGGAGACAATTTTATCGGGGGGATAATACACTCGGAGTACATAGAGAATAGCTGTCAAGAGCTGGTCTTTCGACATAGCCGTGATGAGCATTCGTTCTCTCTCCTTCGCGACGTATCGGCTCCCACGCTGGAGGCATCGTCAGGCTCGATTAAGAAGGGAGGCGAAACGTCGCGAAGCTGAGAGGAGGAACGCTCAGCACGGCTATCCGAAAGAGCAGCTCGTGAGAGCAATTCAAATACCTGGAGCTGTGAAAAGCTACATCAATGCATTTAGTAATTAATTATCTCCTTGGCTTGTATTTATTTGGCTCCCCACTGAATGCAACGGTATTTGTTTACTTTCATAGCCCGGTGCAGGAATGCTGAGCAGTTCAATCGAGCGATAAATTGAAAAACACCCGTTTGATTTATGGGTGCAGTCACACACACACACACACGTACACATCACGTTGTGGCCTGGCGTAATATTGGCATGACAAGTGCGTCATCGAATTTTGTTCCAGAGTATGTGTGCTTTGACGGAGGCGTTGAGAGAGCACGTACCTTATTGGAGCCCCTGGTTTTTATTTTACGATGAGATGCATCGCGTTAAATTATACTGGTACTGTTCGTGTAAAACGACAAAACATAAATACAAATCTATGAAACCGGAGTGCTCCCACCGTCCAAAGACATGCTGCCAGGTTAATTGGCGTACTGACTAAATTACCCCAGGCGCCCTGCGATGGACTGGCGTCCCATCCTTGGTGTTCCCCTGCCTTGCGCCCTGTGTCTGCCGGGATAGGCTCCGGCTCACCGCGACCCTGTATAGGAATAAGCGGTTTCTGAAAATGGATGTATGCATGGACAAATCTATGAACTAGATCAGGTCTACTGCTTTACAGGACCGTATGTTTTCAAAGTAAATTCAACTTCTGCAGGGTTGGAGTAAGCAGACCAAAGGACGCAAGTTAGGGTTATTCCCCGCATGAAATAACGGTCCATCTCAGGGCACCAGGGGCAACTTCGTCAAGACAATTAACCTAGGCCAATTAACTTCAAACAGTGGGAAAAAAAACCGGAGTAATCCGGCAAAAACCCACGCGGACACGGGGAGATAACCCGGCCAAACCCCCACAGCAGGAAAAAGTGGCAGGGGGGGAATGGAATCATGTTTCTGTGAACGTGCGGGTGTCGCAAGATATGATATGAGACTACCTCAGGAAAAAGTGCGGGGGGGATGGAACCATGTTTCTGTGAAAGTGCGGGTGTCGCCAGATATGATATGAGACTACCTCAGGAAAAAGTGCGGGGGGGATGGAATCACGTTTCTGTAAAAGTGCGGGTGTCGCAACACCCGCAACACCCGCGGCTGCGACGCGCCTTCCGGGCCCGAGCCCGGAAATCGAACCCCCCCGGGGGGCTGGGTTTGTGTTGTTGTTATCGTTTTCGCCGCCGTCGTCGCAGCAGCATGGCCAACGGAACGTCGAACGGGACGGTCAACGGGACTACGAACGGGCCGAGCAACTCGTCCAGGTCACCGCCGCTCAGCCGCGACGAGGAGCTGGCCAAGGTGGAGATCGGCATCCTCGCCGTGATCCTGTGCGTCGCCGTCGTGGGCAACGCCTGCGTGCTCCTGGCGCTGCTCGGCACCAAGAAGAAGTCCTCGCGGATGCACCTGTTCATCATGCACCTGAGCATCGCCGACCTCGTGGTTGCCTTCTTCCAGGTTGCTCTTCCCCTCTGGTCGCGCGCGCGCCCGGTCTCCCTCTGTGTTTGTCTTTAAGGAAGTGACGGCCATCTTAGGGGACGCTGGCAGATTTTTGCCGCTATTAAGATTGCCAGTTTCACGACCTTTCGGTGTATTCGAAGCAGCCTTAATCATTTGATTTTTGCTGCTTTGTTTTATTTATTTATTTTTCTGTCGTTGTGCAGCGCTTTGTGACCCACGGGTGAAAGGAGCTCTATAAAATGCTTTTATTATTATTATTATTAATTCCTTCCTCTGTTGGTGCGGGTCAGTTGTCTCTCGCTCGCTCTCTCTCTCTCTCTCTCTCTTCCGATCTGCGTCTGCTCGGGAACATCTGTTCCCTCCTTGCTTGGTAGAATTATTATTATTTTTTCCGCTCTCTTTATGTCCTACGTCTTGTAATTTATCGCTATTGCCTGACTCTCGGTTGATCTGTCTTGATGTTGCTGACGTGCCGTTCTTTCCACAGCCCTGTGCAGCGCTTTTTGGCCCTCGGGTGAAAGGCGCTCTATAAATGTAACAAGTTATAGATTACTATTAAAGTTCAGTTTTCTCCAAAAACGCTTCCAAGTCACGCTCGCCCACGTCGTTATTTCATCGTTTTCGTCCTCGCTCACCTTCGGCAACAATCTGGCGAAACAGATGCCGTCCATTGTTTTGTAAACCTCTCACGTGTGACTTTCATTTAGCTCCTGCTCGGTCTGGTCTGACGACCCTTTTACAATACGGCAATGGGAAACTGTCATATCACCATCACGCTTCGAAGAATCAAATCGAATTCGACTGGGACGGCTTACAATGTGAAGCGAGGGACCAACTGCACACAACTACAATCGCTCGATGAACACACACAACTCCATAGTCTAGCTCTCTTTATGGGTTAGGTCACCTAAAAAATTATAACTGCCGTAACTCATAAAAAGAGCTAGACTACCGATAACATTGGTCACGAAAACAGGCGCATCGCAGCCGCGGGTGTTGCAGGAAAAAGTGGAGGGGATGCAATCATGTTTCTGTGAAAGTGCGGGTGTCGCAACATATGATATGAGACTACCTCGGGAAAAAGTGGGCGGGATGGAATCATGTTTCTGTGAGAGTGCGGGTGTCGGAACACCCACAACACCCGCGGCTGCGACGCGCCTGCACGAAAGCCTTCGCGTCAAACGTGCCACAGGCACAGACGTCGCCTTTCTCCGACGTTCGAGCAGGTGCTGCCGCAGCTCATCTGGGAGGTGACGTTCCGCTTCAACGGCCCGGACGCGCTGTGCCGCGCCGTTAAGTACCTGCAAGTCCTGGGCATGTTCGCGTCCACCTACATGCTGATCGTCATGGCGATGGACCGCTACGTCGCCATCTGCCACCCGCTGCGCACGATCCGCCAGTCGCCCGCTCGCTCCCGCGCCATGATCTCCGCCGGCTGGCTGGCGAGCATCCTGTTCAGCGCCCCGCAGGCGCACATCTTCTCGCTGCGCGAGGTGCAGCCGGGCACCGGGGTCTACGACTGCTGGGCCGCCTTCGCGGAGCCGTGGGGGGTGCGCGCGTACGTCACCTGGACGGCGGCGGCCGTGTTCGTGGCGCCGGTCGCGGTCCTCCTCTGGTGCTACGGCATGATCACCGCCGAGATCTGGCGCAACATGCGGGCCAAGACCGGCAGGCGGGCGCAGGGGTCGCGGGGCGGGCGCTCCGCGAAGGCCGCGCGCGACGCGGCGGCCGCCGTGTCCCGGGTCAGCTCCGTGAGGAACATCTCCAGGGCCAAGATCCGCACCACCAAGATGACCTTCGTCATCATCGTGGTGTACGTGTTCTGCTGGACGCCGTTCTTCCTCGTGCAGATGTGGTCGGCCTGGGACAGGTCGGCTCCCTTCGAAGGTATTCAGCGGGCGTGTCATCCATCCGTCCATCTGTTTTCAGGAACCGTTTAATCCTGTACAGGGTCGAGGTGAGCCGGAGTCTATCACGGCTAACGCAGGGCGCAAGGCAGGGGGATACCGAGGATGGGACGCCAGTCCATCGCAGGGCACCTGGGGCAATTTACTCGGTAGGCCGATTAATCTGGCAGCATGTCTTTGGACGGTGGGAGGAAACCGGAGTGCCCGACGAAAACCCACGCGGACACGGGGAGAACATGCAAACTTCACACAGAAAGACCCCCGAGCCGGGATTCGAACCCGGGACTTCTTGCTGTGAGGCGGGAGCGCTACCCTCTACGCCACAGTGCCACTCTCATCGGGTATCATCATCAGGCTAATTCAATTAGCCTGATGATGATAGATAGAAAGATAGATGTTTATTATTACAACAACAAAGATACCCAGTGAGCTTGCAATCTCTTTATGGGACTCCTGCGAGGCAACAGACATGCGAATTGCTGACAATAATTAAAACATATACAAGATTCAGAAATATCCAACATTTAAATCAACCAACAACAAATAAAACACCTACACGTAGCATTCCACGCATGTTTCAAATAAAATAGTCCAAAATACATAGCATTGCACATTTTTTTTTTTTTTCAAATAACCATATAACATTAAAGCATATTAAGGTTAAACATAGCCAACGATACGACGGAAGAGTGCAACAAATTGGAACCTTTAGACCAACAATTGCCCCCGGTGTCCTGTGATAGACTGGCGTCCCATCCTGGGTATAGCCGTGCCTTGCGACCCCGTACAGGATTAAGCGGTTTCTGACAATGGTTGCTGGTTGGCTACCTCCAACAGTGGAGGCAAAAACGACGTGAAGGAGAGAAAAGGAACGCTCGACACGTCTACTCCTGAGAAGAGCAACGGAGAAAGGGCTGTGCGTGTGCCTAGGGGAAAGCACTGCACGCAGTAGAGGTTTAGTCTGTTTCTCTGCCCACTACTGGTCATCCCTCACGCAAGCAGTTGCTTGTTTTAGGTTAAGTCGACCTAGGGAAGACACGGTCTCGGTCCAGATATATTTTTTCCCATGAAGTCTATTGCCAGAAACTGAATCCAAGTCTCGGAATATTGCACAGCAATACAAGTTACAAGACTGGCAGAGTACCCGCCCTACGGGCGATCTCGTTCCAAGCGTGTGACACGTTTTTCTAACGTCTCTCATTGATGACGTTCTGTTCTGGCATGACTGCTTGCATCTGGGTTTAGTCCTAGATAAACATGGAGGAGTGCTTAAGAGGGTTGATAGGACCAGTGCAACAGATGTAATTTAAAGCTGAAATAGTGTTTAAGTTGCCAAAGAGTGATGACTAAGTGAAGAAGTAAAGCTGATATAAGACATACAAGCCTCGGTGTTGTGGGGATAACATTTTCGCTCGCCTCATTGCGAACATACATACTCGCATACACGTGTACGTGAAAACACGTGCTACATTTTATATATATATATAAAGTAAGATCTGCTCGCATAACAATAATACATAATGATAAATACAATTTACAGCGCGCACATATTAATTGAATTTCGAAGGTATTTATTTGAAGAGAGAACGACTCAGAGGCGCGAGGTAAACTGCAGAGGGTCTCTATACGACAGTTTCTAAAGGCGCTGCCATGAATCACTGAGCCACCGCGCAGAACAACTTTACCCCGGGTGAACCGCGGACAACATCGCAATTACACGAACGTCTACTGTACTTATGCACAAGCACACACACACACGCTCTGCATTAGAGGAAGTTGAAAGCGAAGGAGAGTGTTGCAATTATTTTTTCATAATTGAATTGGGTAGCTCGTGGTATTTTTCAAGAACGAATGGCGAGCTTGTATTTATGAAAACAAACGGTGGGCTCTGAAGTAGGTTTTCACGGCTCGCTGCGTAAGAATTGCTGAGGTCTCTAATATCAGAATAATGACATTCGCGAGGGCGTGCATGTGTGTGTGTATTCCCTTATGGGGAGCGGTAGCTCGGTGGTTAAGCGCGCTGGGTTACCGAGTTCGAATGCCACTCACGGCCAACACCAGTGAAAATTTTCTGATCCGGTCCTGGGTCTCCCCTAGGTCGACCCAGCCTCAAATGAGTACCTCGTGCAATGTGTAAACATTGCCACTAGGGAGACAAAGGCGGCCGGGCGTGGTGCTGGTCACCCACCTCCTCTTGTGCCGTGTCGCCCTTCACAGGTGCTCGCTAACGGCACTCGACCCTACAGTCTCTTGAGGCTATACGGTGGATCTTTGTCTTTGTATTGCCTTCAAAAATCAAAGCTCTCGCGCGTTACATTAAACCCGCTCGCAATGCTATCCGTGCTCCATTCCGAGCAATTGACGCGAGATCAATTTACTTAATTGGCCTATTTCGCACACAACTCAAGGTGTTTAGTGCAAAAAAAGGCCTCTCACATTAATTGTAACGGCACCATAACACACTCGTTGGTGTTTGGCTGACGCGTTTTCGGGCTCTACCATAATTACTGTTTTCGCGAGCAGAACAGATTGTGCAAGAAAAAAAGTAATTGTCCCAAAATAATAAAAACAAATTTACCATAAAGACGCTATAATCTATTGCCTGTTAAAAGACACCCGCTGTAATTTGTTGCACGATATTCCCTAATCCTTTAAAATTGGGGCCAAGTGGGCAAAACACATGCTTTGCGTCGCAAGTGATACCAATTAAAGATTGGACCGAAGCCTCTCTACGTTTTTTCATGCTTATCCAGTGGGTTTTGGTCTTGGAATTCCGGCTTCCTCCCAGCGTCCGAAGATATGCTGCTGCTGATAATGCTGATGTTTGTTTAATTTGTGTTAACTGCTGGAGAATCTGCGGGCGACTCCCAATCAGAAGGTTACGAGTTCAAGTCCTGGTTGGGAATTGACTCAGCCCATCATCCCTCCGAGGACACTAAACATGGGTACCACTTTGTTGACAAATCAAAAGATGTTGTCCTCTAGATAGACATGCCCCTGCCTTAGGATTGTGGAAATTCCCCGAATGGCTCAGGGCTTTAAACAGGAGATGGTCCTCAATGCTACTCTGAGACGGACATCACTGATAACTGCTCTCAAGAGCTGCTTTTTCGGGATAGCCGCGTCGAGCGTTCCTCCTCTCTCCTTCACAGCGCATCTCCTCCCACGTTGGCGGCACCATCAGGCTTCAGAAGCCTGACGACGGGAGGTACAACGTCGCGATGGAGAGAGGAGAGGAACGCTCAAAACACGACTATCCCTGAAGAGCAGCTCTTGAGCGCAATACTCGTACATTCGAAGCAGCCTGAATTATGTCACGTTTGTTGCTTTGGATTTTATTAGTTTTTTTTTGTCGTTGTTGACATGCCGCTCTCACCGCAGCCCTATGCAGCGCTTTGTGACCCTCGGGTGAAAGGCGCTCTATAAATGCTATTATTATTATTATAGTTGACTACAGCAATTATGCTTGCCCGTAGGATCTAGTAAGTACCGTGATGCTATTCAGCGGTGATGTGCAGAGTTCAGATCAGGCGAGTGTGTTGTCTGGTGCATGTTGTCTCAATTACCACAGCGCCCACATGGTATATACAGAGACCAGGTGAACTTTCCCTCCGAGCTAATGTGGTTTCCACTGAACGCACATTGGCGAACAAAAAATGTGCATCGGAAAAAAACACAACTGACTCGAACTCAAGATTTGCTGTAACTGCGGCATTAGATGCAGGCAGGGCTGTGTCTCGAGCCTCCAGAATCCAAAACGTACCTCTTAGCTTTGTCCAAACAACAGGTGAATTTATGACATATCGAACTATGTTGGACGCGATCGTATTTGTTATGGTTCAGGAACATGTGGACTGGATTAAAGAAACTGCCACGTGGGATTTGGAAGTAGTGCCGCAGTGAATCATGGTTTTTCAGGGCAATATCTTGTTTTTAAGCTGGGATTAACCCGTTGAGCTACGTCGTTCTTTTTAACAGTTGTCCAGCGGGGAGGTGTAAGCAAGTTACAACAGCTCAGGTGTGCACCGGAGGGCAATTCAGTCAGGACAATTAACCTCGGCAGCATGTCTGGACCGTGGGAGGAAGCCGGAGTACCCGGCGGCGAAAACCCACACGGGGAGAACATGCAAAAACTCCACACAGAAAAGTACCTTAGCCGGGGATCAAACCCAGGTAGTTCTCGCTGTGAGGCGGTAGCGATACCCACGCCACCTCACCGCCCGTGACTGGATACTTACCCCGGGTGGCGTATTTCGGACAAAATAACGACTTCACGGCTGTCTGCATGCACAGCGTGATGCAACAACACACACGCACACACAGACGCATCGTGCAAATGTACAAAGAGCAAGTGGGACAGACACGAAAACGTATGGAAACTAAACAAACCGTAATGACCCCCACCCCAGTGCTGCAAAAAAAAGAATGGAAAAATAAATGTACTGTCCAAGGGAAGGAAAGCATTTTGGAAAAGGAAACACGAGGACACACACACAGCAATCAGAGAGGTTCGTGAGCGAATAATAAATAAATATTGCGACACATGCCAGACTGTTGACACTTCCGACCACTTCGTTAATGATCTAAAAGTCTGAATTCTTCTCAGTAGTTTTTTTTTAACACATACTTACCATACACGTAAAATGTAAAGGAAAACGTGCAGAGCTGTAATTTCTTGCGGTGAGTAGCAGTGGCACGGTGCCGCGCTGAGTAATAATATAATAATAATATCAATTTATATAGCGCCTTTCACCCGAGGGTCACATCGCTGCCGCCTCACAGCAACAAGGTCCCTCCCAGGTTCGATCCCGGCTCGGGTTCCTTTCTGTGTGGAGTTTGCATGTTCTTCCCGTGTCCACGAGGGTTTTTGCCGGGTACTCTGTATTCCTCCCACAGTCCAAAAAATTCGGCGCCTAGGTTAATTGTCCTTCTGACTAAATGCCCCCCGGTGCCCTGTGATGGACTGGCGTGTCATCCTGGGTATAGCCCTGCCTTGCGCCCTGTGCCTGCCGGGATAGGCTCCGGCTCACAATGACCCCGTACAAGAATTAAGCGGTTTCTGCCAATGGAAGGATGGATTATTATTAACAACAACCGCGCCACTTCTCTCCGTCTGTCTTCACTCAATCATAACGAATACATTTCTGACGCGCGCATATTCCCCGCGCGAGACGCGACCGTCGATTCAGAGGCGCGGAGCCCGGCTCAGTGGAAATGTGGTGAGTCGGTTGCGGGGGGTTTTGTTTGTCTTAGATAATGTGGCAGGCAGGTTACGGGTGCCGCGACAGAGAAGCGGCGTTGTGCAAATGTTGCGCCTGAGCGCGGTGTGTGAAGCAGGCGCTGTGATAAGCCGCGTAGAGTGCGGCATTGCGTTGAGCCGAGTGGCCGGAGTAGCGATGCGAGGTATTGAGGGTGACCTGTGTGGATAGCCATCCATCCATCCATTTTCAGAAACCGCTTAATCCTGTACAGGGTCGCGGTGAGCCGGAGCTTATCCCGGCATACACAGGGCGCAAGGCAGAGGAACACCGAGGATGGGACGCCAGTTCATAGCAGGGCGCATGGGGAAATTCAGTCAGCACGTCAATGAACCTGGCAGCATGTCTTTGGACGGTGGGAGGAAACCGGAGTGCCCGGCGGCGAAAACCCACGCGGACACGGGGAGAACATGCACACTCCACACAGAAAGGCCCCCGAGCCGAGATTCGAACCCGAGCTCTTCTTTGCTGTGATGAAGCAGCGCTACCCACTACGCCACCGTGCCGCACCTGTGTGGATAGCGCGGTGGCATATTCCTGCTGTTTTGTAACTGATGCGTTTCTCGTCCCCGAACACCCAGGCTCGGCGTTCACCATCGTCATGCTGCTGGCGAGCCTCAACAGCTGCACGAACCCGTGGATATACATGTTCTTCAGCGGCCACCTCATCTACGACTTCGCGCACCAACTCCCGTGCTCCGAGTGCGTCCTGCGCCGCGTGCGGGTCGCGGGAGCCGACCGCGCGACCGCCAGCCAGCGCAGCTCCACTCCGCAGAGACACCGCAGCGTCACCCTGAGCTCCTGTAGCCAGAAGTAGGGCGGCCCCGCGGCCCCGTAAATTGGGCCCACGGTGCCCCCATGATGGACCGACGGCGTCCGATCCTGGGTGTAGCCTTGCCTGTCGCGCTGCGCCTGCCGCGATAGACTCCGGCTCACCGCGACCCTGTACAGATTTAAGCGGTTTCTGATAACGGACGGATGCATGATGGTACGGGCGGTTTGGAACGCGTTGTTAGAGCGTGGGAGGTTGCTCGTTAGCGAGAGAGGACGGCTCGGCGGAGCGAGGAAACCGCGGTGAGATGGTGGGGGGAGGGGGGTAGGTAGGTAGGCAGTCGCGTGGTCAGCAGGCGCCAACCCACCAGACCACTTGTGTAGGATGATGTCGGCCACGCAGAATCGGAGGAGAACTCGCAAAATCCGGATGGAAAGGCGCCCGAGGCGAGAATCGAACCGCCTCGGGCAGGACGTGTTACCACTACGTCTCCGTGCCGTGTAAATAAAACGCAGTGCCAACCAGACAGCCGAGGACAGGGTTACCACGTCGGAGGCACCAAACACCGAGACATATGGTGGACAGGATAAACCGAATAAGAAGAGAAGACTTCGCGTAAGTGGCAAAATCCCAGGACCTTGAACGACCCTGCATCTTGCCAGAACAAGTTTCCCCCAGCTGGACAGCTGCCTCAACAAGAAGGGACGATCCTGAGAAAACCAGGACAAATGGCAACCCTAGCGGCGGAGCCTTTGCTGGCTCGCAAAGAGCCGCTCGTTTGACCCGCTGCGGTTTGGCGCCGCGCGGAGGACATCTCGTCTCCGGCGCTCCAATGTGGTCGCAATTGAAACAGCGCGCGGATGGCGGTGGTCACGGCTCGAATCTACGGACATCGTTTTTGCCAGAGCACGGTTGATGTGAAAAATAGGAAATGTTTTAGCCTTTGTGGTAGTTATGCAAGTGTGAAGCTCTTGAGACGCCAAATAGACAGCTTTCACAGCGTGTCAAGTTAGCGAAAAGCCGCACGTGGTCGTGACAAAACGTGCCTCGCAAAATGCTTTGATAATGTATGCATCGTCCTTGATACTGATTGGCCAACACCAGAGACGGCTTTCTTTATAGCAGAGTTACCAGGCTTAAACCTCGTCTCACCAGTGTTAGCCAGGTGTCGCCAAAACGCAAGCAACTCAGGACAACGCAGATATCAATGTATTCGTAGCTCGGGTCGAGCTGCAACACTTGGTTAATGCTGGTGAGACTAGGCTACAAGGAATGCCTCGATGGTGTGGGCCAATCAATTCCAAGGACATTATCAAAGCAATTTGTTCGGACGTTTCGCCACAAGCATGAGTGATCTCTTGCAAACTTGACACGTTCCAAACGGTGCCTGCTTGGTGTTTTAATATCTCGACAATTCGTATTACTGCCACAAAGCGTAAACACCTTTTCTCTTTATATGTCAAAATCTCGACTCGTCGTCAATTACAGCGGAGAGATCCGCTGTGCGTGGCTGAAAGGCCGCAACGAACGCCCCTTGGGCGGCAGGGTGGCACAGTGGTAACATCTGCGCCTCATAGAAAGAATGGTCTTGCCCGAGCAGGTTCGATCCCCGCCTTTGGCGCCTTTCTGTGCGGAGTTTGCGCGTTCTCCCCCTGTTCTGCGTGGGTTTCCTCCGGGCTCTCCGGTTTCATCCCACAACTTAAAAAAAAATACTCGTTAGTTAATAGACCGATAACATCCTGATATATAGGAAGCAGTGCGTGGCAATATGGTGCCGGCAAACCGCCTGGCTGCCTCCTCCGCCTCTCTGTGCTTTCTTCGCGCCTCTGAGTCGTTCGCTTATCGAATGAGTACCTTCGACAGTGAATGAATATGTGCGCGTTATAACTGTAAAATTATTACTATTATCATTATTATTGGAAACGAACGGGGGTCGGCGCTGCGGCCGCCAATGATTCACGACGAGGCCTCCCGCCAAGGGGCTGCACGCGAGCCGCCTTGAGACATTTGGAACAATCCCAGCGAGGTCAAACGCGCTGCACGACACGGCGGAGAAGGAACATCGCAGAAACGAGATTGATACGACGCCGTGACGCGTGCATGTCCCGACTGTGAATGCTGCAATGTACTCGAATTTATTGAGCCTCCCTAGTTTCCACAAACACTAAACATCATGTTGCGGCAGGATGCTGTAAATCTTTTATTTCTGGCTGCAGAAACCTTTCAACGAGTCTCGTAATGTCCCTTAAACCCAGAACGAAAAACACATTTTCAGATTTCATTTGGATGTCGCGTGATTTTTCTTTTTTCCCCGTTAAGGGCGAATTTAAATTTGTTTCTAGGATTACAAAAACAGATTAGACATTCTTGCTTGCTGGTTCGTGTCTGAATGGGCCGGCATTTAAAAAAAAAAAACGCGATGCTTTTTTTTCACGTGGCATTAATGATGGCGCTGTTTGCTAAATAATCTTTCACCAACACCAAAAACAGGTTTCCTGCTAGTGTTGTTCACGGCACCGGTCTCCCACTGCCAAAATATGCGAAATTCGGAGGGAATTCGTCTGTCCGGGACTTCATGGCCCAGTTTGGGCAGGTGGGTGCCGTGCAACAGGGCAAGCTGAGCAATTCATCACCGCGGCTCTTTGTTTAATTTCTGCGCTCCGTTTGCGCAAGTTTTGTTCTCGCTTTTGTTGCCGCCACCAAACATCGGACTACGAAAGCTACGCCGGTCGGCGCTTCGTGCGTTGGCCGCTTCCGTTCCATGCTTTAACCCGGCCACGCCCCGGTTGATACTTAACCGGTCAATGACCATCTGCGATGGCCTGGCGTCCCATCCTCGGTCTTCCCCTGCCTCGCGCCCTGTGTCTGCCGGGATAGGCTCCGGCTCACCGCGACCCTGTACGGGATTAAGCGGTTTCTTAAAATAGATGGAAGGATGGTCAATGACCGTCGTGAACACGCGAGATTCTGGCCGGTAGGCCGCAAGCGCCACCTAGCGATCCGCGGAGACCTGACCCGAGCGGGGCCTAGTGGCCCTGGCGTAGACACCGAAGCCCTCCGGTTACCATCGGAGGTTAACGGGGGTGCGTTTTTTTGGCGAGCCGACCGTTGTGCCCATTCCGTTCACGTCGCCCGGATGAATGGCTGGCTGAGGTTCCCAGTTTTACAATCTGCGGTAGTGTACGATGCTCCTGCTGAGCTATTACAGAGGCGGCCACTGCCAATTTTCTCCGTGCTGGCAAATCATTGTAACGGCAACGGCACTCGTGTGTTGGACACGAATCTAAGTACGGGGGGTTGCCCCGCTGCCAATAAGCTTATGAAATGCAGTCTCCGGAAAGCTATTTGCGAGGCGGTAAAATAAACAAGCCAATTGCAAGGGCATCTGCACAGTATTAGATATGTATTAAGCCAAAGCCACGGTATACTTCAGTTGTGTCCAATGGAAATGTGTCAGGAAAGCGGGCTTCTTTATGAATGAGAATTGCTCTGCGTAGCTGTTCGGGCATCATCGGGCGCGATCAATACAAGAGGCGAAACGTCGCAAAGGAGAGAGAAGGAACACTCGACACGGCTGTACCGAAAGAACAGCTATCGAGAGCAATTCTCAGGCATCGAGCCGTGGACAACCTGCATCTTTAAACGACGTGACGTGATAAAGATAGCGACCCCCGTTTAACAATGATTCGTGTTCGATACGAGAAGAGGTGCGGTGCCCTCAAATAATGATACTACGATGCATCATGGCCCTCTGTGAATCCACTGCTGGATGAAGGCCTCCAATGCTATGCCAGTCATCGAGGTTATTGGATCATCACTTGACCGTGCTGGTCAGTGTGGGAGATAGGAGGTGGCTTGATGAGTTTTCGAACACTCACCACCAAGGGGTGAAAGTAACGTAAATATCTAACGGTCGTATCGCAACCCCATCTTCCCACCTCTACTGTCCCGAATGCTTTGGCCACTTTATTACCGGTTTGCAGGGTCGTACTGGACCGGTTTACCTTCCCCTCTGCCCGCCACTGATATTAGACTTGGTTGGAAATTGAAATGAGATAACTGGGTTTGTAATGCTGCACAAGAACCAATGTGCTACTTGTCCACCACCTCTAGTCACGGGAAACGTGGAAATTCCACCACCGATTCACAATGAGGGCAGCACGGTGGCGTAGTGGGTAGCGCTGCCGCCTCACAACCAGAAGTTCCCGGGTTCGAATCCCGGCTCGGGGGCCTTTCTGTGTGGAGTTTGCATGTTCTCCCCGTGTCCGCGTGGGTTTTCGCCGGGCACTCCGGTTTCCTCCCGCCGTCCAAAGACATGCTGCCAGGTTAATTGGCCTACTGAGTTAAATTGCCCGAGGTGCCCTGCGATGGAATGGCGTCCCATCCTCGGTATGCCCCTGCCTTGCGCCCTGTGTCTACCGGGATAGGCTACAGCTCACCGCGACCCTGTACGGGATTAAGCGGTTTTAGAAAATAGATGGATGGATGGATTCACAATGAATATGGGTAACGTTTATACGTGACGTACGATATTTATTATTATCATATGCACTAAACAGACCCGCGTTGTATTGATTGTAAGTTGCATGAATGTATTTTGTGAATAAGAAATTATTATTTCTACGGGACAGTATTTTGTCGATTACCCATGAAAGTTTACAACAGCAGCATCGATGGAATATTTGTATCACCTATTCTGCATTGATATGTCTTTTGAATCTCCACCGACATTAAAATATGACATATTTTGAAAAATGAAATGTCTACGTGTGCCGCAACGGGTTATGCTGAGCGATATTTAATATGTAGTGAGTGAGCTTGGACCCTTACAAATGTATGCCAGAAGTAAGACTACCCTGTTGATCAAATTAAATTAAAACGGCTTAAATCCAGTCTAAACAAGGGTAGAAACCTTACTGGGTGTTTGGAAATCTGCACCAAAAAACCCAAAAATACTCTACTTTAATCACATTGATAAGTAATCAATAGTGCGTTATGTAATATGTGTGTTCCCAGTCAAGACATATATTTTACGCAATTTCGTATTTTCAATTTAATAGTGCGAAAGCAGTTACTGCTGGATTCGTGTAGGTTCTCACAGATTTATGTATGAGCATTTATCTCAAGAGCTGCTTTTTCGGGTCGCGGTGAGCCGGAGCCTATCCCGACAGACACAGGGCGCAAGGCAGATCAATACCCAGGATGGGACGCCGGTCTGAAAATGGATGTATGGATGGATGGATGGCTGCTCTCTCTCCCTCGCCACGTTTCACATCCCACATTGATGACTCCAATGTGTCTCCAACGCGGGAGGTGAAACGTCGGGAAGGAGGAGGAACGCTCGTCTAAGGCAATCTAACCAAAACGCACCCAAAGAATGTAACTTGCTCATAAATTTAAACAACATTCAGAACCCCCTAGATGCTGTTGGTTAAACAGTTTACAGGATGCCTTTACGACGCCACAAATCAAACACATGTGTACAGGACAATTGTTATCACCATTTGGATGGTCTTGTGGACGTATGGGCTAACCCCAATTTTTATTTTTACGGAAAAAACTATTATTGTTTGTGAAACAAACTCTGAATTGGTATCCGCAAAAAAGTTCCAACATGACAATATCTGTTAGCTACAGCGACATACACTCTCACAGAGATATGTTAACTTGCTAAGGTGACTTCCATTCACTACGTTTGTTGTATCCCAGGAATTCCGCTTCCGGAGCTTGCAAGCTCAGTGAGTATTTTCTTCCGTGATAATAAACGTCTAACCATCACACAGATGTCTGTTGTATACCATAGATATCTGTTAGCTACAGGGACCTCCAGGAATCTGTTATTAGCAACAGCGACCTTCACCTATGCAGCAGCGGGGTCTGAGAGAAACGGAATTTCCATCCATCCATCCATTTTCAGAAACCGCTCAATCCTGTCCGCAAAATGTCCTGTACATATGGCAGAATTGACAAATAAAGTTGAATCGAACTCTCTTAGACAGCTGTTAGCTGCGATGACCTCCATTCACGCCCGCAGCAGCGGTCTGCTCAATCCCACCGTAATCGACCGGCATCGGCGCGTACCGGGTCACCGCTCGTCCGTAATGTGACCGACTAACCGCAGGGGGGCCCACATTCTAGTCGTCGGTCACCGCGAGATTCCACGGTGTCCCCCGGGCTGGCTTACACACCGGCATTCCTCGCAACTCAACGCCGCCGTCCACTTGCCGAGAGTTAGTGGGGGCCACGCGGCCATCTCTCTTTCGCTCGGACAAAGGAAGGCCCCGCGTGTCGATGTCGTGACTCGTTAGGGTAGCGAGCCGGATGTTGTTCGGGCGGCCTGACAAACAAACGAGGCCTCGCGCAGAGAGACGCGCGGTGAAATGTTTAGACGGTGGGATTTAAAATACGCGCGTGTTTTAAAGGGGAGGCGGCACGGTTTATATCGATTCCGTTTCACAGCAAGAACGACCCGGGTCCGAATCTCGGCTCGGGTGATTTTCTGTGCGGAGTTTGCATGTTCTCCCCGTGTCCGCGTGGGTTTTGCCGGGCACTCTGGTTTCCTCCCACAGTCCAAAGGTATGCTGCTGCACAGGTTAATCGGCCCGCGAACTACATCTCCCCTGGTGGCATGTGATGGACTGGCGTCCCATCCTGGGTCTAGCCCTGCCTTGCGCACTGTATCTGCCGGGACAGGCTTCGGCTCACCGCGACCCTGTACACAGGATTAAGCGGATTCTGACGATAGATAGATTCATGCTTTGCAAGATAACACGGGTACGTGATGGCTTGAACACGAGTCTAACGTGCCTTTCCAGATGCGAACGAATTCGGGCGAGAGCAATGACGATACTGTGATGAATGTACGAATTACGCACTCGTACTATAGCGATTCTACAAAATAATAATAATAATAATAGCGCACAGCACACATGCCAGTGTCTATGTAGTTTGCGAACACACCCACTAAAATACACAAACAGAGAGCCGGGGCACAGTTGTGCAGGCTCGGTTGATTGAAGACGAGATAGTTATCGACTGCCTGCCACCGCGGAGCGCTGCAGCAAAAGAACACCACCGCCTCTGATCCGCGAATCTCATTTTGACAAATTCGCTTCGACGAAATTCGAAACCAGTGATAACCGGTCAGTTGCCACGTACGGGTGGTGGGCGAAAAGTCGCGAGGGAATGCGGAACAGCGCTCAGTGTCAGAGCTGTTCTTTCGGGATAGCCGCGTCGAGCGTTCCTCCTCTCTCGTTCGCGACGTTTCGTCTCCCACGTTAGAGGCGTCATCAGCGGGACGATTGGCCCAACGTCGGAGAAGAAACGCCGCGGAAGAGGAAGAACGCCCGACACGGCTATACCGAACCCTCACCTCTCATACGTAGACACGCGGAAACCCACATCGCTCGCAATTGTATCAATTCAGTTGTGTGAGCCGCGCATCTTGAATCGTTTACGCGCAACAGAACCTGCGACGATGCTGTTTATTTTGCCCGGAGAAAAACCTATTAATTATAACGTTGCTACTGTCACGTAACGAATCGCAGAGGAAAACATACAGCCTGTAATGAGTCTCTTCCTGTGCGGAGCTGTGCAGTGTCATGGCACGGGCGATACCAGTGTCAGGTCGCCCTCCTCTAGGTCCCATAGCGTCGCTGTCTCTGTAACGGCGCTTGCTTATTTATGTTTAACTGGATGCTTGAACTTACGCGTGTTTCCCAAAGCACTTATTCGCAAGAGATTGCTGCACGCATGCCTCAGTTGCCTGGGCTTGCTTGCTGTCGCCGCACAGTATCTGGTTAATGTTGTTCGTGATTTTCAACCGGTGGGTCGCGACCCATCAGTGGTCCGCGAGCGCCACGAAGTGGTCCGTGGAGACCAGATCCGAGTGGGCCAAGTGGGCCTTGAGGTGCAAAAGGTTGAGAACCCCTGATATAACTGATTTGTCTGTCAATGTTTATAGTTGTAACATCCTGAAATCTAAATTATTATAACTGAGTTAATTCATATGGAATACTGTACATATAAGAAGGGTCTTTATCATGTATTGATGTAGGTATACACGGCTCAGCAGATCTTCCTCTTCTTTGCGATTCTTCGAAGCACGATGGTCAGATTGCTCTTAAGAGCTGCTCTTTCGGGATAGCCGCGGCGAGCTATCCTGGAGGAACGCTGGCTATATTAAAATCCCTTGTGGGACATGCAAAGGTGCAGACCTGCAGTTACGAACCCTTACGACTGCTGCTTGAAGGACCTATCTGAATTTGGTGGCACAGTGGCACAGTGGTAACATCTGTGCCTCACAGACAGAAAGTCCTGCCTTAGGCCGATCGATAACCACCTCTGGCGCCTTTCTGTGTGAAGTTTGTTTTAACTCCCGCTGTTCAGCGTGGGTTTCCTCCCGGGTTCTCCGGGTTTCCTCCCACAACTAAAGAAAAACACTCATTAATGAACTTGCCGTTATCATCATAATATGTAAGACGCAGTGTCTGGCAAATGTTGGCACCGGCTGGCTTGTATGGCTACCTTCCCCACCTGCCTCTCTGCGGTTTCCTCACACCTCTGTATCGTGTCTCGTCCGTGATCAGGCGTGGAATTTTCGCGGCACGTTGGAAATTGTATTTTTAAAATTATTATTATTAAATATCTGCAATGCTCACTACGGTACGAACCATCACTGACAATTTGAGTTTGGACTGTTGACAAGTTATTCAATTCATGCATCATCATCATCATCATCTCCTGTGCGAGTGGAAATAAATCTTTGGAATATGTTTGCAACCAAGAGCTCCTTAGAGAACCCACCCCCCCCCTCCATCCCTTCATCTCACCGCCTCCCAGGAAAATATGTCAAGAGCTCAGCCCCAGACAGGTTCTCATACGAACTTAATGACGAGCAGGTGCTTGAACGCTTCTGCGCGGCAAAAAATTGAATAAATACCCATCCATCCAATATCAGAAACCACTTCATCCTTTAGAGGGTTGCGGTGAGCCGGAGCCTATCCCCAAAGACAGTGCGGAAGGCAGGACTATACCCAGGATGGGACGCCAGTCTATCACAGGACACCAGGGGCAATTTAGTCCGCAGGCCAATTTGCCTATGCAGCGGCGTGCATTTGGACTGTGGCAGGAAACTGGAATGCCCGATGAAAACCCACACGGACACGGGGGGAACATGCAAACTCCACACAAGAAGGCAACCGAGCCGGGA
The DNA here is from genome assembly GCA_036362915.1 of Geotria australis. Classification (NCBI taxonomy): domain Eukaryota; kingdom Metazoa; phylum Chordata; class Hyperoartia; order Petromyzontiformes; family Geotriidae; genus Geotria; species Geotria australis. Next base: position 2,865,100 of record JAZEWU010000043.1, on the reverse strand, counting down.
TTTGAACCCGAGGATTCTTGCTGTGAGGCGGCAGCGTTACTCACTGCTACGCCGCCGTGCATCGACATTTCTCGGCGCTATATTTTCGCGCCTCGCTTCAGAACGTCTGCGCAGGTGCCAATAAAGGTGCCAAAAGTGTTATTTTCTTCAAAAGAAGCAAGAATAACACGTCATGTTTATTCTGCCGCTTGGGAGAATTAAAAAGCAGTCCGCTCCTGAATTTATCGCGCTTTTGGAAATGAACGGAGTTAAAACAAACCTAGGGAAAACGCAAATAAATATCGCGAGAGCCCACGGGTGATTTGACGTTATATAAGGTCCCCTGTTAACGGCAGGGTAACTCGCTCCGTAATGTGTTTTATTTTTACGTATTAAAACGCAGCATTTACAAAGAATCGCTCGGATTCAAAAAAAAAAAAACCCCAAAAAAATGTGTTGCTGTTTTTCCGTTCTCTGTCGTTGTTGACGTTCTCTCCGCAGCCCTGTGCAGCGCTTTGTGACCCTCGGGTGAAAAGCGCTCTATAAATGCTATTATTATTATTAATCTGCGGCAAGCCTCAGAAAGTCAGTACAGGGTGCGGAATGAGCCGCTTTACCGAGAATAATTATTCTATTCTGCCAGGAGTTTGAGACGTTGAATAATCGTTCAATCGTCCGAAGATGCAACGTGCGTGTTAAACACGATGGAGGACACTTTAAATAATGTGTGTAATAACTAATAAATGGCAGATGATGCAACACTCAAAAAGAGCGGGAAATAAACTGGTTGCATTAAAACAAAATTGTACACTTCTTGCAAGCTCGTGAAACAACACACACTGTCATGATTTCATATTAAGCTGCATTTCACGAGCGATATAGTGTGAATATCCACTTATGTGCCTTTAAAAAAACGTATTTTAAATGCTTATCCATTAACACAGCGGACGCCTGGAACAGAGGCACTTTTTAATTCCTCTCGATGCACTTCCTCAGTGATGCGCCGCTGGATATAATGTTTCTCGGGCAATTGCGTTTGTCCCCTCCGAGCTCAAAAGTACAATGTTCAATGAGGCGGATCATGATGAAAAATGTGCAAGTTATTAAAATGATAAGCGATCTAATCTATTGGTAAAAGTACAGCAAAAGTGATGTCTACTTTAAGAGCGTCACCCTTTAATATATTCTCGTTAATAATCCATCCATCCATCCATCCTGGGTTTACCCATGCCTTGCGCCCTTTGTCTCCGGCATGGGCTCCGGCTCACCGCGACCCTGTACAGGATTAAGAGGTTTCTGATAATGAATGAATGAATAACGCACCGCGCAGAATTCGTTCAACGTCGAACTCAGAAAACCGCAGAGAGGCGTGGGAGGGGCAAAGCAGCCTCACGGTTAGCCGCTGCCAACATTTGGTAGATACTGCGTCCTGTATATTACAATGTTACACCTCATGCAACATAACATTCATGTTATCTCACAGGAGCTCGTTTGTAAGTATGACCGTCGTATGTCAGACGTTGGTAGATCGAGGACTGCCTGTTTTAACAGTGTATTTCCTATAAAACTGTGCCCTCTAACGGTTAATGCAATTGCAATTGCAAAAGACATTACACGGGGTCATCCTGGCCATTGGTGCCGTGAACATGTGCCCTGCCGGTAGAAAATGTTGACTTCATTACAACAGGGGAATCACATTGACTTGTAGCTTCCATGGCCCATTTGGTGAAGCCAGCAGCTTGAAAGATGATCTTCCCCGTCTAAAAAAAAAACCCTGAATTAACTTCAGTTCAATGAGTAGACGTTTGGCATTGTACAGCGCGTGTAGCTTGCTCTCTGAATTTCAATGACACGCTAGAAACACGGCATAGAAGCCGCGTTGTACGGTCAAGGATTTAAATCCGTTACAGGCTTTTGCCCGTGAAATTCACAGGGGCCAACGGGCCGTAAATTGGGACAAACTGATATATTCTTCTGCTGCGCGGAGGCCACGAAATGTCAGGATAAATTGTTCGATCAACCGGTGTGAATCTTTAAATGCTATTCACCTCGAAGGCGTGGGTGTTCTCCGGGTGCATTGAAATAATAATAACAATAATTTTACATTTATAACACTCACATATTCATTCACTGTCGAAGGTACTTATTCGACGAGAGAACGACTCAGAGGTGCGAGGAAAGCGCAGAGAGGCGGAGGAGGCAGCCAGGCTTTTTTTCCGGCGCCATATTGCCACACACTGCTTCCTATATATTAGGATGTTATCGGCCAAATAATTAATGAGTATTATTATTTTTTTTAATGATGCATTAATTGCACGGCGCGGTTACGTACTTGATACGGAGATGGAGCTAACAAGTATATATAATTAATTCGTAGATGTTTACGAGAAGAAATCCGAAATTGGTCAGAGTGTCGAACTTTTTTGTGCTAAACTCCAGTGAGAACAGCCGTCGCATCTGCCAAGAACAGGCGACTAACGTGATTTAGCCGCTCATCGTTAATCACAGCACACGTCTGAAAACTTTCTGTTGTTGTCGTCTACGGGAAACAAAAAAAAACTGGCAGCGGCGAGATTTGTTTCCAAAAACTCCCGTTGCCGACAACCGCCCTCTTAGTGACAAGTGTTTCATTCCTGCCCGAGATTAACTGACTTTTGGTTGTTTGCGGAACAGTTGCTGAGCACTGGCCTGAAAGGACGGTAGATTCCACAATGATTTGGATCGTACGATCCTAACCTGAGAACCTAGGGGAATTGTTAGATAGATAGATGGTTGTACTGATGTAGGTTTTCACGGCTCGATTCAGACCTGAAGATAGATGCTTATTATTACAGCAGAAAGTACCCAGTGAGGTTGCAGGCTCTTTACAGGTGGTGCATCTGCCAGGTATCACAGTCAGCCCATGGCACCTGGGTCTGTTCCATGACCTCCTGTCAGGGAGCCTTCGACACTTCACGTGATAGCCTCAAGCTGCACCAGGCCTGGCACAACTGCCGTGGTGATGTCACCGCCACTTGGTGGCGAACTGCGGTTGCGTTGTTACATTGCAGGGATGTGGCATCCATCTAGCAGTGGATCGGACTTTTCTGAGGGTCAGGATGTGGATTCAATCGCCTTCAAATCCTTGAGTTGCAAGCTTGTTGAAAATATGAAATGGCAGCCACTCACTTAATCCACTCCACATGCATACCAGATCGATTGCATTCCGTTTTTTCACACAGACCGAGGTGACGACAAATCTTATGGATAAACAAGGACGTCTTCAAGATGACTAAACAATGTGTGTCCACTTCACAAACCTTACTACCATCAGTCACATTCCACGGTTTCACCACAAGCTACCCCTATCAAGATGGAGGGTTATGTGAACGTGTGCAATACGTTACGACGCGACGCCAACAAAACATGCCAAGTCAGCGCTTTCCAACTAGGAACGGAACAAATTGAGAGAGGCCTTTTGTCCGGACCGGTCCAAATAACAATACTCCTACACGGCTACACCACCAACCCCCCAACCGCCCCCAAGTGCCTCAGCCGCCTTCCTTAGCTCTTAGCTGGTTAGCTGCCCACGATGCAGTGGTCCAAATAAATTCCTCTGACCACTGCGAAACGTGATGAACTGCACTTGTGGGTCTACAATTGACACTCGTTGTTTGTACATGTGGGTGTCCAGCAGTCCAAAGCTGCACATTGCATAACCGCGTTGGACAAATTCCCGAGGAAATAATTTGTATCGTTCGTTTTTTGTTTTGCTAACACCAAGACGGCAACAACAACAACCAAAAACCCCGCCGGTTTAACTGAATTCTCAGGAATGTTCGACGCACTTAGAATGTTTGGGTTTATTTAAATATAACAAAACAAACGCCGTTTTGCAGACATACGACGTCCTTGGAAAGTTGGGAACAATATTGTTGAAAATAAAGTTTCGAAATACAAAATGGAAACTGGAAAAAGAGGCAAACTTGTTCAATAATCAGGGGAATATGCTGCTTATGGAAAGAGAATTTTGTATTGTTTTTCATGGCTCGGTGTATGAGAATTGCTCTCCGTAGCTGTTCTGTTGGGATAGCCGTGTCAACCGCCAGCAGTCTAATAATACCGCCAATGGGGGCGGCAAAATCTGACGAAGGAGAGAGGAGAAACACTCGACACAGCCATACCAAAATAACAGCTAAGGAGAGCAATTTTCATAAATCTGGAAAGCCATCTATTTGCAGATTATTCTCAACGCCTCACCACCACCCTGAAAGGAATTAGCGGTTTTTGACAATGGAATGATGGATAATATATTAATATAATTAGAAAAGTGTTAATTCAATTTTGAACATATTCATTCGAAGTTAGAACGACTCAGATGTGCGTGTAAATCTGCAGAAAATGGAAGGCAGCCATGTAACGAGCCGGCGCCAACCCGCCAGACACTGCATCCTATATATTGATGGTTTTCGCCAATTCATTAATTAGTGGGGGGTTTTTTCTATGTGGAAATATATTTAGAAACGAAAATGCTGTCAGACCATAATTGGTCTCCTTGAAACTTGAAAGAGTGCATCTAATCCACGTTTGTCTGTTGGGAAATAAATATGTGTTGCTTCTCGAAAGAGAAATGTTTACAAAGAGTGTCCATGAAGGCATGCTCTATTGGTAGAGAATTATATTTGGGCATCAGCGTGAAAAGCAAAGTTGAAACGTGTTCTCACGTCGGTTTTGACGGCTCGATGCATGAGAATTGCTTTTCAAAGTCATTCCTTCGGGATAGTTACGCCGAGCGTTCCCGAAAGAGCAGCTTTGGACCGCAATTCTCAGTTAAAAAATTTAATATATTTCTTAAATATATATATTTTTATTATTATTTTTATCAATTCGCGTGTTTGTTGTGTTGGAGGAATCCTGTAAAGAGCTCGCAAGCTCACTGGTATTTTCTGCAGTGATAATAAACATATATCCATCGGGTCGCTCTTCAGAGCTGTTCATTCGGGATAGCTATGTCAAGCGATCTCCATCTCTCCCATGGTGGATGCCTCTCTCGACACGGCTACCCCGAAAGAACAGCTCTGAAGAGCTGTATGTTCCCAGGTCGCACCTCCATTCGATGGGTGACAGAGCCTTCTCGCGCGTTGCTCCAAGACTCTGGAATGCCCTTCCGCTGGAAATTCGTTCCACGGAGTCCTTGACAATCTTCAAATATCGTCTCGAAACGCACTTGTTCCGTAAAGCCTTCTAGTCCTCCGGCTCGGACTACTGATGCGGCTCAATGCTGTCGCACCAGGATGTTGGCGCTCTTCCTACCTGCGCCTTCAAGGGACCATTTATTCCTTCCTCTGGCTTGGACTGTTGGTGCGGGTCAGTGGTGCCGTGCCGAGATATTGGCTCTCTCTCTCTCTTCCGATCTGCGTCTGCTCAAGTGCATCTGGTCCCTCCTTGCTTGTTGTGGAATTATTATTATTAGTATTTTCCTGTTGTCGTTATGTCCTATGTCCTATAATTTATCGCTATTGCTTGACTCAGTTAATCTGTCTTGATGTTATTGACATGCCCCTCTCTTCACAGCCCTGTGCAGCGCTTTGTGACCATCGGGTGAAAGGCGCTCTATAAATGCTATTATTATTATAAGAGCAACCACCATGAATCGAGCCGTGAAAACCTACATCAATACATCAACTTATCTACTTATCTATTGATTCCCCCTCGTGTCTGTTTCTCTGTCTTCCTGTCTCTGTGTCCCTATGTCTCCCTCTGTCACTCACAAAGGAATGACTTTGAAAAGCAATTCTCATACATCGAGCCGTCAAAACCGACGTGAGAACACGTTTCAACTTTGCTTTTCACGCTGATGCCCAAATATAATTCTCTACCAATAGATCATGCCTTCATGGACACTCTTTGTAAACATTTCTCTTTCGAGAAGCAACACATATTTATTTCCCAACAGACAAACGTGGATTAGATGCACTCTTTCAAGTTTCAAGGAGACCAATTATGGTCTGACAGCATTTTCGTTTCTAAATATATTTCCACATAGAAAAAACCCCCACTAATTAATGAATTGGCTAAAACCGTCTTTCAGGAAGTGACGGCCATCTTAGGGGACGCTGGCAGATTTTTGCCGCTCTTAAGATTGCCTGTTTCAAGACCTTTCAGTGTATTCCAAGCAGCCTTAATCATTACATTTTTGTTGCTCTGGTTTTTATTAATTTTTGTTGTCGTTGTTCACATGCCTTACTCTCCGCAGCCCTTGTGCAACGCTTTGTGACCATCGGGTGAAAGGCGCCCTATACATTGCTGTTATTATTATTATTCATCAGCATTACGCACAGTATTTACATGTAACAGGTTCTCTACCCTGGTCTCGCTTATTAAAACACGGATCCACATTCACACCAGCTTGTGGGACTGTTTAATTCCTCTCTTTAATTGGATGCCCCCCTGAAAGGGATGCCCGAGGGCGTCATCCCCTCCGCCCTCCCTCTCTGCAGCGCCCGCTTCCAGATTGATTTCGGTCGAACTTTCCAGACGCTCAGTTAACACAGGTGGTGGCAGTTACGAAAATAAAACAACAATTTACACAGCTGCCCTGGGGGGCGGCCGGGATGGTCTGGAAAAGGTGGAGCATTCATCTCGACGACCGAAGTTTCGCGCGTTGAAACGCCCAACCTGCGTTCCCTGGATACTGTATTATTGCGGGCACGACATCAAAACCCAGCAGCCCTCATCCCCGTTCGGGAACTTTGGACGCCCCGGCTCGTACATTTTGCCTGACAGCTTTAAAGATTCCCTTGATGTGTATTTTTTTCTCACTCGGAGTGTTCTGCGAAGATATCGACGGACCCCCAGTGCGTTGCGTGGCACCTGTTTGTTTATGCGAGGAGGTTTTTATTAACCAGCGCGGAGCACCGATTTGCCATATCCAATTTGCCGAGCGGTAGTTTAGATGGTGACCAGCAGCGCGTTCATAAAATATCTCGGGCGGATGCTTTACATCTGGCACTCATATTTCAACTTTGTCAGTGCCACGGACTTACAGTGGGTCCGCTTCTTTTTTGAATGTGCAGTTTTACTCGTACAGACGATTTATTGGGCCGGCAGGGTGGTGCAGTGGTAAATTCTGCGCCTCACAGAAAGAAGGTCCCTCCGTTGGCAGTTTGATACCTGCCTCGGGCGCCTTTCTGTGTGGAGTTTGTGTGTTCTCCCCCTGTTCTGCGTTGGTTTCCTCCGGATTTTATGGTTTCCTCCCACTAAAAAAAACCCAACTCATTAATGAATTGGCCAATAACATCGTAATATATAGGACGCAGTGTCTGGCAAATGTTGACGCCGGCTGGCTGCATGGCTACCTTCCTTCCGCCTCTCGAGAGTTTCCTTTCGCCTCCGTATCCGTGTCTCGTCCGTGACCAGGCGTGAAAATTTGCGCGAGTGGAAATTGTGCCGTTATTATATTATAATATTACATCACCGGCCTCTGCTAAATATCCAGAGTTTGCTTTTTATTAAGTCACGCATATAAAAAAGCAGTGGTATTAACCATACCGCCTGTAAGCGCGTGTGTTTGCTGCCTCCTTAAATGCGCTTTCCATATGTGCATGTGCAGATCATTATTCATTCCCGGGTTTTTTTGTTGGTTTTATTTACTCTCTTGGCAGAGACAAAACCTGCGGCAATGCGGCTGCCAAAAATTACGATTAGAAAATAAACAAGTTGCTGCGAACGTGTAAGAAACCGGCGCCAATTTGTTCCGTTTGGACGAAAAATAAACAACGCGAGCATTTAGCTCCCCGATGCTCCTTCGGGGGGCTATACCGCTGCTTGTTGTTTGGCTAAAAGTTCGACGTTTCGCTCCACGTGCTTCTGCAGGAGCTGAATCCAGTTCCGAACCATCGCGTATCAGGCTGAACAAAATGTGTGGAAAAAACCCAAACCCGCATTGGAGAGCGATACATAACGACTCTGGCCAGAAGCGTGGCACGGGGAACAATCTGAGCCTCACAGGGAAAATGGTCCTGCCCGGGGCAGATCGATTACCACCTTGGCACCTTTCTGTGCGAAGTTCGTGTGTACTCCTCCTGTTCTGAGTGGTTTCCTCTATGTTCTCCGGTTTCCTCCCACAGCTATTAAACACTCGTTGATTAATTGTTGGCGTAGGCTAACCGTGTCGCCGCCTTCCCTCTCCCTGCCTCTCTGCGGTCTCTTCGTGCCTCTAAATAGTTACTCCTTGAACAAATACCGTCAGTATTGAACGAATATGCGCGCGCTATAAATTGCAATTGTTATTCATCACGAAAACTGACGCAGTCGCATGCTTGCAAGTTGTTACCGGTTTATCGACATTCACGAGACGCCTGCATATCAAAACAATTTGACAGGTGTAAAGAGAATTGCTCTCGAGAGCTGCTCTTTGAAGCTCATTAAGTCATGAGGCATCAGCAGGCTAATTCAATAAGCCCGACGATATATCAAACGCGGCAGGCGAAACGTCGCAAAGACTCGAGGAGGAACGCTCGACACGGCTATCCCGAAAGCGCAGCTCTTGAAACCAATTCTCATACATCAAGCTGTGAAAAGCTACATCAATACGGCAGCCGTAAAGACTACAGAATGTCAAACTGAGGCACGTACACTGAGAAAATATGTTCAACCGTAATATTTCGTTTATCACGAAACTCAGGCGAAGATACGCGTTCACAGCAAGCTCATCTTTTGCCAACGCTCATAATCTTTGGGCTTGTATTTACAGAGTTGAGCTACAGAGTTGAGCTTGGCCACCATTGCCATAACAAGCCGGCAACACGAGACACACTGGTGCCGCGTGAGAGTCGCTGATGCAGATAGAGACCTCTATGACTGTTGATACGGCGCACACAGCCCTGTGCAGCGCTTTGTGACCCTCGGGTGAAAAGCGCTATATAAATGCTATTATTATCATTATTATACATGCGCCTGTTATGCCTTGTGTCACTGCAGGAGGATTTTACTGGCGGGTCCCTACCGAGCGAACCGCTGCTCAGCGGCGGTGGTGCTGGCTCAGGCGCCAACTGATACAAGGCCTTGGAAACCCCCAGGCGCACTGCGATGGACCGGCGTCCCATCCTCGGTGTTTTGCTGCTTTGCGCCCTGTGTCTGTCGGGATAGGCCCCGGCTCGCCGCGACCCTGTACAGGATTAATCGGTTTCTGAAAATAGATGGATGGATATATGTTTTGCTTGATTACATTCGCACACACGCGTGCGCTTTACCGACCGGATTGAGGCGGGTTTGGCCGCATATTTATTTTGACGTCACACAACCCGAAATAATGTTATTATGCTTAATATTGGACTGGCGTCCCATCTGAGCATAACCGTGCCTTTCCTCAGCAACAGAATCCAGCTCTTCCTGAGAGATTCCCAGGAGGTTCCCAAGCCAGACGAAGGATATAATCCCTCCAGCGTGTCCTGGGTCGGACTCTATGTCTCCTCCCGGTGGGTCGTGCCTGGTAGACTTCCTGGGGGAGCCTCCCAAGAAGCATCCTTAACAGATTCCCGGACCACCTCAACTGGCTCCTCTCAATTCGATGGAGCAGCGACTCTACTTTCAGGTTCTCCCTGAATTCTGCGCTTCTCACCTTGGCAGCAATCGACGGCGGAAATAAAAATGTCCAAAAGTGCATCGCTACTTAAACGTACAGGCTTCTCGGAATAAAAATAAATTATTCTATATGCTCGGATTTTCGAAAGCCACATGCTGTTCACACAGCCGCGTACGGTATTGTGCGTTACAATATTTGGCTGGAATTCGTTAAGCCCTGCCAAGCGTTTTTTCTTCTTTCTATTCTATAAAGTACATCTGATAAGAGGAGTAGGCTGGAAAGCTCCGCTAATGCAACGACTCGAAACGAACATGTGCAAATAGCATTAGTTACCTAATGAAATAAATACTTTAACGAGGCCACGAAGAGCCCATGTTTGTCCGCAGCCCCGAACCAACCGTTCCGTTCCTCGCCACACACATCATTCCGCAGCCACACGAGCTTGGCTCCTGGATACGGCCGTGGAAAATAGTAATAATAATTACATGTATAGAGCGCCTTTCACCCAAGGGTCGCAAAGCGCTGCACAAGGCTGTGGAGAGAACGGCATGTCAACAACATCAAGACAGATTAACTGAACGTCAAAAGCGCTGTGCTTTTTCTTTTCCCTGCATTCCATCCCTCGCCATGATGCCCTGTGCCTCTCAGCACACCGTATTGCTTTCACATGCCCGTCTCCCAGCCCGCCCGCCCGAGTTTATCCCCGACTCCTTACTCAGTCAGTTTAGTCTTTGAGATTTCTGAATGACAGACATCATCGGGCGTTTCTGAGACGTCGCATCGGAGACAGAAGGAACACTCGACACGGCTATCCCGAAAGCTCAGCTGTGGAGAGCGATGCTCACTTGCTCGCGTTTGCCATCACGTGGGGCAGACAGCAACGAGTAAGGAGCAGCTAATAATGAAAGCAGCATGCGTAAAAATGTAAACAAAATTCCACGAGCAAAGTTAATTTGCGAAATGGTTATCTGCCCATAAATGCTCTTGGGTCAAGTATAGATATGTAGTTATGAATATAATGTTTTGATTATTATTTTCTGCAATGAAATTCAATACGGACATGCGCAAAGCGGCCATTGGTTTTCATCCGGGAAATGAAATGGGACATCGTGAATTTGCTTATTAAAAGTCGCGGACAAACACGAGTGTTTCATGAAAATATTGCAAACTTGAAATCCCCGGAGTGAGATAGATTGAATAGTGCAGCTGTTTGTTTAAAACTTCACAGGACAAACAACCCTATGGTACAAGTGTGTGTAGTCAAACCGTAAATTATTGCAATTACACACGCCAAACCTCAATTACCCTGCCAAAACTACCATCGGCCATTTTATTTCTCAATAGACAATTCCAAACGTCTCACATTTTAATCTCAACCGGTTTAAGGAACATTCCTGTGCCATGATTCTAAGTCTGTATGGCTAGATGAAAGATTTCACAATTTTTCTATGAAATAAATAAAAAATATGATTTATAACGCGAAGCACATATTTATGCAATTTCGAAGGCATTCATTCGATCAGAGAACGACTTAGACAGACGAGGAAACTGCAGAGAGGCGGGGGACAGGGGTAGGCAGCCACACGTTAGCCGGCGCCAACATTTAGCCAGTCACTGCGTCCTATAAATTATGATTTTGTCAGCCAATTACTTAATGAGTGTCTTTCAGTTGTGGGATGAAACTGGAGAACCAGGAGGGAACCCACGCAGAACAGGGGGAGAACACAAACTCCACACAGACAGCCGCCCGAGGTGGGAATCGAATCGCTTGGGCAGGACCTTCTTTATGTGGGGCGCAGATGTTACTACTGTATAGACACCCTGTCGCCCTTTGCAGATGTTCTACATAGGGTTAACGATGATGGGAACATCGTCAGATTGATGAAAAAATAAAGTTTCGAAAATAATTGTTTAAAACCATACTGATTTTATTTACTGTTCGTATGGTGTGACAAATACACTTTCTAAATGAAAAAATAATAATCTACATTTATGGAGTGTTTAGTAGCTTTGTGTAATGTCTGGCAGATGTAAGTTTTTCACAAAACACTCATGAGTGCTATTTCCTTGGCATATGTGGTCGCGTGCAAAAAAAAAATTCCATGTGAGCGTTTCAAACTCGATATTAATTTGTAACACATTGCCGAGTTTCACCAGTTGCATCTCTCAAATCGGCGATTCGAGAATCGATCTACCAGTGGGCGGCAGGGTGGCGCAGTAGTAACATCTGCGCCCCCGAGAACGGTTCGATTCCCGCCTCGGGCGCCTTTTTGTTCTCGCTTTCCTGCTGTGAAGGGGCAGCGCTACTGACCGCGTCACCGTGGCCCCCTAATACACTATATATACAAAACTGGACATTTCTCATTAGCCGTATCGTCTAATCTAAACTATCCTATCCATAACCCTAACCCTTATAAGCCACGGTTTTATAATACCAACAACAACAACCGCTCCAACCCTATATTATGACGCACGCGTGCCAATAAATACGAACATCCAATAATGTAGCTATGTGAGTTTAGTGTCCACTTTGATTCGTAACAAAAACAGAGGGGCTTGGATTATATTTCTCTCTGGCATCACCGGACAACAGTGCACTAGACCGCGGCGCCTGCACAACAACCTATGTGCACGCAGTCTCCTCGTCAGAGCGTGACTCTCGCTTAACTCAAACCGGAGCCAGTACACTGACTCCCGATATGTGACAGAAACAGAAATCGTCTACAAAGCAGCGCGACTTTGCCACCGTGCCATTCATACAGGTCACCCGGTCTAGCTGGCACCGTTACGCCCGGCCGATCGACGATGGAGTTCATCGCGGTGCATATTTCACACACCGAGCTCACGAACAGCCTCGACACACCATCGGCTTCTTTATCACCGCACCTGCAGCCTGTGACACCCCGCTTACCCACTCACTCACGGCTAATTGCATTGTGTCGGTATTTATAATAATTTACATTAACTATTTGAGTAAGGTTAAACACTCACAGGTACAACCGTCGACAGTTGCAGAACACGCTTGGCCAACAAGGTCGTACAATTGTTCTCAAAAACTGAAAATAATAATAAAAAAACACTTCATGACGATCGCTTAAAAAATCCCGCGGTCGAGTCAATTTAACCCCGCAGAAATATATACGTGAAGCAATATAATTTTAAGGATGTACTTTCTTAATTAAATAAAAAGCAAACACTAAAGACTCTCTGGCCAAGCGCTACAAACATAAGTAAACCCAAGCTTTAATAAACAGTGAGATGTTTATGTAGGAGCAACTTCCCTTTACTCCCCGAACAAAACATTCCCTTCGGTTGGGGTTTCTCCGCTCGAAAGCGGCGAACAACAAAACACACGGGGAGCCCGTGAAACAAACAGTTACACATAATCGTGGTCTATCATGACTCACGAGACAACTCAAACAAATAATTCCGTACATCAAGTTCAGTCTTAGTTCCTGCCATGAAATGAGTGAAGCGAGAGTAAGGGAGAGACAAAATGCCGGTTGCTTTTCAGAGCTGCTCTTTCGGGATAGCCGTGTCGAGTGACCTCCCGCTCTCCCTCGTTTCGCCTCCCACGTTGGAAGCATCATCGGGCGCTCTGGTTGATGGATGCTTTAATAGTGCTGTTTGTTGCTGGCCGCATTTGATGTTGGACATTGTGACTTATACTCAGCACCCGTGATGATAGACATTTATATGTTGTATACAGGTAGGGCAATTGCGTACACGTATTGTATTAGAATTACTCTCAAAAGCTGCTCGTTTGGAATAGTCGAATCAAGCATTGATCCTCTCTCCTTCACTATCCCGATAGAGGAGCCCTTAAGAGCAATTCGGATCCGTTGAGCCGTGAAAACCTACATCAACGCGATGCAAATGTCTGTGTTGTGTGTGATAGGATATGTATATAACACGCGCGCAATAATGTTTGCTCACAAACCTCAACGTGGGCACTCTTCCACGGAACAACACAGTATATCGCTTTAATTAAAATTAAAAAAAATTGACAGACGTTCCCGAAAGCGTTCAGTACGCGCGTTGTTAGATGCAATATGTGGGCTGGCAACCAACAATTCATGCGGGGCATAAGTGAGTGTCAGAGACGCACACGTAAACATCGATTCTCAAGATAAATCTACTCTGAGCGAGTGACTATCTGTAATACACTTAGCCTGTACCTTTGCTGTTAAACGTACGCGGGACACATCGATAACAAGGATAATGGCTGATGGTCTGGAATAGTAATGGACAGCCGAGGAATGGAACGAGTCTGAGAGCACCCCCGATTAGGAGATGGAGCTATTAAATTAGTTCGTTGCTAGGTTACTGGGTGGATAATTATAACATCGCAGGATCCCAAGAAGTTGTGGCGGGCCATCAAAGTCCATCCATCCATTGTCAGAAACCGCTAAATCCTATACAGGGTCGCGTTGAGCCGGAGCCTATCCCGGCAGACACAGAGCGCAAGGCAAGGCTATGCCCAGGATGGAACGCCAGTCCATAGGCCAATTAACCGATGCAGCAGCGTGTCTGTGTACTGTGGGAGGAAACCGGAGTGCTGTGAGGTAGCAGTGCTACTCACAGTGTGGCTGTTTTGCAACCCCCCTTCCCACCTGTACACTGAATGTTTCGGCCACTTTCGTACCGGTTCGCCGTACCGGACCATACAGGACCGTACCGGCTTGCTTTCACCTTTGGTTGGCGGCGGAAGCTCAGCAAGGCCTTCATCCAGTAGTGGACTAAGCATGGGTGGTAAAGATGATACTGAATTGTAAGAGCTTCGACCAATCCATTCGCAAAATATAGCCGCGTGGATCGGGGCTTCTCAGCCTTCTGCACCTCAAGGCCTACTTGGCCCACTTGGGTCTGGTCTCCACGGATCACTAGGTGGCGCTCGCGACCCACTGATGGGTCGCGACCCACCGGTTGAGAACGGCTGGCCATAGATCCATGCAAATATAACATTCACTTCATCACTGCACTGCGGAGGAACCGTAAATCAAATGCACGGTGCTCATATGGCACATAACAGCCAAGAGGATAATATTACTCACCCAAATTCATCACGTCTGACACTGCAGCCGCTTGCCCCTGTGTTTATCATTCACTTGTGATGTTTGCTGGAAGCCCCCTCAATGCAAATCATCATCGCGTGACCCTGCAGCCTCAGACAAACATTATCCTCGTCAGGCACATTACGCAATTTAATATGTCGCAAGAGTGCGGGTAATGATTTGCGTTCGTACGGCTGCTTGATTAAACGCCTCAGCAAATCAAAGCGCATCACATCTCATGTCGAGCATTATAATCCATCCATCCATTGTCAGAAACCGCTTAGTCCTGTACAGGGTTGCGCCGGGCACTCCGCTTTCCTCCCACACTCCAAGACATGCTGCATAGGTTCATTGGCCCGCGGATTAAATTGTTCCCATCCTGGGTATAGCCCTGCCTTAAGCCCTGTGTCTGCCAGGATAGGCTCCGGCTCACCGCGACCGTATACAGGATTAAGCAGAAAAGCAACCACAGCTTGTGGCTTGAACAAACGCCTCCACATTAGTCCCTATACAGAGCCACCGTGTGGCCGCATTTGATGTTACACGCTGGATTCCGCGACAACCAAATAAGTGACGGGGTGAATGCTGGGCGGCACGGTGAGCAGTGAGAAGCGCTGCTGTCTCACAGCAAGAAGGAACCCGGTTCGATTCCCGGCTCGGGTGCATTTCTGTGCGGAGTTTGCATTCTCTCCGTGTGTCCGCGTGGGTTTTCTTCCATAGACAAAATACTGCCTTAGGTTAATTGGCCTGATTAATTTTGCCGCCTGGTGCCCTGCGATGGACTGGCGTCCGATCGTGGGTATAGCTCTGGGCCCCCTCTTCACTGCCCTTCATCCCTGTGCCTCGCACACTTAACTGAAACTAAATCAGGTTTTTTTGTTTCTGACTCCTGGTACAGGGTGGCGCAGTGGTAATATCTTCGCCCTCCACAGAAAGTCCTGCCCGAGGGATTTTCTATCCCGCCCGGGGCGCCTTCCTGTGTGGAGTTTGTGTGTTCTCCCCCTGTTCTATGTGGGTTTCCTCCGTGTTTTCCGATTTCCTAGTACAACCAAAAAAAAACACTCGTTAATTAATCTGTCGATAACACCGCGATAACCCCATCAACGGGTCCAACGTGCCCGGAGAATATATGCGCGCGTTACAAAATTAGATCATTATTATAATAATCAAAGCAGTGTCTGGCGGGTTGGCGGCAGCTGCCCACCTGGCCGACTCCTCCGCCTCTCTGCGGTTTCCTCGCTACGCTTCCGAATCCGTGTCTCGTCCATGACCAGGCGTGGCATTTTAGGCCCGTTGTAAATCCTACTATTATAATTATTATTATACGGTGCGACTGCACGAAAAATACATGTGCGGGTGGTGATTATGGAATTTCGCACGGTTCAAAGGTAACACGATAGAGGTGACACCCTGCTGGCGGGGACGTCTTGGACGAGGTGGGCATACTCACACTTTACCCCACCGCACGCGAGCTGCCGATAGATCAACCGTTGGCGCCGATAAGCAACAGCTATCACCGCACTAAGCTTATGACAAGTTGTTTCTTTACATTTGCTGCCTCTTCGAAATCCGTACCATGTTTGGATGTGCTTTTGAACAAATGCGAAAGATTTGTTTCAAATATTTACTCAACGCGGGCTTAACCGTCCTGACATAAATGTGACAAATGTCCATGACAGCGCCCTGACAAACAGGTGTTTTCTTGGTTTGTGACGTAACAGGAACGATGTATTGGTACTGCGTTTGATTCTCAGTGAATTGTTACGTATAGAATCTATTGAAATTGTTCACAATTTCAACCCACGAATCCCACAATTATTTTATCTTGTCTATTGGGTACCTTTTTGCCAGTATACAAATTATGTAAAAAAAGATACGATGTTTTACCCTTAAATAATAATAATAGCATTTATAGAGCGCTTTTCACCAGAGGGTCACAAAGCGCTGCACAGGGCTGCGGAGAGAACGACACGTCAACAACGACAGAGAACGGAAAATCAGCAACAATTTTTTCGGGGTTTTTTTTGGCAATGAAACAAGTGTTAAGATCTTAAAATACCAAATAGACACCTTTACAACGTGTCCAGTTTGTGTGGCTGCTTGCAAACTGGACAGTTTGTAAAAGGTGTATATTTGATGCTTTTAAGATCTTAACAACGGTTTCAGTGACAGGGTAAAACCTCGTATCTTTTTTGAAAATGATTATATCAAGTTTCGCAACTCAATACGATGTCTTCAGCATCCTCAGATTGTGTTCATCGCGAAAGAAAGAAAAATATATTTAAAAATTCTTAAACATCCATTATAAAGCTCTTCCAGTCATCCATATACTGGAATTACCACCCAGTGAACATTTAAGTCTAATTGTGTTGACACATTCCAAACCGAATCAAAGTCTTTTCTTTAACTGGCTCCTCCAACGCATGCCACCTGGTGGTCTGGACATCAACTATGAAGTATGTACTTTCATGGATTAAGGGGTTACATGCTTAGCCCAGGCTTAAACGCACTGAACCTTTGTACCCACTGTTACACAATATGAACACTGCATTTTTATGTTGCTGAGCAATGTGCTGACGGCTTTTATGCAGGAACGTGTTTCGCTCCGCTTCAAAACATAAAACGTGGGCAATTCCAGACGCTTCGGCTTAAATAATAACAACGGCGAAACTATAAAAACGTTTGCTGCCTCAGCAAATTCACGCCGTACATTCCGTGAGCTTTTTTTGCCGAGCAGGTAAGAGGAGGTGAGCTTTGCCTGTTAATTCAGGCTGATTAGTATAAGGTTAAGGCTACTTTAAAGTCTGTCAGTGAGTTTGTATACAAGCTGGAAGGAACCGTTGAGCTATGTAGCTCGTTTATACAGTTGTCCAGCGGGGAGGGGTTAAGGAAGTTAGTAGATAACTTGGGATATACCCGGGATTGGACGCTAGTCCATCACAGGGCACCATGGGTGATTAAGTCAGCAGGTCAATACAGATGTGAAGACATACCAGAAAGATGAGCGTTTACTAAATAGGAGATAACTTATTTTTCTGTACAGTTCACAGACTTTACCCCTGGCATTTCGGGTCCACGTGCCTGGAACTGGCCGTGTGCAAGATGCCGAGTCAAGACAATCATTCGTAACCTCACCTCGTCAACAGCCACACGTGACACCACCCGTATTTCCCATTGCAACTGACTAACGGCTGATGTTTGTTCAGCTGCCTCGAAAGGGTCGCCATGGTTCGGTGCAACAGAAGTCGTTGTTATCCTTAGACTGTTGAAGCTTTTCACGACTCGATTCATGGCGGGTTGCTTTTCAAAGATGTTCTTTCGGGACATTCGTGTCGAGCGCTCTCCCTGTCTCGTTCGCGACGTATCTCCTCCCACGTTGGAAGCAAGTGTATCGTTATTACCGGACCGTATTATTATCCTCCGGCAGCGCTCGATAAAAAAAGGAAAACTACGCAGGCGGTAGAGGAGCAGACTGGGAGGAGGCCATAGGAAGCGAGACACAGAAGGAAACTGATGAAAAGCTAGAACGACGGTGTCCTTAAATTGCTTACGTCTGGCCAGATTGTGTGTTTTTGGTTTAAACATTTAATCCATTTTTAAGCCTATTTTAATGCTGTGTTTTACCGTTGTGTGCTTGGTGACTGTGGCCGGTTTCCACGACATTTGACAAATGCCGGGTTCATCATGTGCAGCATCCAGAGTGTCTCGCGTTGAGAAGATGAGCGGCACGGTGCCGCGGTGAGTACAGTGGATTTTTTGCCGGGCACTCCGGTTTCCTCCCAAATTCCAAAGACATGCTGCTGCAAAGGTTCATTGACCTGCGGACTAAATTGCCCCCGGTGCCCTGTGATTGAATGGCGTCCCATTATGGGTATAGCCCTGCCTTTCGCCCTGTGTCTGCCGGGATAGGCTCCGGCTCACGGCGACCCTGTACAGGATTAAGCAATATTTTTATTATAATTATTATATATATGTCTTGGCATGGATGGTCAAGTTGGCAGTTGCGTAAGGCTTAATCCGCTGTATCGCAGGTGCAAAGCCTCTTCCAATTAACCATGCTTCTTACCCCCTCGCTTGCTTCATTATAATCTGAAATAGTTCCGTGAACAGTGGCACTCCTCAAACCAGTGGCACGTAAACACCGTAGATTCCATGCGACTTTGAAAAGGCCACAATGTTGTACGATTTATGAACGCCCACTACAACGCAATTTGCAGATGGACTGAAACTGTTCCTAAAAGCCTGTCAGACCAGCACCAGCTTTTCCACCCATGTTTATCATAGAACATTAGCCGGGGAACTTGTCTTTTAATACGTGCAGTCCTCAACATCAAAGCGAGCGACCAACCAACCACAAAATGCATGGAGACTCTACACTGGCTACCCATCCACCAACGCATCACTTACAAAACAGCAATAATATGCCACCGCGCTATAATCCACACAGGACACCCTAAAAACGTCGCATCACTACTCCGGCCACTCGGCCCATCACAATCCCGCACTCTACGCACCTCATCACAGCGCCTACTGCACACACCGCGCTCACCCACAACCTGAAACAGCCTGCCACATCTATTTACGCCTAACACAGTCCCCCACAACATTAAACAAAACTTTACAAAAAGT
>JAZEWU010000043.1:2823524-2843366 GCA_036362915.1 Geotria australis | reverse complement strand
AGGCGAGTCTAGGCAAGGCAGGACTTACACGAAATGGGCCAGGAGTAGGCCGCATACAACAGACAAAAAAAACAAGCAACAAGAGCATGGCAGACAACAAAAACAAACACCAAAGTAACAAAGAAACGAACCACCAACCAAAGAGAAAAGGAACAGACGAAAAATGACAAATATACAACAAATTAAAGCTAAATAAATACGATTAACACAGGGAGCTCCAGCCCACGCGCCCACACACGTGGGCTGCAGGGCACTGAAAGAGTTAATCGGCATCACGCACAGTATTTACACGTAACAGGTTCTCTACCCTGGTCTCGCTTATTAAAACACGGATCCACATTCACACCAGCTTGTGGGACTGTTAAATTTCACTCTTTGATTGGATGCCCCCCTGAAATGGAAGCCCGGGGTAGTCGCCCTCTCTGGTCGGGAGCACGGCGTGCGCGGAACCAGGACCCAACATCAGAGCCGATCGAGCGCAGTTAGCTGTATTAGGCGACTTCCCAGGCTGCCGAGTAATGAGCAATTTTACTGGCGCAAGCTGCGAAGCCGGGTTCTTTCTCTCCACGTAGGGTTTCCAGATGAAAGGGCAGTGCCGTGACGCGGTCCGCTAAGAGCGTCGTTATTTCACGTGAGAGATCACAGCGCCGTGGTCAGAGCTGGTTAGTGTCTGGGCCACCCCGATGTTTGGGAGGCGGACTAAAAAGTGCACTGGGCCCTCCGCTAGCAGCTGCTGCCGCCGCCGCTGCTACGCTCTATCCTGCCTCATTCCAATCATTCATTTCCCCGTCCCCTCATTACCTACAATTTATTGCAAGTTTTCGTTCCTGCTCGGTTGAACCGCGCGATTTCGATACACTGGCAATCTCAACAGGAGCGGCGATGTTGGTTTTGTCGCGACTCGACGTATGAGAATTGCTCCCCCGTAGATGCTAGTTTGGGATAGCCGTGTCGAGTGTTCCTTCTCACGCCGTCGCGAAGTTTCGGAAGAATGCGTCCATCCGTACATTGTCAGAAACCGCTTAATCCTGTGCGTTGTCAAGGTGAGCCGGAGCCTGAAACAATGCAACTGCTGCGAATAAGACTTAAGAACACATTGCAGATGTATAAGACATCACGCGTTGGTTAAACCATTGAGAACGCCTGACGATACCTCCGAACAATTATGAAAGCAAAAGAAGGAACACTCGACACGGCTATCCCGAAAACACAGCTCTGAATTGAAATTCTCAACCTAAACAAGTTGTTGTGGGTCCCCCCCTTTCTGTTGATAGTATTATACATTACGTTAATTAACTATTTCATATAACGTTCCAACTCCCCATTATAGTAATCATATGCGTTTGTTATGTTTAGCCACATGGAGCTAATGCTGGGTCACGGTATGTTACCAAATGTTTTCGTTCAGAAGTTTTTTTTTTATAAAGCAACACGAGCTACTTGACTGGACACAATCAGTACGAGTAAAGTATTCCAACCTGTACTGTACTGCGTTACAAAACATGAGTAATCACTGTCGGCACGAAAAAATGTCATAATTTTGCACGTTTGACAAAAAACAGCGGAAGACCAGCTCTGATTTTACCATAGGTGCGTCAAGAATTCTCATTCCACCCTTAAGTGAAGGAAGCTTCCATATGCGACACACGACCACCCGGACTTACGAGGGCCCTCCCAGTAACCATCTTAGATTATTTTCGAGTCCCGACGGTTGGTAGTAAAGTCTAACGACTACCGATCCAGCTACTGTACCATAACATCAACTGGACTTGCTGACGCAAGGCGGCGATATGTGTTATCGTCTGGGTCTCAGTCTGTGTTTGGGTGTCTAGCAGCTGGCTGTGTTCTGTTTACAAACTGTTATAAGGGTATTTTCGACTTACGACAAAATCGACTTACGACGGGGGTCATCGTAACGCGACCCCGTCGTAAGTCGAGGAGAGACCGTAGAATGGTATCGAAAGCGCGATTCAACCGTCGAACCGGACGGAATCAAATCGGACGACACGATAACATGCGTCGATCCACGCACGACAAAAAATAAACAAAACCTCGGAATGCGAGTTGGCCACAGGAATTAATCGACAAGCACACTACGGTCAACGCCGGCAAACCGCCCGGCTGCCTCCTCCGCCTCTCTGCGCTTTCCTCGCGCCTCTGAGTCCTTCTCTCGTCGAATTAATATCTTCGTCACTGAATGAATATATGCCCGTTATTAATGTAACATTATTATTATTAACCGTAAGAAAACCTGCGATGGACTGGCGTCCCATCCTCGGTGTTCCCCTGCCTTGCGCCCTGTGTCTACCGGGATAGGCTCCGGCTCACCGCGACCCTGTACAGGATTAAGCGGTTTCTGAAAATGAATGGATGGATGGTAAGAAAACCCACAATGTCGCCGACACATTTGAAAAACAAAGAATACGGGCCCCCCTCTGTTTCAGCTTGAAACCGAATCCCGTCTATTCTTGCCAGAGGGCCACAGATGTCCGGTCAGAGTCAGAGATCTGAGCTGAAGGTAACGTTCGCCCTGCTTGACGGGGGGCTTCGAGCCGAGCAGCCTGGCATCCGCTGCCGCGGGCAGGGAGGGTAACTGAGCGACGCTCACGGAGAGAGGTTACATGACAGGGGTGGCATCAAGACACCACCATTGGGTCTCTCTCTCCCCCCAGTGCCAGTGATTAGCTGCATAGACCCCCGACCTGGCTGGAATAATTACGGAATAACACACAGGATCAGAGAATGGGAGGACCGGGTGCGAGATGCGTAATGCGTTCAAGAATGCCGGTAATTAGCCCCGTGGCTTTATTTCTTTATTTATTTTCTGCCTCCTCGTTTCTTTTTATTTTTTTTCTCTTTTAACCCGGCTTCTCTCGATTCATTGACTCTGCAAGAAAAGCTTCAAGTTCATTACCCCCGGCACAGGGGTTGGGTGCCGGGGTTTTCGGTGGGGTTTTTTTTCTGTGTTAAATACTTTTTTTTTGTCGGACAAAGCGGTGATTGTGGCCTGCTTGATGGAGGGACACACAAAAGCTCCCGGTGGCGGCGAAGTGAGCACTCAACCTTCTTGGCTGGGATAACCCGCGAAGCTCCACTTCACCGGGAGACGAAATTATGCTGGAGTACAGCTGGTGCAGTCAGGTGAGTGTGTGAGTGAGTGTGTGCGCCGAAACAGAACAAAAAACGTCAAAGTAGCTCGTTGCGCGAATGAGCGCTCAAGCGGCGCTCGTTTCTTATTTACTGATCTAAGCCGGTGGTGGGAAATTCGACGTTCCTACGGTACCGGCGACGTAGATGATAGGTGTTTATTATTGTACCGATGTAGGTTTTCACGGCTCGATTAATGATGGTTGCCTTTGAACTTTGTTATTTCTGGAAACATCGCGAGGGAGAGAGGCAGAGCGCTCGATACGGCTGCGACGAACGCGACAATTACTAATGCTCAACACGACTATCATTAAAGAGCAGCTCTCGAGAACTATTTGCCTATCCGTGTTATTATTTTCGTCTGGTTAAACAAACGAAAACTTAGACTTGTACTGACGTAGGTTTCCACGGCCAGATTCATGAATGTCGCTCTTCAGAGCTGTTCGTTCGGGATAGCCGTGTCGAGCGTTCTCCCTCTCTCCCTCGCGACGTTTCGCCTCCCACATTGGCATCATCATCAGGCGTTCGCCCTATCCGGAAAGAAAAGCTCTGAAGAGCAACTATCACGAATCGAGCCGTGAAAACCCACATTTAACACAGTTATCTTTTTGACGTGTGGCATTAATCAAAACAAGCAACCTAAGCGCACAACCCACATTGAAAAACTCACACGTTGGAAGCATCGCCTGATGATGCTTCCAAGGTGGGGGCGCTCGACACGTCTTTCCCGAAAGAACATCCCTGAAGAGCAACCATCAAGTCTGAGTTCCTATCAAACACTGCTGACTCAAACGATGGCCAGTAGATGGCAGTCCAGCAATTGTGTGGACGCGTCTGTGCGGACCTCTGAGAGCGATCCTCCCAAATGTGCCGAATTCTCCCGCCTTAGGCACCTTTCCGCGTGGAGTTGTTGTGTTCTCCCCCTGTTCTGCGTGGGTTTCCTCCGTGTATCTCCGCTTTCCTCCCAAAATAAAACAAACAAACTCGTTAATTGGCCGATAACATCATAATATATAGGACGCAGTGTCTGTTAAATGTTGGTGCGGGGTAACTACGTGGCTGCCTTCCCCCTCTCCACCTCTCTGTAGTTGCCTCGCGCCTCTGAGCCGTTCTTACTTCAAATACATTCAACACTGAATGAATGTGCGCTTTATAAATTGTATTTACTTATTTTTAACATGCAACATCATTCTTAATAATGATTTGGCAAGACCCTCCCGGAATATTGTCTTGAGGCTCGTGTTCACATAATAAAGATTCTGGGTTCGATTCCCGGCTCGGGTACCTTTCAGTGTGTAGTGTTCATATTCTCCTCGTGTTTGCGTGGGTTTTCACCGAGTACTCTGGTTTCCTCCCACAGTCAATCACACGCTGCCTACGTGATTGTTTTCAATTATTATTACAATCAGGTGCACTGAATTGCTTTTTACTTATTGGAAACGTTGTGTCCTTACATTGCAACTATATATTTTTTTGAGTGCCGATCTGATTATATGTATTTCAATTCTCTTCCAGACTAAACGTTACTCAATGCTGTAATAAATTTGTCTTATCAGCATAGAGTAACTATGTTTCATCACTTTGCTATGGCATTGTAACAGCCGTACGTAGACGCAAATATAAAAGACATACCACATTTGTCATCAACACCATCTTGAGAAAGAAAAATATATATACTAGTCAAATGTTACGGGAAATAGTGCTTTTTCAGAGTAGAGAAAGTTGAAATATTAACTTACAGACAATTAGTGTACTGATGTAGGTTTTCTCGGCTTGTATGAGAATTGCTCTCCATAGCCGCTCTTTCGGGATAGCCGTGTCGAGCGCTTAGAAAATAATTCGATCAAAAGGTCAACCGTTTTACTCTCTCACAACCGAGAAGAAGGGTTATTGTCGCCCCAATATTTTTACATCATCAGCCATGGTCTATCCACTGCTGGATGAAGGTCCCCGCATACCATCGCTTGGGCACACTAGCGGATCTCGTCGTTCCATCTCCCCGGCGGTCGTTCTCTCAGAAACGTTCTGCCCAACGCTTCCTCAACGGTGAATGTGACGTTTTAATCCAAGTTTGTTCCGTGATGAATGTCTTCCCCTCTGTCTCTGTGCAATTGCGAGCGTGAAAATCTGCATGCGCCTGTTCGTACTTTTGAGCTTTAGTTGATTTTGTTTCGCCCGCGTTCACGTATCCGATACATATTTCACAGCTGCCAATGTGCGCCGATTTAAAACTTTAATCGGACAAATTATCGCGCCGCTTTTCATCGTACCATTATTTATATATATATTATTAAAAAAATACCAACAAGCACTCCATCATTTTCTCGTTCACTTCTTTCACTTTAGAATCTTAACCCCCGCTCGGCCTCAAATAACTTTCCCTCGATCACAAAGTACCCTGCTCGGCTTCAAGTCGTACTTTGTTTAGAGTCGTTCTCTCGTCGAATGAGTACCTTTGACAGTCAATGAAAATGTGCGCGTTATAAACGTAAAATTATTATTATTATTATTCAACGATGCCTCTTACTTTTAAGATATCCCTATTAACAAGGCAGCGAGCGATACGATATTGTTAGAAGAAAAGAGAGCGGCAAGCTGAGAATAGGACACAGACTGACCAACGTTATAGCTTTAAACACCAGACCCCCACTGAGCAATCGGGTTTGACGAGGAATTTCGGCACACGTGCGTCGGACACTATGAATCGAGTGCAGTGTGCATGCCCGGGCATTCTCTGGTTGCATGTGACAGGTCAGTCATGTGAAGGAACACGCAGCCTGCTAATTGGCAGCAATCACTCACTGGGCTCTCCGCCTTGATGGAGCGCTCACTGACACAACTGACACAGATGCTATTATTGACTCTCTAAGCGAGCGTCGGGGGCTTGAAAAGAATTTGTTGTGCCAGCAAGTGTGTTGTTGGGATCAGCAAGTCTCCCAGTCGTTACAACGTTGCCTGGACATTATCCAGCCATCCTGTCCATTGCCAGAAACAGCTTAATCCTGTACAGGGTCGCGATGAGCCGGAGCTTGTCCCGGCAGACACAGGGCGCAATGTAAGGCTATACCCAGGATAGGACACCAGTCCATCACAGGGCACCGGGGACAATTTAGTCCGCAGGCCAATTAACCTATGCAGCAGCATGTATTTGGGCTGTGGGAGGAAACCGGAGTGCCCGGCGAAAACATGCAAACTCCACACAGAAAGGCACCCTAGCCGGGAATCGAACCCCCCGTGGCTTCTTGCTGTGAGGCGGCAGCGCTACACACCGCGCCACCGTGCCGCCCTATCATTGGCTTTGCAAAGCGATATTAACGAAGCGGCATTTGTTTAAGAACCCAAACGCTGGACTCGTGTTGACCTTATGGGTCGCATTGGTAGAATCGGGCTTTTGTTTTTCAACATGCTGCTGCTGCTGGTTTACTAAAATGGTATCGTCTAGAGCAATTGATGTTACATATCGGAGCACATTACATGCCATGAAATGAGTCTGTGTACAAAAACAGAAATGGTCATTGTGAAGGGGCTAATTCTGATGGTATGGTAGACACCGAATATAGGTCAGAAAATAATTGCTCTTCATAGCTGTTCTTTCGGCGCAGCCGTGACGTTTTGCCTCCCATGTTGGAGGCAAAACGTCTGTGTACAAAAACAGAAATGTTAATGATTCCACCAAGGTTGGGAGGCAAAGCGTTGAGAAGAGGAGATGAGGAATACCCGACACGGCTATACCGAAATAACAGCTATGGAGAGCAATTCTCAAACATCCGTCACTGCAATTTTAATTTCAAACTCAAATCACGAGAGACGTACTCGTTTTGAAGGATGGAGCTTAAGAGAAAACACTTACACGAGTTTATATTAGAACAAAAATAATAATTCTATACTATTTGGCGTGCGATTAAGTGTTGCAATGATTGTACATGTGTGCATTGTGTGCTTCTATTTGTACTCAGGGCGGCACGGTGGCGTAGCGGTGAGTAGCGCTGCCGCCTCACAGCAAGAAGGGCCCGGGTTAGAATCCCGGCTTTGGGGGCCTTTCTGTGTGGAGTTTGCATGTTGTCCGTATGGAAACAGGATACTCCTGTTTCCTCCCACAGTCCAAAGACATGCTGCTGCATAGGTTATCTGGCGTCCCATCCTGGGAGTAGCCATGCCTTACGCCCTGTGTCTGCCGGGATAGGCTCTGGCCCACCGCGACCCTATATAGGATTAAGTTGTTTCTGACAACGATCAGAAAATCGTCACTGGTGTTGGCCGTGAGCGGGATTCGAACTCGGGCAGCCTGGTTCTCAGCCCAGCGCGTTAACCACTGAGCTACTGCTCCCTACGCCGCAAACACACGCACACAGCAAGAAGCTAACAGCGGGCGGAACAAAGCAGGAGTGTTATGCATATCAAGCATAGCCACTTCTGTCTCCTTGCACAGCGCCCGGGGCTCGAAAGAGATTTGAAATTGTCGTGCATGCGTATCGGAAAACTCGCTGCCCATTCGCCGAGAGCTCCGGCCAATAGGACTGGCAAGGTCTGTTTGTGTGTATTTATACCCACAGGCAAATGGGTCATGTCTTAGCGAAGGGAAAAAAATAATAATGTGACAATGAAACTTTATATTTAATCCGCAACCGAGTTCTCTATTCGTTGGTTTACTTTTTAAATAATCTCAAAAAATTTGGGGGGTTTTAGTTTGTTTTACTTTTCTGGTGATAGCACGTTGGTGTTTGGGAAAAGTAGAAAATTATTTGGAAGTGATTTGAAACCGAGATGACTCCAGCAATGTGGAACACAATGCCCGCCGTGCAGCAGTACACGCCTTATCACGTGAGTTTTTCTCAATATGGGTTGTGTGCTTAGCTGCTTGTTTTGATGAGTTAATATGACACATAAAACAGATGACTGTGTTTAACGTAGGTTTTCACGGTTCGATTCATGATGGTTGCTCTTCAGAGCAGTTCTTCCGGGATAGCGTAAACCCCTGATGATGCTTCCAACGTGGGAGGCGAAATGTCGCGAGGGAGAGATAGAGAGAGAGCGGTCGACACGGCTATCCCGAAAGAACAGCTCTGAAGAGCGACCATCAACTTTGTTTAAGTTGTCATGAATAAATGTTTAGTTGTGTGTTTAAAATTCTGGAGCATCGACAAGCTCGTAGCGATATATGTGGAGTCTTTAAAGAAATGTAAAACAGGTAGTATTTTAAGGGGGCGGCACGGTGTCGTGGTGAGTAGCACTGCTGCCTCACAGCAGGAAGGTCCCGGCTTTGAATCCCGGCTCAAGCGCCTTTCTGCGTGGAGTTTGCATGTTTTCCCCGTGTCCGCCTGGGTTTTCGCCGGCCACTCTGGTTTCCTCTCACAGCCCAAAGACATACTGCTGCTGCATAGGTTAATTGGCCAATAGCAAACTAAATTCCCCACCCCCCGTGCCCTGTGATGGGCTGGCGTCCCATCCTGGGTATGACCCTGCCTTGCGCCCCGTGTCTGCCGGGATAGGCTCCGGCTCACCGCGACCCTGTGCGGGATTAAGAGGTTTCTGACAACGGATGGATGGACGTAGTTTCTTTAAATACAAGCTTGCGCGAGCCCACGCAAGCAACGTGCGCTCGTCCTCCAACCGGACCGATCAAATCATAACGACGCTCCGCGCGTAAGTAGTTAGTTAGCTCGCCACCTCGACAAGCGCGCACGCTATCGATTTGTGAAATAATAATCATCCATCTGTTTGCGGGATCTGTTGCGGAAGGAAAGGGATGTCTGGTCCACTCTCCTTGGACCGCTGCCACCGCGACCCTCACCAGGACAAGCGGTTTAGAAAACTGATGGATGGAATAATAGCATTTGTAGAGCGCCTTTCACCCGAGGGTCACAAAGCGCTGCACAGGACTGCGGAGAGAACGGCCCGCCGATAACGACAGGGTACGGAATATCTGCGACATTTATTAAAGCTATCTATCTGCTCGCTCCGCGGTACTGACAGCTAAACGGGTCCCCCCGGGCTCCGGCCGATATTCTCAATCGGCGGCCGACCTTAAAATAACGACGATCGCGGCCACAGCAGGTGCCGTGTTCGCACCTGGATGGAGCGGCTGCTGCGGCGAAGTTCCACCTGCCCGCGTCGCGTCGCCAGCCTCTGCTGAAGCAGCGCTTGGTGCCAACGCACGCTGATGCCGCGGTGGCGCGGGTCGCCGAGATGACGACCATCGGCTCCGCGGCGGTGATGCGCTCGCACATGGCGGTGTTCAACGTGCGGCTGCACGCGGAGCACGAGGTGAGTAAGCATCGAGCCGCGAAGACCTACCACGCCAGTGCACAACATATATTTTCGCCGCAGCCTTAACAGTCTGGGCGTATTTCTGAGAAAATACACGGGACAAGAGAGCTTTCTCCTGTTAAAAGGCCCCATCAAAAAAACCCCATCATTAAGGCGTTATTAACCGCATTGGGCACCCCCACGGAAAATGCCATTGGAGACTTAAAACCGCAAACTTCTTGATGTGGCCGAGTTGCAAATGTTGACGTTTGTGCATTACGACGAAAAATACGGGTGAATCCCCCAACCCCCTACGCTCCTTCTGAGCGACTTCACCCCTCCGCCCAACTCGAAGCCCGAGTGCTCGGTCTTAATTACTTGTTGGCACGAGACGCCCCGCTGCCAGCCGATGCCAGTGGCGTCGCTCCCATCCATCACGGCCAGCAATTAGTGTCAGCGACGGGTTCCGTGGGTGGATTGACAGACGCTGTTCCGGACACAGAGACAACAAGTTACTCACGGCTGCTTCTTGGAAGCGTGATGGTTATATGACAGTTTCCCATTTCTTTACACAGTCCTTTGCATTTGTATTGAACTCTGCAAGGTCGTTTGAGCTGCAGAGGTTGGGTGGTAGAGCGCAGACAAGGCAGTGCTCCATAGTATGGTCTGCATCTCCACATTCACAGGTGGTTGGGCCGGGCTTGTAGCCCCATCTGACCAAAGCAGCTTTTGATCGTCCCGTTCGAGTTCTCAGGCGGTTGAGTGTCTTCCACTGCATCCATGGTGCTTCTGAGCGTCTATCGGAGTTTCTCTGCGGAGATGCTCTTTCGGGATAGCCGAGTCGAGCGTTCCTCCTCTCTCTCTCCTTTGCGACGATTCGCTTGCCACGTTCGAGGCACAAATGGGATTCTGAATTGGCTCTGAATTGTAAAACCTACATCTATGGGGACGTTTTTTTTCCCAGTACATAGATGATGTAATAAGAGGTGTTTACCCGTTATGGCAATAATACAAGGTTTAACCCTCTCTGGCAATAATACAGAAGACACCTGTAAATGGAGGGGCGGCACGGTGGCACGGTGAGTAGCGCTGCCACATCACAGCAAGAAGGCCCCGGGGTCGAATCCGAGGCCATTCTGCGTGGAGTGTGCATGCTATCCTCGTGTGCACGTGGAATTTTGGCTGGGCACTCCGGCTTCCTCCCACAGTCCAACGATATGCTGCTGCATAGGTCAATTAGCCTGCTGTAAATATTGGCCCCGATGCACTGTGATGGCCAGGATAGGCTCCGGCTCACCGCAACCCTGTACAGGTTTAAGCGGTTTCAGACAATGAATGAATGACAATGTGTGGTTCGGTTTGTTTGCGTGTTGCCATGTGCACAATTGTTGATACGGCCGAACAAACTGAAGGCTCCCTTAATAGACTCTCTTGGCAGCTTGCTACCTCTGAGATACTGAGATCGCCAATAACCTTTGATACCAGACTGATGGGACGTCAACGGAAGGAGAGGGTTGGGCTGTTTGCAACTAATTACATTTCGGTAGAGACACACTGCATTTACACAAACACAGCTCCTGTTGATCATAGCCTACTAATAGCTAAAGCGACATCCACAGCAACCCGTTAAGCTGGTGGTTTGGGATTTTACTGCTGTGGCAAAACGCCTCGGGCTAAACACATCTCAGTGATGGGGCAAAGGCACGAGTGAATATTGGGTTTTTTTCAGTATAAGTTCGAACAGGTCAGAGGTTTTTTTTTCTCACGTTCTCTCCAAAGTGGTGGCTCTTTCGGAACCTTTGTGGAGGCGTCATGTGAGCAGAGGATATGGGTCTGTCGGCTGAGCCAAAGTGGGTGAAAACCTCCTCCTCCGCACACAACACACACGCACTGTCGTTATTACGTCGCAGTTGTATTTATAATCAGTTGTATTTATAATGTATATGGAGGGCGGCACTGTGGTGCATATGTAGTGGTGAGTAGCGCTGCCACCTCACAGCAAGAAGGATCCCGTGTTCGAATCCCGGCTCGGGGGCCTTTGTGTGTGGAGTTTGCATGTTCTCCACGTGTCCACGTCTATGTGATGATTTAACATTGGATTCTATGGGAGACTTTAACAATGGAATATATGGGAGCATTTAACATTGAAGTCTATGGGTCGAATTTAACATTGGAGTCTATGGCAGTAATTACACATTTGAGGCTATGGAAGAATTTAACAGTGGGGTCTACGGGAGACGTTAACATTGGAGTCTATGGGAGCATGTCTACGGGTCGAATTAAACATTGGAGTCTATGGGAGTAATTAAACATTGGAGTCTATGGAAGAATGTAACAGTGGAGTCTATGGGAAACTTTAACATTGGCGTTGATGGGACATTCTAACATTGGAGTCTTCTATTTCTGTGTGGAGTTTGCATGTGCTCCCTGTGTCCGCGCGGGTTTTCGCTGGGTTTTCCGGTTTCCTCCCACAGTCCAAAGATATGCTGCTGCATAGGTTAGTTGCATTAGTGGCTAAATTGTCCCCCGTGCCCTGTGATGGACCGGCCTTGTGCAGCGCGTTGTGACCCTCGGGTGAAAGGCGCTCTATAAATGCTATTATTATTATTATCTGGTCGAGGCATCGCGAATGAGGCAAAATGGTCTGGGCAGAGCATCGCTCTCTAAACGTTCCCTATTGTGACACTTGCCAACTCAGTCATGTGAACCGCCTAGCGGCGATCCCAACCCTGCGGAGATTCTCATAACGTCTATAATTCTATCGGTGCCCTGAGCGCTGCAACTCTCTACTCTCCCCATTCGATACAGCGGCCGGGGTTTTTTTTTTGTTGCTTCGTTTTTAAGACAATGTCCTGTCTGTTGAAACGATGAAAAATGTTTCCATGGAAGGGAAGATTAAGTCATGACTGTGGCAAATATCTGGGAGTTCAGAAAGATATTTATATTTAGCGCCATCCTCTCGGGGTGAAGTTGGATTGTTATCATCACGTGAACTCCAACAACCATAAAAGGGGTTTTTTTTCGTTTTTCTGGGGGAGGCAGTGGTGGTGGTGGGGGGAAGGAAAACCTCATTGAAGGCCCAATTAGTTGGTATAAAATTGTGTTTCCGATTTACGGTTGTAGTTCGCACAATGAGAGCTAAGTTTTATTCAGACATATACACGGAGAGCCAGACTACAGTTCTTTTTATCAATTGATAGCTGGTGAGTGGTTGTTGCCAGTAGGCATATTAGTGGGTTATTATTTTAGCCTGGCAGAAATGCCTCTGGCAGTAACAACTTTGATCCACGACCCCCTCTGCTGGTACAAGCAAGCTCCGAAGTTTTATTTCAGGTGTCTCATAGAGATACCTAAGCGCTGAGACATATGTATATTATACGTTTCTGCTGGGAAAATACATAAATAATAATCTATACTAGGGCAGCACGGTGGCGCGGTGAGTAGCGCTGCCGCGTCACGGGAAGAAGGACCCGGGTTCGAATCCCGGCTCAGGTGCCTTTCTGTTTGGAGTTTACATGTTCCCCCCGTGTCCGCGTGGGTTTTCGCCGGGCACTCCAGTTTCCTCCCACAGTCCAAAAACATGCTGCTGCATAGGTTAATCGTCCTGCGGACTAAATTGCCCCCGGTGCCCTGTGATGGACTGGCGTCCAATCCTGGGTATAGCCCTGCTTTGCACCCTGTGTCTGCCGGGACAGGCTCCGGCTCACCGCAACCCTGCACAGGCTTAAGCGGTTTCTGACAATGGATGGATGGATACCCTTTACGGCTTGTGCTTGTCAACTGTGGTAAACACACATGAATGTTGACAGTTAGGCACAGGTCAGTGATGTTTTCGTCTCGACGATACAATTTTTACTTCTATTACTACGCGTGTTTACCCAGGAAACGCTCACCGAATCTCACCACTGTTTTTTTCTCGTGAGGATCCCGTCACGTTTCTGCAGTAGCGGGGCGATGATTGCTATAAATAATTCAATTGATAAACGGTCGGATTTGGTTTTTCAAACTTGGCAAAAAAATTCGTACGAGGCCAGCACACAATGTGCCACTCTTTTGAGTGACATCACGGTATCTACAACGCCCACTGTGTAGCAGTCAGCGGGTATTTTGGATTTAATACGCACCGCAGTGATAACCGGGGTGGATGTTGGATTTGAACCGCGAACCACATCACCATCTAAGTTCACGTTTAATTTTCCATGCTCATCCACATTTCCGAGAAGCATCGTTTAGAAACTCTAGATCATCTCCGGATGGCGAGAGATGGCGGAAACCTCGGAAGGCCTTAGTCCAGCAGTTGAGCGAGCCTGATTGATTATGATCATAGGTATAATGATGTAGGGTTTTCACAGCTCGATGGATGATAATTGCACTTGGGAGAAGCGCTTTCGTGATAGCCGTGTCGAGCGTCTCTGTTCTCTCCGTCGTGACATGTTGCCTCCCACGTTGGAGGAGTTGAAGCCTGATGATGCCTCCAACGCGGGAGGTGAAACGTCGCAAATAAGAGGGGAAGAATGCTCTACGTGGCTATACGGACAGATCAGTTTGTAAGCGAATTGATCACCACGTGTGATCCGTAACATTGTATTATTTCAGGCATGCTACGTATGGGAAAACAAATCTGCGTGATAAACAAAATGTAATCATTCTGCACTTTAGAGTCATTTGTATTTATTTATATTTTTTCCATCTTCATAAACCTCCGAGCCACTGTCTTGCTCGGTTTATATATACTCAAATTTAAAATGTATCCACAAGTCCCTCATTGTGCTGCGATTAAAAGCGTGAAAACCAAAGAAATCAATTTGCGTGCGTAAAAATTCATTGGCCACCCCATTTTTTTATAGGACATGGTATAAATCTTAGCTTTGGGATTTTGCCTGAGCAGTTCATTAAGGGCTCAACTTTCAGTGGACAGTAGACTGCATGCAAGGCACCATTCATGAGAGTGCATTTAGGAGTAAGTATAACAATTCACCGTTATTCTTTAGACATTGTTAAACCGCTGAATATTGCAATAACGTGTTTCAATAAGTGACAACGTTGTAAAAAATAGATCATCGTACTGCCTCGGCCTTCATTCGCTCGTACGTTTAAAATAATGCGCTTACGGTGCGTTTTACAGAACTGTTTTTAGTTGTTGTTAAGCGATGTTGGAATTCTTTGGAGTGAGCTTAAGACTGTTTTGGTTCCTTAGAAACGTGTTTTCTCCATCACCCGTCTGTGCTAACCTACATGTCTCTCCGTAGCTGCTATTTAGTTTTGACACGGCTATCCCGAAAGAACGGCTTCGGAGAGCAATTCTCGTACACCTAACCGTGAAAACCGAAATCGATGCATTACGAAAACAATTGTACAATTGAACTTTACGTACGACGAACAAAAACGTGTACGCACGATTGAGTATAAATCTATTTCGAACGGAAATGCTATTCAATAGTTGAACGATCTGAGTATTAACGGTCTTAGCGCGAGTCACGGCAGACTCTTGTTATCGTGCAAATGCAATGGCCTCCTCGACTGGTAACAACGTTTCTTTTTCATTCTCTTGCTCTAGATGGATGATGTCATTGACGACATCATCAGCTTAGAGACAAGCATGAAGGATGACATGGGCAACGGTTACATTGAAACGCCAAGTCTCCAGATCCCCAACTCGGTAAGCGTTGGAACGTGCACCCACACGGCCGTAGGCACCCAGACAAAAGGTGAAAGTAAGCCGGTACGGTGCTGTACGGGCGTACCGGTAAGAAAGTGGCGCGAAGCGTTCGATTAAAAAATGTGTGTGGGAATAGGGGTTTGCGATGCGACCGGTAAGAAATGTAAGTTATTTTCACGTCCGCTCCTACGCTAAAAATTAAAAATAAACTACGGTGAAACGTTTTTGTTACTGTTATGTGCCGGAAACAAATGTGCTCACGATTATACTATGACAGCACTGACATAGATTATGTTGATTTCTTGTAATTATAATACTGTGTTCGAGAATTGTTCTTAAGGGCTGCGTTATCGGGATAGCCGCGGTAAACGTTACTCCTCTCCCGTTCGCGACCATTTTATTATTTACGATCGATGAAGTGGGCGACCTGAGTTCGCTGCTCGGTCACGGCCAACGCCAGTACGGTAGTAACATCAACATCCAAACTGATCCTCGGACCTCCTTCGCAAACCATGACCAACATCCTAATCAGTTTCCCCTTAGGGGACGCTGGCAGATTTTTGCCGCTCTCAAGATTGCCAGCTTCACGACCTTTCAGTCTATTCGAAGCAGCCTTAATCATTTCATTTTTGTTGCTTTGGTTTTTATTCGGTTTTTTTTTGTCATTGTGGACATGCCATTCTCTCCGCGGCCCTTGTGCAGCGCTTTGTGACCCTCGGTTGAAAGGCGCTATATAAATCGCTATTATCATTATTATAAATCCTCTGGAGCAGTGGTTTTTAACCTGGGGGGGCATACCTTTGGAAAGAAATGATCTTACGTTAAAATACACCTCGTAATTTTGACATAGGCCTGCTCCGCTATAGCCTGCTTCCAACGTTCTGATAAACATCTATCTATCTAACTTTGTGCCCGCAAGGGGAGGCCATGCGAAGAGTCGGGGGTCGTGACCAGTATGTGATCATTTGGTTATTTTATCTGGAACTGGCCTTTGTGACGAAATAAGTTGTGCAAGGCACCCGAGCCGGGATTCGAACTCGGGAGATTCCCGGCTCACAGCAAGACGGTCCCGGGTTCGTATCTCGGCTTGGGCGCCTTTCTGTGCGGAGTTTGCATGTTCTCCCCGTGTCCGCGTGAGTTTTTGCCAGGCACTCCGGTTTCCTCCAACGGTTCAGAGACAAGCTGCTGCGTAGGTTAATTGGCCTGCTGACTAAATTACCCCCGGCGCCCTGTGATGGACTGGCGTCAGATTCTCGGTATAGCCCTGCCTTGCATCCTTTGTCTGCCGGGATAGACTCCGGCTCACCGAGACCCTGAACAGGATTAAGCGGTTTCTGAAAATGGATGGATGGATGGACCCCTGCTGTGCAGGTCTAACAACACCTGTGAACAACTTGGCTGCGGGATTCTTTCATCCAGCAGTTGATTGGCAAAGGGCCATAAAGCAATCACGGTCAAGTGCATATGGCTGGTATCTGATCTTGAGGATTGCCTCTTGATGAGGCCATAGAACCTGCCATTCATTTTTACAGTATTACTTATCATATCAATTTGTCAGAGAGCCAACAGCAGTAAAAGCCCCGTTGCAAATGAATGACGGATGCGTTTCAGGGTTTGCCAAATATTGCCAAGGCATTGTCTCTTGTAAACGTGGCAACATTTATGATATTGAGGGCTTCGCATAATGGTTGAGCCTTTTTGTTGTTGTTAATGATTACAGTAATATGTTTTAATATATTACATCTCAAGCAGTTGCACGCTACTCCGGTCCCGTCCGATCAAGTCATGGTGCAAACTTCAAAGTGCAGGGATTGAATTTTAACTCCGAAAACATTTTTAAGAGAGGTCGGCGATGTGGACTCATCTTGTTTCTTAAGAGAGACAACAGCTATTTATTACGCGGGTTTTACGCAGCGAAGCCTCACTGAGCCTCAAGGCTCTTTATCAGGAGGGTCGTGCCAGGTTTGTGCAGAAGAGGGTCATGTTACCATGGAGAAAAATAACCGAATAATTGGCGGTTCATATTTTGAGAGGAGCCAGTTGAGATGGTTCGGGCATCTGTTAAGGATGCCCCCTGGGAGCCTCCCCCGGGAAGTCTACCAGGCACGGCCCACTGGGCGGAGACCTAGAGACATAGAGGCCGACCAAGGACACGTTGGAGGGATTATATCCTTCGGCTGGCCTGGGAACGCCTGTGAATCCCTCAGGAATAGCTGGAATCTGTTTCTGAGGAAAGGGGCCTCTGGTCCACTCTCCTTGAAGAGCTGCCGCCACGACCCCTCACCAGGACAAGCAGTTTAGAAAATGGATGGATGGATTTTTTTTGCATTGATGTTTAACCTACACCAGTTATTTTGCAGGTATTTGTATTTATGTACTATTTGGTTAGTATTACAGGAGAACATACCCAGTGAGCTTGCAAGCTACGAATGCGGGATTCCTGCGACGCAACAAACACTCAAACTAACCAGCGCACATAACATATAACATCATAGGGTAAAAGGTAGGAGTAGAAAACGGAGAGCCCGGAGAGAACTCATGCAGAACAAGGAGAGAATGTACAATTTCCACGCAGAAATCGAGGCACAAGTGTTGTCACTGTTTCACACTGTTGCTCAGCTATGTGTTCGACAAACACAATAAAGCCAGGTTAAGGCAAATGCCACCATAGGTTGACTCGCCATCGTACATATTGAATGCGTATATGTGAGAATGGGCAAATCATTAATTTCCATAAATCATTATAAATTCTGCTTTATTGTAAGTGTAAAAAAAATAGTTCAAAAAAGAAAAATAAAACTTCTCAGAAATCATAGAGCTTTGACCCATGGTAGATTGAGCAGCCCGCAATCATAAGGTAGTATGCTATTAAGATTGCCAGTTTCCAGTTTCACGACCTTTCAGAGTATTCGCCTTAATCATTTAATTTTTGTTGCTTTGGTTTTTTTTATTAGTTGTTTTTTTGTTTCTGTCGTTGTTGACATGCCGTTCTCTCCGCACCCCTTGTGCAGCGCTTTGTGACCCTCGGGTGAAAGGCGCTCTATAAAATGCTATTATTATTATGTATTAATAAGGGGTGCAGGCTGCAGTAAATGTCAAGAGGTTTCCGATTCGTTCTATAGACTCTAGAGTCTAGAGCACGAAACTAGTACTGACGATGAATTAATAGGGCAACGCACAGTCGTCGAAATAAAGACACATTGCAACTACTCTACGCTAATCGTACAATTATAACTCACGTGCAATGCCTGCCGACGGCTGATTTAGATTTGTGATGAGCGCAGCAGAAAGGTGGTTGCTGGGGACCGCTGGAGAGTTTAGCGGATGAGTGGCTCAACGACAGAGTTACTGGGGTGAAGCTGAAGAGAGGAGAGAGGCAGCAGAGAGGGTGGTCGGGAGACAATAATGGACCAGGGGTGAGAGGGGGTCCTTAGCAAATTTTTGACTAGGGCCACTGAGCGAGGAGGCAGGCTCTCGGATATAGCCGGGGATGTTATGGACACAACTTAAAAGGGAGTCAGGGAGCAAAGTCCCCGTTGTCTGCTGAGTTTATAAAGGACTGGGCAGCGTGCGATCAGCGCCACTTGTTCTCCGGCGAGCCTCGGCGGTCTGCAGGGGAGAAAGCCGCGTTTACAATGAAGGATAAGCAATCCGCTCTCACGATAGTGCAAATCCTAGACCGCAGCAAATATGACATGGTAAGCCCCGCGCGACGCGTTACGCGCTCGGCGATGCGATGTAATTTAACGCGCGTGTTCGTGAAAGTGTTTTTTTGTTATAATCATAAATTGTTGGTGTACGCAGGTATGATTAAAACAGGAGGGAACGCGCTTAATTAACCTATGGTGACTCTTGTCATCCCGGTTCTGTCTTAATTCTGCAAGTCATTTGGGAGCGTTTATTTAATTACGCGGCATCGCAACGTGTGTCGCATCGAATGCACGCGTGCGGTAGGCTTCACACGCGCTTTAAAGCACTATCGCGATTTTAAGCCTATTAATAAACAGGTAAGCATTCTGCCAGAGGTATATCTATATATGCATCCTCTTGATATGCACTTTACTCCGCGTGGAAGAGTAAGCCAATTACCCTCTAGCAGAGCTCTCGAGACCTCAACTCAGAGGAATCTAGGTTGTTGTCCTTCCACCTGCAGTGGTGTGAGCTAGCACTTGCAGCGCTACACCTTTACCCTTTTACACCGTGCCTCGGGTGTGAGTGTGTGGTGGTGCAGTGGCGAGCACAGTGCCGTATGAACGTGGCCAAGTGAGTTCGAATCCCTGCCATGGCTTACATCGGTGGCCTGCGATATCTGAACCCGTAGGGCCCTCTGACTTCAAGGCAAACTTGGTGAAGTCACGGTGCAGTATGGTCAATAAATCTTCATGACCGATACCGCAGGGGTAGGCCTTTACCTAGCAGTGGATAGAGTTGTACGTTAATTGGTTATTTAATTAGCAATCAGTGTTGGGCTTGAGTCAATTCGCTCAAAATTAGTTTCACGCAAAAATAATCAATGTCAACTGAGTGCCATGCAACTGACAGTCATTGGTTAAAGCAATGTAGGTATTTTTAAATGATAGTCAGTCAGTCAGTTTAACTGTGAGCATGCATCTCTCTACTCTTCTTTACGCAACTCTTTCATTCGTGTTCTGTATGTTAAGTTTGTGATGTTGGCGTTTCCGAATCGTATGCAGGGGTGGTATTAGTGATTATGGAGCTCCAGCCAAATTCAATGACGACCCCCCCTCCCCACACACACATGCACTGATTTAAAAGCATTGCATATTTTC
>JAZEWU010000043.1:2801539-2823024 GCA_036362915.1 Geotria australis | reverse complement strand
TGCAGCGCTTTGTGACCCTCGGGTGAAAGGCGCTATATAAATGTACATTATTATTATTATTATTAACCACGGTTAACATCAGTGGTGAATATCTGCACTGGTCCTGGGGCTTCCTTTATGTCTACTCGGCCTTAAATGAGTACCTGGCGCAGCATTTAAACATCGACACTGGGGAGAATACCATGCGCGTTAATGGCCCAGCTTGCTCTCTAACAGCACTTGACCCAACAGCCCGCGGAGCTTATATGGGGGATGTTTATCTTAAGTTAGTAATTGTTTATGTGGTCCAGAAGCAGTTAATCGAAATTCCATATTTGAGCACCATTTAGCCATGTGGAATCCTGCCCGGTGACATGCTGGGCTATTCGGGTAACCAAGTACATGTGCATAAAACCGCTCGCCGCTGGATGTGTTATTTGTGTGGAATTTCACTCTTTGGCAGAGCGACGTTGACATTTTTAGACTTGTTTATCTGACGCACAGCATAGTGACCGCAGTGTGGGTTTTAAGGCAATAAGGAGCCCGCCGTGTTAATCGCCCCATTATGTGGGTTTTAAACGTAGGTATTTATAAGAATCGTTATGGCTGCAGGGGCGCCACGGTGGCGCGGTGAACAGCACTGCTGTCTCACAGCAAGAACATCCCGGGTTCGAATCCCGGCTCGGGTGCCTTTCTGTGTGGAGTTTGCATGTTCTTCCCGTGTCCGCGTGGGCTTTTGCCTGGCACTCCAGTTTCCTGCCACAGTCCAAATACATGCTGCTGCATAGGTTAATTGGCCTGCTACCTAAATTGCCCCCCAGTGCCCTGTGATAGACTGGCATCCCATCCTGGGTATAGCTCTGTTTTGCGCCCTCTGTCTGCCGGGATAGGCTCCACCTCACCGCGACCCCTTACAGGATTGAGTGGTTTCTTACAATGGATGGATGTCGTGAACGCTTAATATGTTCATCTCTTTATTTGTATCTGTATTTCCCACAGATGCGTAAAAATTCAAGACGTGTTATTTATTTTAACGTTTTTTTTTCTTAAATCCACAGAACCGGAGGTGAGAGCATTGGCCAAGGAAAGGCAAAAGAAAGACAACCACAACCTCAGTGAGTCTCCACACAGTTCGCACATTGTGAAGTAATGTGTGGTGGTGCAGTGGTAATACTTGCTCCTCACAGCGAAAAAGAATCTGGCTTTGAGTCTCGATTCGGCTCTCCTTCTCTGTGGAGTGTATATGTCCTCCCCCTGTACTACGTGGGTTTCCTTTGGCTTCTCCGATTTCCTCCCATAGTTAAAATCATACGACGCAATTGGAATGATTTCGACTTAAGCAACAAGTGGCAATGAAGTCACACAGGCATGAAGCCATACGTGAAAACATCAACATAATTTTCAGAAATCGCCTAATCCTGTACAGGGTTGCGGTGAGCCGGAGCCTATCCCGGCAGACACAGGGCGCAAGGCAGGACTATGCCCAGGATGGGACGCCAGTCCATGACAGGGTACCGCGGGCAATTTAGTCCACAGGCCAATTAAGCTATTCAGCAGCGTGTCTTTGGACTGTGGGAGGAAACCGGAGTGCCCGGCGAAAACCCACGTGGATACGGGGAGAACATGCACTACTCCACACAGAAAGGCACCCAAGCAAGGATTCGAACCCGGAACCTTCTTGCTGTGAGGTGGCAGCACAGTGCCACAGTGCCACTGTGCCGCCCCTACCTGAAAGCAAGTTTAAAATATGTCAACTGTGTTGGCCAAATACTTCAAGGCAAACCCCTCTCATAACCAAACTGAGTCTTTTCACTCAGTTTGGTAATGCAACACTCACTGGTAGTTATGTAACACTTACTGGTAGTAACGTAACTTTCACCAAGTGCTAACCTACCGTTCACTGTCGGTAATCTAACACTCACTGCTAGTAATGTAACACTCACTGGTGGTAACATAGCACTCACCAGGTGCTAACCTACCGTTCACCGGCGGTAACCTAACACTCGACGCGTGCCCCTGTGTGACCAGTCGAACGGAGAAGACGGTTCAACATTAACGACCGCATTAAAGAACTCGGCACGCTTATTCCGAAATCCAACGACCCGTGAGTATACAGGCGCGTGTGTTTTTTACTGCGCGCGTGTGCCTCTCCCCATAAAGAACGCGATGCTGACAGTAATCAAACTTCGCTTATTGGAGCCGACACTTTTTTGTTGTTGTCAACTCGAGTGTCGGCAACTTTTTTTGGGGGGGGCCCCCTTTCCTCACTCACTGTTTACAACACGCACCTCAAGTTCATTCCACCAGCCGTTAAATGTTTTACGAATTTATATGAATAGCTCTTTCGTCAGAGGTACAGGAAAGAAAGCGGTGCAGTAAATGTTACGGCTGCCGCCAGACTAAAGGCAATGATTTATCATTTTGCCCGGTTCTGCCAATGCGCCCTCCTCTTGGCTGTTGACTCAATAAAAGTGTCAAGGAATTTCCAGTTTAGAAGGGTAAATAAAGAAGACCAATTAACCGGGCTATTATTTAACAGTGCCCATCAAATTATGAACAGCTCAGTCATAATGTGTGGCTTTTTAAAAAGCACTTATCCCCTTGTCAACGCCATTTAATCAATAACTGGAGACTGTTGACTGGGACTTTAAGCACTGAGTGACAGAGATGGCCATTAAGGCACTGCAAGATAAAGGCAACAAAGTAACCAAGTAGTTGTCTGATGTTTCTTTAGGTTTGCTTGAAGCAAGTTTAGTGTTTATCTGTTTGCAACTGAGTTTTGTTTATTAATGTTGATTGGAAGGGTCTAGGATCCGTTCAGCTTTCACCCACCCATGGCATCGATACTGGCCAGGAATCAAACACAGGTCACCTAGTTCATGGTGGAGTGTGCTAGGCACTTGCAGTAATGCTCCAACCGTAACACACGTGTTACAGAAAAAAAAATGTCTCTAATGTTTGATTTACTTGATAGTTTGCGTCGGCAGTGCAACTACTCTTGAGAAGAAAACATGCATAGTAAACTTTAGCTACTTAATATCATGCAAAGTAAATATATGAATACCGATAACTAAAATAACAGCGGACCGTTAAATAAAGACAAAATAATAATCGGTGAGCTATTAGGAATTATTCTGATTGGCATATAAGAAAATACCCCTAAATGTGTTCAGTCCTATCAGATTTCAGAATCTAAGCGGGTTTTGAGCTGGGTTGGGTCCTTTGCCTGGCGACCTTTATAATAATAATAATAGTGCTTGCCGGGTGTTGCAGGCATGGGGCTGAAAGTTGGCCAAACGGCGGCAGTCCTGCCTGTCACCTTCAACACGCCGCCTT
This sequence comes from Geotria australis, assembly GCA_036362915.1. NCBI lineage: Eukaryota > Metazoa > Chordata > Hyperoartia > Petromyzontiformes > Geotriidae > Geotria > Geotria australis. The sequence goes on along the minus strand of JAZEWU010000043.1, from coordinate 2,819,709 downwards.
AGTATCCCGGTACACGCAACTCTTGTCAACTATTGCCCAAGTTCTCGAAAGTAGCACCCTGCTGAAAACGTGCCTTCAGTGCTCCTTAGCGGGTTTATAACTAATAGAACGCACAGGGTTACGAACCGGGCGCTTTTCATCTTTACGGGAGTACACGCGCGCGCACCGCCGCTTACAGCGTGCCGTGCCACTCTTGGAAAGGGTAAGCCATTGTGTGACCTTATCCGTCAAAATTCACCCGTAGAGGATTAAGCCATACCGTATATAACCCTCTTGAAAGGGTATGCCACAGTGTAGTGGTATATTGTGCTACCAACTGCTTTTATCTTGAACGCCGTGACCTTATTTTACAATAGGGCCCTCTCGTTTTACAACCGAGCCGTGCTGTAAAACACCCGGCCTCTAGTTTGCACGTTCGAAAATTGGGCTATGCCCATTGGGTTTGGTATCATTAGGAGCGTCCACACTTGGACAAGATCTGAGGAAGTGATGCAATGTGTACACTTTGTGCAATGTGTACAAATTGAAATTCTACAAAGTGATAGGTGGTTTCAAGATCTGCATGTGCTTTTTCATTGTATTAGGCAAGAAGCTCCTTCAACTTATTCCTATCACACTGTCACACTTTTGCACTACTTTGTTTCCTATTAATTTATTGGAATCATTTGACATTTTTGTCTTTTGCAACGCTCCGTGTTCCTGTTTACCTGATGATTTTGGCTAAAGATGTATCTCTGCAAAATTTAGCACTGTAAATTTGTTAAATTCTTCGCGTCACCTTCTGATTAATGGAGGAATCCCGCTTCCAGAGCTTGCGAGCTCACTGGCATTTCTCCGCTGGAATAATAATAACAACAAACATCTATCCGTCCGTCTATAGATTTACCAAACTATACCTTGCGGACATGTCGAACGCAACGCGCGGTTAAAACTCCTCGGCGCGCGGTGTGTGTGTGTTTTTCTTTACGTGCTCGCTCCATCAATGTACAACCTGTCAGGCGTGTGGGTGGTGTCGCTCACGCCCGACACGGGTACGCCCCACGTGGAGGGTCGCGGAGAGCCGGATCCTATCCCGGCAAACACAGGGCGCAAGGCAGGGGTATACCGAGGATAGGACGCCAGTCCATCGCAGGGCACCTGGGGCAATTTACTCAGTAGGCCAATTCACCTGGCAGCATGTCTTTCCCTTTAAAGTTTCAGCGACTTAACGTCGTTTTAAAGTTGCAGTTACATGCAGCGGCTTTCATTGCAACGTAAATGCGCTAAGTGCCTACACTAAACCAGTTTGATGGTTTAAACCTGTCGTACTAAAACCATGTATCTCCTTGGTGATCAAGGGTTACAAATGAATCAAAGTTCATAGAACCGATCCTAATAAAACTAATATTTAAGACCTTCACGAGTTAACAAGTAAGAAAATACTTTAATTTTTTTTCCACACCCATAAATAATAATAATCTCTCTACTAAGAAAAAAAGGGACATTGCCTGAAACATTACCTGTGATGGACAGGCGTCCCATCCTGGGTATTGACCTGCTTTGCACCCAGTGTCTGCCGGGATAGGCTCCGGTTCACCACGACCCTGGTCTGGGTTAAAGATTTCTGATAATGGATGGATATTTTCGTCTTACTCATTCTCTCTCCACTGCTAAGTTGCCGATATACTAACACAACATCTTTCGTGCTAACTTCACGGCCGCCCAGAGCCATGTCACTTTTGGACGAAACCCCAACTCCGGGCCCGTAACCCGTTAAACGTGAGCAGAGCGGCAAGGGCTGGAATCAAATGACTTGACGGGCACGCGATGTTTACCCTGGACAGGGACATGCGCTGGAACAAGGGCACCATCCTAAAGGCCTCCGTCGACTACATCCGGAGGCTTCAAAAGGAGCAGCAAAGGGTCAAGGAGATGGAGAACCGTCACAGGCGGTTGGAGCAGACCAACAGAGGACTGATCATGCGCGTCCAGGCAAGTGCTCCCGTCTCCCGTCTTCCCTTCCCGTAGCGTACCATCCATCCATCCATTTTCAGAAACCGCTTAATCCTGTGTACAGCATCGCGGTGAGCCGGAGCCTATCCCGGCAGACACAGGGCGCAAGGCAGCGGAAAACCGAGAATGGGACGCCCAGTCCATCGCAGGGCGCCTGGGGAAATTTAGTCAGTAGGCCAATTACCCTGGCAGCGTGTCTTTGGACGGTGGGAGGAAACCGGAGTGCCCGGTGAAAACCCACGCAGACACGCGGAGAACATGCAAACTCCGCACAGAAATGCCCCCCGAGCCGGGATTCGAACCCGGGACCGTCTTGCTGTGAGGCGGCAGCGCTACTCACCGCGCCACCGTGCTGGCTGGAGACGATTCACCCAAAGACATTGTGTGTGGGGCGATGCTGTGAGCCACTAGAGGGCATTGCTAGACTCACAGATTTACGTCTTCACGGCTCTACGTGTGAGAATGCTTCTCAAGAGCTGCCCTTTCAGGCCGTGGGTGAGTGGCCAGCACCACGCCCGGCCGCTTTTGTCTCCCTAGTGGCGATGTTGACATACCGCACTAGCTACTCATTTGAGGCTCAGTCGACCTCGGGGAGGCCCTGGACCTGTTAAGAAAATGACAACCGGTGTTGGCCGTGAGCGGGAATCGAACTCGGGCGGCCAGGTCTGTAGCCCGGCGCGCTAAACACTGACAATCTTTACACGCCACACTCGGTACTCATCAGAGGCTGAGCCGACCTAGAAGAGGCCCAGGACCGGTTCGTAAAAACGTCCCCGCTGTTGGCCGCGAGCGGGAGTCTAACTCGCGTCGCCAGGCCCGTAGCCCGGCCGCGTTCACCGCCGAGCCACCGCTCCCACACACCACACCGTGACGCGCGCCGGGCGCGTCCCAGCCGCGGTGGGTTGCAGGAAAAAGTGGCGGGGCATGAAATCGTGTTTCTGTGAAAGTGCGGGTGTCGCAACACCCGCAACGCCCGCTGCCGCGACGCGCCTTACACGCGCGCCCTCCCTCTCTGCCCGACGTCTCGCGCCCTGCAGGAGTTGGAGATGCAGGCGCGAGCCCACGGCCTGCCGAGCAACTCGCCGCCGGGCCTGGTCGCCGGCGACCTCAGCGGCCCGCTGATCAAGTCTGAGCCCGAGATGGGCCTGCACCGGCTGGACTACGCCCTGCAGCACTCGGAACCCGCGGTGTCAGCCGTGCCGGACTTGGGAGGTGGCATCACCATCCTCGACCTGAACGAGGGCACCTTCGGCTACACCGACCCGCTGAGCCACAACCACCACCACCACCACCACCGGCAGCAGCAGCAGCAGCAGCAGCAGCATCACCAGCAGCAGCATCATCAGCAGCACCGGCTGCCGACGGAGCTCCTGACGCATCTCGGCGATCCGGCGGAGCAGTTCGCCGAATGCTACCCGTTCACCAACGGGCTGCGGCTCAGGGACTTTCTCCTGGATGACGGGCTGTCGCCGGTGGAGGGCTCAGACCCTCTGCTCTCATCCATCTCTCCAACCGCCTCGAAGACGAGCAGCTTCAGCGACGACGACGACGACGATGATGATGACGGAGCCGACGGGATGTGACGCCGTCGCGTTGCGGCGCGCGGTTCTCACCGCGACAAGCCTGCCACGATCGGTGTTTCGGTTTTTTTTCTTTCGAAATCCCTTTAAAAATGTACATACGAGTGTACATTGTGTATGTCTTCAAAGAAGATCGGAGCTCAAGTTGAATTGTTGAAAATGTTCAAGGAGAATCTCTCTGCCTTTTTTTTTTTCGTTTCAATTTTAGTTGAAATTGACGGTCATACCTAATACGTTTTAATACGCGTCTCTGCCATCCGTGTTTCGCTTATGATTACGCGCGGGGCCTCTGTGGGAGTTGTGCCGACTGCCAGATAAGTGTGGCGATGCTTTCGTGGAAGTTTGCTCTAAATAAAAGTGCTGGGTTTTCGTGACAGGTAATTCTATTCGAAAGGCAAAACACCACGAAGGCGCGAGCAAAATGTTATTGGCAGCAATCTCTACCCATCGAGCGATTCCGAAAATAATCATAAGGGAAACATTATTTTGTATTTAATATAGACCTTTTTTGGGTACAAATTTTCTATAATAATTATTATTTTTATAAATGCAAAATATATATGAATATTGAAATATCGTAGTAACACTGCCCAGCAATTTGTTTTCTAAAAAATATATAGACAATTTTGCTTCAGAAAGAATGTATGGTAATGACGATAGATTAATGTCTTCCATATAATATATATGTATATTAAAGTTAAATTTTACAATTAAATCGTTTTATAGGCTCTAACACTGGTTAATACTTTAGAACTGTTTGCGATACTACACAACAATGCAGATTTATTCTGAGGAGTTTTATGAACTAACGATTTGACAAATAACTTGACCGATGTTTTATTGATATGGGAAATGTAACGGTATTTTTGCATCAACAGCCCTAAAACTGTAATTGAAATGACGTTTCCAGGCCTTTATAAATGTTCCAGTTGATTGCATACATGGACGTATTTATAATTGTTAAATGAACGAATAATCATTAAAATTGTTGGATTTTTTTTCACGTTTCACTTTTGTATTTTTTTTTGTAAATTTCAAATGAGAACTGCTCACATTCATTAAATTCAACGTCTCACAAAATTATACCTTACCGATTGCTGTGCTTTTCTGTTATTTCTTTTCCTCAGCAATATGACCATCCCATTTACCGTTGCTCTCAATTGGCACATTACAAACATACGAGCAAAATAACAAGTTAAATTTCTACAGCTGGATGAAGTCCATAACTGGATATTCCATGTCGAATATAAGAGGTGATTGACCATGCTTTACTACGCTGACCAGTACAAGTTGGTGAAGACAGGGAGGGAGAGGGAGACATAGGGACACAGAGACAGGAAGACAGAGACGGACACGCGGGGGAAACAACGCCAATCCAAATCAAGCAATCAACAATGATGCACAAGAACACACACATAGACACACGCAACAGCAAAGAAAAAACCGCAGTAACCCACAACAACAAAAATACAACTTCCACACGCGACACCTGGGCAACAACACGAGGCGAGTCTAGGCAAGGCAGGACTTCCACGAACTGGGCCAGGAGTAGGCCGCACAAAACAGACAACAAAACAAGCAACAAGAGCATGGCAGACAACAAAAACAAACACCAAAGTTACAAAGAAACGAACCACCAACCAAAGAGAAAAGGAACAGACGAAAAATGACGAATGTACAACAAATTAAAGCTAAATAAATACGTAAAACACAGGGAGCGCCAGCCCACGAACCCACGCGCCCAAACAAAAGACGGCGACATTCAGATATCACTCAGCACTGACATTAGCCATCAACATCATTGTCAGAAACCTGTTAAGCCTGTACAGGACTGCGGCGAGCCAGGGCCTATCCCGGCAGACACACGGCATAAGGCAGGGCTATACCCTGGATTGGACGCCAGTCCATCACAGGGCACCGGAGTGCCCGGCAAAAACCCACGCGGACACGGGGCGAACATGAAAACTCCATACAGAAAGGCCCCCGAGCCGGGATTAGAACCCCGGGCCTTCTTGCTGTGAGGCCGCAGCGCTACTCACCTCGCCACCGTGGCGCCCACTGTTATTAGCCGTGAGATGGAACTGAACTTTTGTAACCGGTTCTTGACGTGGTGTTCAACACACTGCACACTGCCGCATCGCCCCCTTGTGCCTAAGATGCAATAACACAGTTTAGTCCCTTGCATTCGCCACGAAAGTTCATCCTGCGTGACAAATTAAGGTGACGGTAAATGCTAAGAAAAAACTTTCTTGATGCATCTTTTTATTCTTTGTAAAAGAATAATCAAAGTAAAATGTTGTCAAATAGTAAAATCAAACACTAAATGTTGGGCACAAAACTGCAGTACTGTAGTTTATTTTTACCACACTTGATCTGTTGATGGACTATAACATGGGTAGACGTAAACAGGACGTTATTTTGTAAGGAAAATTGGCAATTGTTTCAACTGCCAAATATTTTAATAATTGTTTACCATTTATAACGCGTAGCATGGTATTCGTTCAACGTTGAACATATTAGTTCGAAGCGATAACGATGATTCAGAGGCCTGAGAAAATCGCAGAGAGGCGGGGAGGGGTAAGACTGCCACGCGCTAAGCCGGCGCCAACATTTACCAGAAACTGCGTCCCATATATTACGACGTTATCGGCCAATTCATGAGTGTTTTTTTTTCATGTATGATAAGAAAGCGGAATACTGCAGAACATGGTGAGAAGACACAAACTCCACACAGAACGGCGCCCGAGGCGGGTTTTGAACTCCCTCGGGCAGGACCTTCTTTCTGCAAGGCGCAGATGTTACCATGGCACGGCTACCCTGCCGCCAATATGGATACGTCCACTAGATGGCAAGCGTACCATCAAATACCCCTGCTCGAACACAAGTCTCCCCTGCACATTGCTATGTAATCCATTGACACTTCAATTTCAATGGCTCAGCCAGAAGTGTGAACATAGCTACCATTCGCCTAATTCCAACGAGTGAGAACGTATGACAAAAAAAAAGAAACATTTTCCTCAACCGCAACAATAATTAAGCCAATATAGGGTATAAAATAAGTCGCTTAAAAAAAATGTGAACGTAAAGAAAAAATAACACGAGAAGTTTCAACTTCTCGCCAGCGACTTCAATTGATTTGGTCGCGCGTGCCACAAGGGATGCACGCGGCCAATTTATATTCCATTTAGCCTGATGAGAAACCAATAATTGGCCTCCCATTACTTAAGTAGCGCTATGTGTAAAGTGCAATAAAATACTGTGGGGTGTTATGCCTTAATGATGAATGGGAGACTGGCTAATGGACCCGCACTGTACGTTGGCCAGGTTGTCCGAGAAAGACGCTTAATATTACGAGACGAGTAGCACTGGCGTTTAATTAACGGTGCCACCTTCCACACCCCTCGTGTAACGCTTAATATATTTGGCACACGCGAGGAAAACGCTGCAATGACCGTGAAGAGAGACCTCTCTCAATGCCGTGCGTCAATGTGAGCATCGGACACGGTCACGCCACTGCAGAAAGCCACTCCGAGGCATCGCCACCACCTCTGAGGATGCTGTGATGAGTGGCAGGGCGGCGCGGTGGTAACATCGGCGCCTCACAGAAAGAAAATCCTTCACCGAGGAGGTTCGATTCCCGGTTGGAGCGCCTTTCTGTCTGGAGTGTGTGTGTGTGTTCTTCCCCTGTTCTGTGTGGCTTTCCACCGGCTTCTCCTGTTTTCTCCCACAACTTAAACAAATGCTCATTAATGAATTGGCCGATAACATCATAATATGTAGGATAGCAGTGTCTAGTGGGTTGGCACCGGCTGACAGCCTAAGGTTTTCCCGCTACGCCTCTGTATGAATGTCTCGTCCATGACCAGGCGTGGAATTTGTGCGTTGTAAATTGTACTATTATTATGATGATGGGGGTGGCACGGTGGCATGGTGAGTCGCGCTGCTGCCTCACAGCAAGAAGGGTCACCAGCTTGGGGAACTTTCTGTGTGGAGTTTGCATGTCCTCCCCGTGTCTGCGTGAGTTTTTTGCCAGGTGCTCCAGTTTCCTCCCATGATCCGAGGTCATGCTGCCCAGGTAAATTGTCCTGATAGGGTCTCCCAGGTCTCGAGTCTCGAGCTCCTACTATTGGTCTCCGTTGGTGGACAGGCTTGAGTCTAGCACTCCTGCTAGGGTCTGCTGTTAATGCTTCGGCAAACCGTAGTGAGACTGCTAATTGTCAGTTGGTCCTTTAAATGGTCTGCATCATTTTTATTTTTCGGCAAGACAGTTTGTCAAAGCTTAACCTAATTGGTCCGTTACATGGACAGGCAAATTCACTGAAAACAATGCAGCTTACGCGGCTGTGACAGACTGCCGCAATTAGTGTTATCATGCGGCAATTTGAAAATTAAAACGTATTCTATACTGCGTAACATCAGGATTAAGCATCGCTAAATATTAATGGTGAAGGAAGTAATTTTCAATGCTATCTAGGAAAAAATGTTTAAAATGATATGCTCCGTATATGTAATAATGTGCTGCAGGCTAATGAATTTGTCATTTTTAATCACAAATTTCTATACACATGCAATATGGAATGCATACAATGATGATAAAGCTCTGCTCTAACCAGGCAGCTGAAAAAATATATAATACACAGTGTCTAAGTACACTTTATTGCAATAACATAATTACATTTTTTTTAAAAATGGGATTTAAACATAGTTTATTTTATCACAATTGATTATAATAATCTTTATAGTTACATATCAGAAACGCAATCATTTTTCCACCTCCGAAAAGAGATCCATTAGAATTAATTTGCTGACATAATTCAACTTGAATTATACTTTAATAATGTGACGAAGGTTATAAAGCACCTTTAATTTCTATTCCGTAAGACCGCTCTACATTCCGCACTGCTGTAACGCCGCGCCAACCCCTTCAGGAGAAAGATTCAGGTCATTTATTTAGAATTACGATATCTGATAATTTGCACGAAGCAGAGTGTGTCCACTGCTGTTAGTACAGTTTTGTTCATTCCGTTAGTCTGAATGCAATACTGTACCGATGTAGGGGCGGCACGTTGGCGCGGTGAGTAGCGCTGCCGCCTCACAGCAAGCAGGACCCGGGTTCGAATCTCGACTCGGGAGCCTTTCTGTGCGGCGTTTGCATGTTCTCCCCGTGTCCGCGTGGGGTTTCGCCGGGCACTCCGGTTTCCTCCCACAGTCCAAATACACGCCGCTGCATAGGTTAATAGGCCTGCGGACTAAATTGGCCCCGGTGCCCTGTGATGGACTGGCATCTCATTCTGGGTGCAGCCCTGCCTTGCGCCCTGTGTCTGCCGGGATAGGCTCCGGCTTACCGCGACTCTGTACAGGATTAAGCGGTGTCTGGCAAAACATGGACGGATGGAAGGTGGATCTGCCAAACCCACGTGGCTTTCGTGCCCGAGAGGGGGGGCTGGGTTCAAATGGCAGCACGAGTTAGAAAGTATTTGAGAAAAAACAGAGGGCTTCACACACGCACGCACAAAAGCGCGTACGCGGGGCGTCATTAAATAACCGCGTTATCCATAAATAACACCGTCGTGGCGTGCGCGCTGCATTAGCGGCGTCCAATTGTACGAGCGTAAAAGCAACACGGTGCGCGCCTTTAATTATCTTGTTTCGGTGACAGTAACCGTGGGGTGTTACGGCTGCGGCTGCGGCGCAGGCGGCAAAGTCGCGTTGAGCTCAATTACACGGATCCGCGCGACAAAACTCGCGTTCACGACGAGAAATCGCGACGGCAACAATCGGCCGTTAGCCGTCGGTCACGGCTGCCCCGCCACTCGAGTTCACGGGTGGCCCTGCTCGGCGTTCAAACCCTGCTGTTAGCAACTCGGCAGGAAAACTTTCCTGCCGGCGATTAACCCTCAACCCCGCCGGTCCTGCACCAGCGCAGCGATATTAGTTGAATTACGCCGGGAGATTCTGTCACCCCTTTTGTAGCCGGTCGCGAGCGGGAGGTGATGCGCGCTTGATTCGTTTGTTTTCCTCTGTTGGTCAAAGTTGCGCGGTAGAGCGGTTTCCGGCTCGAGTGAAGAATCGAGGCGGCGGCGTTATTCTGCTGTTTCCCCGCCGTGGTGGAAATTCCACGTTCCATTGTCGGGGATGTGACTGTCTACGGACAGTCACTGTTGACGGTTTACACGGCCGATTTCAAGGGTTGAGCTGGGTTGGCCGGTTGGCCCCGCAATGGTGGGAATTATTGGAGCATAATGTGACAGCCAGATTCCTTCCTGACGCCTATTGTCGGAGGGTCTTCGGATCATTATTTGTCTGGAACCTCCCCCCAGATATATTCACCGAGGCAGATCCTAGCATGAGTTCAATATTCCAGACCTGTTCACGAAGGTACAACTTAGCAGGAGTGCTACGCTCCAGACATGTTCACCGAAGGAGACCCTAGCAGGAGCACTAGACTCCAGACCTGTTCACCAAGGGAGACCCTAGCAGGAGTGCTAGACTTTCAGGCGGCATAGCTCTGGGATGTGTTGGAACACGCAAACCTCTCCGCCGCGATAAGGTTACGATCCATGGGGGGGGGACACTTTAACAAAACGGGACGTGTTAATTGCAATTATAAAATTTTCCAAACGGAGCTTAGCTGATGAAGTTCCTACTACCATCTGATTCAGTGTTGCCTCTGGCTTTCATCGAAGGTGCACCGCGGAAATGTTACCTTTAGGCAACACGCCGTCATACGTATTTCTCCGAAGTATTAAACTCATGCAAAAGGCAACGCTCTGACATCTATCCGCGTGGAGTGGGTTGTCAGAGCAATCTCTGCGAGCCGGCGCCTATTGAAGTTGGCGCAGCACACGTGCCAACCAGAGGAATGGTTCCGGGAGTGCGTCCTGTAGGGAGACGGAGCGGCGAAATAGGCCCACGTGAGGGCGCGAGATCAATTATCGCATCGCAGGATCGCGAAGGAAAGCGGCAGCTTGGGGATGTCCTCATCCAGCAGTGGATTGACCATAACCGATGATGTGTTGATGTAGGTTTTTACCGGTTCGATATGTGAGAATTGCTCCCAAGAGATGCTCTTTCGAGATACCCGTGTCGAGTGTTACTTCCTTCCTCCTTTGCGACGGAGAAAGAAAGTCCTTCCCAACGCAGTTCCATACTAGTCTCAGGTGCCCTTCTGTACAGGGTCTCGGTGAGCCGGAGCCTATCCCAGCAGACACAGGACTCAAGGCAGGGCTATGTTATCTGCGCAACACGAAGGCTTTTGTGTCTCATTTCAACTAAATTTCTCGTTTATCGATTATGCTTCTGAAACATTAACACCGTTTCACGTTCGTGACGTCTCTCGTTGACGATGTTTTCTGTTGTCATGATGACTGCTTTGACCTGGATTTCTTCCTGGATTATGGCGGAACACGGCTGAGAGTCGTGCAACAGTTAGAGTTTAAAGCTGAAATAGTGCTAAACTTGTATTAGAGCAATCAATAAGACAAAAGCTTTGGTGTCGTGCAGGTGCAATTTGCGCTCAAGAAGGATTCAAATCCGGTAAGATAGATGCTTATTATTACAACAGAAAAAAATCCAGTGAGCTTGCAAGCTCTTTACAAGATTCCTGCGGTAGCTCAACGTACAAACACGAGCGCCATTTTATATTTTTGTTTCACATTGCCCGTTGGCATGTTGTGCTAGTAAGGCGGGCGTGTTTTACGCCGTTTAAAAATGCGCTTTTTGATGGTTAAGCCTCCGATGTGGGAGTCTAAACGTCGCGACAGAGAGAGGGAGAGCACTCAGTGACACGGCCATCCCGAAAGAACAGCTCTGAAGAGCGACCGTCATGAATCGAGCCGTGACAAAGCTAAATCATTTGCGGTGTGATTTTTCCCATGCTCGATTCGGACATTCACTGCGCGCGTGTACAAACTCTCGCTGCACGGTCTCCATGCCGCAGCAAGTGCCCCCCCAAATCCCAGCATCGCTCACCACCCCTCCACCGCCCGGTGGGGTGCGAATCAATGCTTGAGAAGTGCCGGCGTAGTTTACGCCGGGTAATCTACGGCACCCATTAGCCGGTGCGCTAAATGCCAGGTCTGAGTTCATAATGTACTCCATTTAACGTAACAATTACAGATTGACTGTACACTCCTTATAAATATATTTCAAAGTCCAATTAAGGTACGAACGCGGCACACAACACTGCGCTGCTTAATATACATTTCCTCACGCAGTTTCAATTGCGCGCACCTGAAAGGTCAACTTGGGAAAAAATATAATATAAAAATAAAATAAAAACCCTGCTTAATAGATTTCCGTTAAGGATTCGAGCAATACGTTACCGTAATGCATTGATATCAACATCTAAACGAACGGTATATGTTTGTAATTATTGGCCGTACATTTTGTAAATTGCTCCGCCGGGAGAAAAATTATGCATCAGCGTGTTAGAAATGAATGCGAGATGAAGATGCCGTTAAGAAAATGCATGCAAGTAATATTAAAAGCACTGTGTGTCAGGACGAGGCAATTATTTTGCTAAGCCTGTGTCTACTTGCATTACATCCGGTTATGCATACACGATTTTGTGCGTTCAGCTTTTTATGAGCTCTATATTAGAAAGCATTTTCGAAGGAACGGTGCGCGATAACATTCCCACAAAGAGATGCCTCTTTACAAAGAGCCGCTCTTCACACTCAGCTCGTCGAATGATGTGCTCAATTAGGATTAAATAGAGGGCTTCAAAAGATTAAACAAAGTCTTTTAATTAGCAACCTTACAGCAGAGTCGGCCAATTATCTCAACAGCTGCGTGTGGTGGGGGCTGCCTTATTAATTTTAAAATGTAGATTCAAATAGCTTTTTCTCCCTGAGACAAATAGACTTATCTGCAGGAAGTAACTCATTGTAACATTTACGCAGCCCTCTAATTACTCATTAATCACAGTAATTAAAAGGCGGAGATAATTCCCCGGCTACCGGCTTAAAGTCAGCCTCTCTGGCGCGGTGCCCAGAACAGCCCCATTCTGACAAGAAAGCCACAGTGAGCGAACGAGCGGAGAGCCACAGACACACACGACCATTCCCATAACAATGTTTTGATTGCATCCACTTGCTACGGCAAAAAGCTACGATCTTTCCATTATCATGTGTCAACTAATATGAAGATCGAGTCTGGAGTGCAGTGTGTACACATGCTGTGTTTCGTGTGTGTGTGTGTGCGTGTGCCAGTGTGTCTTCCTTTGGTGTAATCGTGTGACATTCTCGAAGATGCCTTTATTAAAAAAAAAGAGTAACCAAAGCAGAATGTGCCTGTCAGTTTTGTTTGCAATAGCTTATACAGATCGGTCTCACGCAAACATATCGTTTCAAGTTTCGGCTCATTTCGAGACGATTGGGTGCCACCGCACATCACCACCATCAATACGATTCATTTTCGCGGCATATGACCGCAATTATTGCATCACTATTTTTATTAGATTGTTTCAATTCTCTGGCAGAGTTATTAACTGCTACCAGAGCTTTATCAACACTTTTTTTTCACTCCCCCTCACCTCCCCTCGCCTTTTCTTAACCCATATGTTGTTCAGACAGGCGACTAAAAGGCACGCGAAGCATTCGATGTAATGTTACGAGAGCCACCAGAACTTTGACAAGTGTCGGAATGTCTCGAGCGTGCCTTCTTCTGTTCGTGTAGCTCCAATTCTACCGTTGCGCGGGGTCATCGCGATCGGCGGAGTAACGCACGACGGATTGAAGAATCTCCGGTGGATGAGCGCGGCGCGGTACACTTCACGGCAACGTCGCACCTCTCACGGACACGGATGGCATTGGGAAGACATAACCGAGGGAAAACATCTGTTGTTCTAAATCTATACTCTCGAGGTCGCGAGGACAACCGAATAAAGGTTTATTTTATACAGAAGTCACGTTTTGGTGGTGCTTTATTTGTAACGGCATTTTTTTTTAAGGCCATTACAATACAGAAATATCTGCTTATCTGGGTGGCACAGTGGTAGCATCTGTGCTTCACAGAAACAAAGTCCCGCTCGAAGTGGTTCGGTTCCCGCCTCGGGCGCCTTTCTGTGCAGAGTTTGTGTGTTCCATCACCTTGTTCTGCGTAGGTTTCCTCCAGGTTCTCCGGCTTCCTCCCGCAACTGAAAAACACTCATTAATTAATTGGCCGCTTTCATAATCTATAGGACGCAGTCTCTGGCGGGTTGGCGCCAGCTTCTTCTTCTTTGCGATTCTACGAAGCACGATGGCTAGCTTCTGGACAGCCAACCGCGTGGCTTGCCTTTCCCCCTTTTTGCAGGTTTCCTTGCGCCTCTGAGTCGTTCTCTATTTAAATTAATACTCTCAAAATTGAACAAATATGTGCCACACGAAATGAATTGTATTTATATTAGTATCAAAGCCTTTATATCATCTAATACCAAACTCTCACATCATCTGCTACAGAAACCATCGTATCTACACATTGTGTAGTGCCCAGACGTGAAAGTAATCCGGTAATTATAATAATAGCATTTTAACATTGACGTCTATGGGATGATTTAACACTGAAGTCTATGAGAGGTCTAACATCGCAGTCTATGGGAGTGGGCAGCACGATGGCGTACCGGTGAGTAGCAATTAACGTAACGCGGTAACGTTAATTGTGGGAGGAAACCGGAGTGCCTGGCGAAAACCCATGCGCACACGGGGAGAACATGAACAATTCCACTCAGGCACCCGAGCCGGGATTCGAACCCGGGTAGCTTCTTGCTGTGAGACGGCAGCGCTACTCGCTTTGCCACCGTGTCCAAAACAAATTACCAAGTCCCCCCCGTATAACCTTCATAAACTGAAGGAGCGAGCGAGCGAACGAGCGACGGCGCCGCGCACTGTAGGGTCAAGTGCCGTTAATGAGCGCTTATAAAGGCCAACACAGCACACGAGGGGGTGGGTGGGCAGCACCACACCCCGCCGGTACAGTCCGGTTCCGTGTACCAGGTAAGATAGTGGGCGAAGCAATCATGCAGTACAGGTGGGAAGCAAGGTTGTAATACGGCCCGGCCGCTAATATTATTAAACATTTTTTTATCACAAAGCGGGGGTCAAGGTAGAAGCGTTCACGTCGCGATCCCTGTCAGGTAATACTTGGTATTGCCTGCGAATTCTACCAAACACTTCGAGGCCGAGCTGAAAGACAACGATGTCCAGAGGCTGACCATCGTGCTTCGAAGAATCGCAAAGAAGAAGAATCACAAATCCTTGCATTCACTCTTAATTCCACGTATGTTGATAAAGCACGTTGCTTGTATAGAGTCGCCTATTCGTAATAATAATAATCAAAAATTTTAAAGCACCTTTCACCCACCTGGTGTAATTATTTTCCTGTGTTTACATATCCCGTCTCCTACCAGCGGAGCTCGGATGACAGCTACCACCCAAGAGTACGATAGGACTCGACAGCGAATCTGAAATGGCATGCTCATTTGCCTTAATGGACGGCAGTCAATTGGGCCACCACTTTTTTTCTGGCAAAACACACACACACAGACACACAGAGCCAGCCCTATGCTTTACATATAAATGAGCAGGCCTTGAAATGAGTGGGACTCTAATCCCGAGAGGCCAGGGACCATCATAACGGCGTTCCCAGGGCACATCATCCTCATTCGGAAGTCCGCTGGGGGTTAAAATGAGTGCCCTGCCTGACATGAGTTGGAGGGGCGTTGGGAGATGAGGAGGAGTGATGGGGGGGAGAGTTGTGTTGAGAGACCCAGAGGGACCAACATCTTGCATTAAGTCCCAATTTTGAGTAAACTATCTCTGGGTGCCTGATCACGAGGCTCACGGGGTTGCCGCATATATTATTAATAATAATATTTTTACATTTATAACGCGTGGCATATATTCATTCAATGTCAACGATATTCATTCGACGAGAGAAGGACTCAGAGGCGTAGCGAGGAAAGCGCAGAGAGGCGGAGGAGGTAGCCAGGCGGTTTGCCGGCACCATATTGCCACACACTGCTTCCTATATACTATGATGTTATCGGCCGACAAACTAATGAGTGTTTTTTTTTAGTTGTGGCAGGAAACCTGCGAACCCGGAGGAAACCCACGCAGAACAGTGGCGAGAGCAGACATACTCCATGCAGAAAGGCGCCCGAGGCGGGAATCGAACCACCTCGGGGAAGATCATTCTTTCTGTGAGGCGCGGATGTTACCACTGCGCCACCTAGCTCCCCGCGGCATCTCAGCCAAGACTGACTGTGTAATTTGCAGCTACCCCCCACCCCCCATCACAAACATGGTTCAAAAAGGTCCTCAATAACAAACAACGGTGGTTTGCAACTAAATCGCGGTGATGTCACCACGGCGCCTGGTGCCAGGCCAGGTGCGCGTTGAGCCCACGTATAGTGTCGAAGGCTCGCTGACAGGTTGCGGTTGCGGCACCGACCCAGGTGCGATGGGCTGCTTGACTGAGATGACCGGAGCACTCACCTGTATCGACATTCGTGGGGCATTATCTGCGTAAAGTGGGGGTTTTAGCCTGAATTTCATGCTTGTTTTAACAGCATTGTCAAAACGTCATGCTCAATGAATGTACGAATGTACAATTTCGTGGCTCAATGTAGGAGAGTTGCTCCCAAGATCTGTCCTTTCAGGATAGCCGTGTCGAGCGTTCCTCCTCCTCTCACCTCTGCGACATTTCAACTTACACGTTCGAGGCATTATCAGGCTAATTAGCTAATTACCACCGGTAAACTGCAGTGATAATTAGCCTGATTATGCCTCCAACTTGGCGGGCAAAAGGTTGTGAAGGAGAGAGGAGGAATGCTCAACACGGCTGTCTAGAAAAAACAGCTCTTGGGAGCAATTCTCAGAAACAATTAAGGAAATTACAGCCGTTCATCACTCCACTGCTGGATGAACTGGAGAAAGGCCTTCGCGTACTGTATCTATCGTCACGGGGATTGTTTCTACATACTTCGCCACGCAGGTCATTCTGACTTGGTGAATGGGGAGGCCTAGTTAATCAGTGCTTCAGCTATCAATCGCCGGTGAAGCTGGCCATGGGCAGGAATACATCTCGGGCCATCACCATAACAACACAGTGCACCCCTTTCTATGTCAGAAAAACCGCTGCTCATTGCGAACAATAAGTGAACGTTTTGTAAGAGATTCTGGAGTCACAACACGAACCATTGCCACTCAATTACGAATGTGTTCGTGACAATAGTATAGACAGCCGGGTAGAATTGGACAACATTCGCTGTGGTAATACACCCGGGTCTGCATTCCCTGTATAGTTTTACATAGACTCATAGAGATACATAGAGACCCGTAGAGATACATAGAGACTCGTAGAGATACATAACATAACAACCGCCCTTCGCCACTAATAATAATATCAATATATATATCGCTTTTCACCCGAGGGTCACAAAGCGCTGCACAAGGGCCGCGAAGAGGACTGCATGTCAACAACGAAAGAAAACAAACTATTAAAACCAAAGGAACAGAAAATAAACGATTAAGGCTCCTTCGAATATACTGAAAGGTCGTGAAACTGGCAATCTTAAGAGCGGCAACAATCTGCCAGTGTCCCCTAAGATGGTCGTCACTTCCTTAAAGACAAATGGAGGGAGACAGGGAGGGAGGGGGAGACATAGGGACACAGAGACAGGAAGACAGACAGACACGAGGGGGAAACAACGCCAATCCAAATTTAACAATCAACATTGAAGCACAAGAACACACAAATAGACACACGCAACAGCAAAATAAAACGCAGCCACCCACAACAACAATAACACAACTTCCACACGCAACACCACGAGGCGAGTTTAGGCAAGGCAGGACTGGGCCAGGAGTAGGCCGCGCAAAACAGACAACAACAAAAACAAGCAACAAGAGCATGGCAGACAGAAAAACAAACACCAAAGTTACACAGAAACAAACCGCTAACCAAAGAGAAAAGGAACAGATGAAAAATGACAAATGTACAACAAATTAAAGCTAAATAAATACGTTAAACGCAGGGAGCGCCAGCCCACGAACCCACGCGCCCAACCAAAAGACGGCGACATTCAGATATCACTCAGCACTGACATTAGCCAGAATCTGATGAGATCAGGAGCGTCTTGGGTTTAAGCTGGAGCCCACGCGGTCACGCGTGGGCTGGAACTCCATGTTAATCGTATTTATTTAGCTTTAATTTGTTGTACATTTGTCATTTTTCATCTGTTCCTTTTCTCTTTGGTTGGTGGTTCGTTTCTTTGTAACTTTGGTGTTTGTTTTTGTCGTCTGCCATGCTCTTGTTGCTTGTTTTTTTTGTCTGTTTTGTGCGGCCTACTGCTGGCCCAGTTCGTGTAAGTCCTGCCTTGCCTAGGCTCGCCTCGTGTTGTTGCCCAGGTGTCGCGTGTGGAAGTTGTGTTTTTGTTGTGGGTGGCTGCGTTTTTTCTTTGCTGTTGCGTGTGTCTTCTCGTGTGCCGTGTCGAACTTCATAGGTGCTCGTTAACAGCACTTGACCCTACAGTCTGTTAAGGCTATACCGGGGATCTTTGTCTTTGTTGTTGATTGCTTGATTTGGATTGGCGTTGTATCCCCCTCGTGTCTGTCT
>JAZEWU010000043.1:2750531-2790841 GCA_036362915.1 Geotria australis | reverse complement strand
TAGAGCGCCTTTCACCCGCAGGTCACAAAGCGCTGCACAAGGGCCATAAACGAGCAATGGGGGGCGGGGGGGGGCATCGCTTATCTTCGTTTATGGCCCTCAACCACGGGTGGAAATTACATATTCCTACGACAGGGGACAGTATTTACACAGGACCACCGCCGTTGACCGCCACACAATGTGGCGGCAAT
The DNA here is from genome assembly GCA_036362915.1 of Geotria australis. Classification (NCBI taxonomy): domain Eukaryota; kingdom Metazoa; phylum Chordata; class Hyperoartia; order Petromyzontiformes; family Geotriidae; genus Geotria; species Geotria australis. Next base: position 2,790,650 of record JAZEWU010000043.1, on the reverse strand, counting down.
TATCGTGTCTAACGCAGAAGGATACTTGGTTGAATTAACCCCAAAGCAGTGCCCGGTGATGGACCGGCGACCAACCTGCCTTGAGCCCCTGTGTCTGCAGGGATAGGCTCCGACTCACCACAACCCTGTACAGGATCGATCGGTTCCTGACAATGAGATGAACCCCATTGCAGGATATTATCATCTCGCAGCGTCTGACCGCTAGGTAAGCCGCGTGGCCGAATGCCAGCGACAATCGGAGATATTATTTGATTATTTACCTCAAGTACACTTATTCCAGATGCGCAGCCATTGAGATGCGCGTGTCTCATTTGCACCGGTGTCCAGCCCCACTTGGGGAAATCATTCAACTTATGAATTAGTCATGTGGACAGAATTTTTTGGTTCCAGACAGGGAACTTATTGACCTGCCAAGGGATTTTATTTTTTTTAAATGGCTTGACACGAGCGCTCGAAATAATATACACGCCGAAAATCCGTAAAAAAATAATAACCGGCAGATATATATAAAAAAAAAAATCCCCAAAATATTTCGGTGAATGCATCTGCCAACTGAAAGGTGTGGGGGAAAAAACCGCATGAAAGATGGAAAATAGTAAAATAATAAATATCGAGCGGGTAGTTTACTACAGTAAATACAAGCTGTTGTGGTTCTGTTATTCATCACAGCAAATTGCGAACGAAGCCAATTGTTTTTAAAATGTTCAAGCACGCTAAGTTCCAGGGCTGCCTGTTAAATCTTTCATGGAGGGAAGTAATGTTGGTTGTTATTCTTTGCTTTGTTGTTAAAAACAATGAGTCCACACACCAGCCGGTAAACGGTAACATAAACACGCTCAGCGGAACAACTTGGTTCAATAAACATACGTTATAATTTATAGGTACACACATGCGCTCAGAACACACACACACACACTGCTTATAAGGTGATGTTAATGACAAACAATCGATGACAAGGATAATTACATTTAACGATCGCATTGCATTCCAGTTATTTTGTGTTGAGTTACGTATGACTATACAATTTCGTGGGAATTGCTTTCCAAAAGCTGTCATTTCGGGATAGCCGTGTCGAGTGTTCCCGTTCTCTCATTTGCGAAGTTTCCTCTTCCATGATGAAGGCATCCTCAGCCTCCAGCGTGGGACGCGAAACGTCGCAAAGGAGATAGCAGGAACACTCGACACGGCTATACCGAAATAACAGCTACGGAGAGCAATTCTCAATATAAACAACCGCCTGATGCCTCCAGCGTGGGGAGGCGACACGTCGCAAAGGAGAGAGCAGGAACACTCGATACGGCTATCCCAAAATAAACCGCTTTCGAACGCAATTCCCATACATCGGTACAAACGGCGACACGCAAGCGTTAAACCGTCAACTTTCAATTGTGAGCATCAGTGCCAAGCGCGAGGTCTACAGAAGCCCATCGTCTCGGCAACGTCAAATCGGCTTGATGTGCCGAGTGTCAGGGGGACAAACCCATTTGGGCCGCGGCAAATTGTACCTGCATAGCTCAGGAGGGATCGAGTGCACACACACACACAAACTCGCGCGCCGAGCACGCAACGCTCAGCACAGCAGGGCACACGTGGAGACATTTAGGACTCATTAAGAACTTCGGCAATTGGTGCAAAACAAGTCCACAATGCGGCCCCGGCAACGCAACCTGCTCCTCGTCAAGGAGCGCGGACCCTAATTGAACTCGACCGTGGCTCGGAGCCCTGTAATCAGCGCCGCGCTGGAAAGCGGCCAAAACAAGTTGACTTGCCGAGCGCGCACGGGACCAACGTTGCGCGGTGGCGCACTGTGTAGCGCGGCTGCCGTCTCACACACAGCAAAGAAATATGTTGGCCGATAACATCATAATATATAGGAAGCAGTGTGTGGCAATATGGCGCCGGCCAAAAAAAACCGCCTGGCTGCCACCTCCTCCTCTCTGCGCTTTCCTCGCTGCGCCTCTGAGCCGTTCTTTCGTCGAATGAGCCTGCTGACTTAATTGTACTCGGTACCCTGCGATGGACCGGCATACCCCATCCTGGGTATAGGACTGGCATCGAATCCTGGGTATAGCTTTCGCTTACGCCCTGTGTCTGCCGGGATAGGCTCCGGTCCCCCTCAACCCTCTTACCAGATTAAGCGGGTACTAATATTAATAATAATGATACACGGCAACGAGGCGCGATATTTTCGCTCCTCCAAACACGTGGTTGACTCCGCTACTAAAAACCTCCGAGGTTCCTGCCTTAAATGCCGGAAATTAATTGCTCCAAGTTCTGCTCTATGTTATTTTCCCTGCCCGTGCCTTCCGTTCCTCCGTGGATGGCATTCATTGCTTCCTGCCGCATAACGTTGGGGGCTCAGGTGAAAAAAAAAAACACGAGTATATATAGTATTTTACGTCAGTTTTGCTCTTAAAAATCCTATATTTTCATAACTCGCTGCGAATATTTTTTTCCTAAAGTATAAATTACCGCACAATTATTGCCAATTATAATCCAGAGCTGCGGTGACAGCCTACCACCTGCCTTGTACATGTGTGCATAATTTTAAGAGTATAGAGGGAGTAATTGCGGTACTCATTATGTAGCTCATTAGCTATGGTCTCTCTTGATTAATATAAAATATGTAGTATAATTAGACAAATTCTTTTGAGAAGTTCCCACCTTCCCCCACCTCATACCCCCCCAAACATGGCCTCGCCGCCCTGATTCCGGTGAGCGATCATCGAAAGGCACCTTTAGTTTGAAACGATTTCTCTCGATACGGAGCGTTTAAGGGCAATAAACGGAGGGCGTGGTGCGGCACGGCGGCTCGGGGAGTAGCGCTGCCGCCTCCAAGTAAATCCCGGGTTCGAATCCCGACGCGGGTGCCTTTCTGTGTGGAGTTTGCATGTTCTGCCCGTGTCCGCGTGAGTTTTCCGCCTTGCACTCCGGTTTTCTCCCACGGTCCAAAGACATGCTGACGCATAGGTTAATCGGCCTGCTGACTAAATTGCCCCCGGTACCTTTTGATGGACTGGCGTCCGATCCGGGGTCTAGCCCTGCCTTGCGCTCCGGCTCATCGCGACCCTGTGCATGATTAAGCTGTTTCTGAAAACGGATGGATGGGGTGCAAACGGAGGGCGTCCCCTCGTCGCTCGTGGAGCCGTTTTGCGCGCGGAGATAAACAACGCGTTTGGTAACCGGCGATGTCCCACGGCGGAGGAGAATTCCACATGTCAACGCGGTTGTTCGCATTCGCCGTAAATAATTCACTACGCGTTTGCCCGGGGACGGGCGGCGAGAGGGCGTACATTTCATCATCATCATTGTCAGAAACCGCTTGACCTGCACAGGGTCGCGGTGACCCCGGAGCCTATCCCGGTAGACACAAGGCGCAAGGCAGGGCTATACCCATGACGGGACGCCAGTCCATCACAGGGGCACCGGGGGGCAATTTAGTCAGCAGGCCAACTGACCTACGCCACAGCGTGTCTTTGGACTGTGCCAGGAAAGCCGGAGTGCCCGGCGAAAACCCACGCGGACGCGGGAAGAACATGCAAACTTAACACAGAAAGGCACTCGAGTCGGGATTCGAACCCGCGGAAAGTTCTTGCTGTGAGGCGGCAGCTGGACTCACCGCTTCGCCACCGTGCCGCCCGGGCGTAAATTTGCGAGCCGAAAAGAGCGCAGGGAGGAAAGTCGACCGCTCGCGGGGAAAAGCGAAACCATCGCATAATAAATAACTTATTTGTTTTAAGCCGCCAACCGTTCGCCCCCGCCGCCACGTCAACGAGAAGTTCATTCGGATGCATGTGTTTCTCACACCTGATAACATTTACCAGGCCCTTGCCAAATTGTTTCCGGGTTTTGAACGGAAAGCAAACACAATCACCAGGCATTAAATTGCTGCAGAAATGCATCCCTAACTGCCAGCAGATCTGTTATTACCGAATTTCCATACAAGCCCTTTGGCGTGTTTTGAACAATGTGACCCCCACTGCCACGTGAAGTTATCCTCAGCATCCCTCCCAACCCCAGCCGGCTCTCCACCCCCTTATTCGTCAAAGTAGGAAGGGAGAGAAAAAATAATAAAGGAAACTCACGCATGGCTAAATTACAGAATTACAGAACGTCCAGATCAAAGATATGCTGGAGTAAGCAAGCGATGAGGTGCGCTCCCATAATGGTGAGGAGACCCAATAGCTCTGGCTGCAGCTTGCGATGTCGGAATTCTCTTTGAGGCATCTGTCTTTATCGCGGCGAGTAGCAGCTGCAACTTCACAGCAAGAAGGTTTTGCGGGTTCGTATCCCGGCTCGGCTGCCTTACGTGGGTTGTCGCCAGTCACTCCGGTTTTCCTCAAACAGTCCGAAGACACTCTGCTGCCTCGGTTAATTGTCCTGACTAAATTTTCCCGCGGTGCCCTCACGATAGACTTGCATCCCATCCTGGGTATAAGTTCTGCCTTGCACCCCCTGCCTGCCGGGACAGGATCGAGTTAACCGCAACCCTGTTCGGGATTACGCGGATACCGGTGACGATGGTGATTTGTGGAGGGAGCTCCCGGTTACAGAAGATAGCTAAATGGAAAAAAAAACACTCATTAATTATTTGGCCGATAACATCATAATATATAGGAAGCAGTGTGTGGCAATATGGCGCCGGCAAAACCGCCTGGCTGCCTCCTTCGCCTCTCTGCATTTTCCTCGCGCCTCTGACTCGTTCTCTCGTCGTATGAGTACCTTCGACAGTGAATTAATATGTGCACGTCATAAATCTAAAATTATTATTATTATTATCATTATGTTTATTATCACAAAATAAAAAATACCCAGTGAGCCTGCGAACTCTTTACGGAAATTCCTGCATTGACACAACAGACGGTGAGATTGCCCAGCCCCAGCCACAGCGTGCGGTTGAGTCTGACGGCAGTCTGTGGGGTTACGTGAGGTGGTGGCATCCGAGTGAAGGGCAGATATATTAAAAAAAAACACTGATTCGGTGCGCTTGCACGAACGCGTTCCGTACCTCCGTGTAGCACGATTAAATAAAACGATGGCACGCGTTGCATGGGAGGAGCGCGTTACTCTTTTACATTCGCGAGAAAACGGTGGAAATGTTTTGAGTGTCGGCGGCGCGGGGCAGAGGGAAATAAAGAAACATATTTTTTTCATTATTGCTTTTTGAGCCTCATGAGATATGCATGTGTTTTCTCCATTGTGGACGAGTGAATGCCAAGTCGTGTTTGTCGTTTATTAGACTGAAATAATTCAAAAGGCTCTTTAAAAACCAACAATAATGCTTTTTTTATTTTCCAACTGCAGCCGGCCAAATGCCAACGCGGGCAATGAGCATATAATCTAAAATACATATTTAGGTTTAATTTTTTTGGGCCCGGTGTTCGCTGACTTCACACGGGCCCTACGCAGACAGCAGTTGATGAGGTTCGTGGCAATTGCAACATCTCTAAAATTAAATGGAATATGACAAATGCTCCGCGTGTGGTTAACACGCTGTTTAAAGTTACTTACAATTATATAAGCGCGGCATTGTGAGATGATAAAATTATTACTTAAAATGCAACACTTTGCGCCATTAAAGAGAATCGCAAGATTTGTTATGAGACAATTTTTCCAAGTGTAAAATTATGTTGTTGCTAATTTATTGCTAATTTGTGTGATGAACAAGTGTTAAGTTATGCTGAAAGAATCATGACACTTTAGTAGATGAGGAATTTAACACGAAAATATTGTCACATTGTTATTCAAATAAAAGCAAAAAAAACACACACACACACGAGAGAGAGCATAATATCATCCGGTAATTGTAAAACAGGGCATATTTTCATAAGCCTCTCTCAATTGTTTCTCTGTGCACCTTCTTTCCTAAAGAGCGGTGCATTATTTATTTTCTTCGCGACACACTTTTTAATAAGAAAGCTTGACTCGGGCTTGGAGGCAAGTACGACAGGCGAGCCTGTCAGACGAGATAAAGGCAGCAAAGTCTGCAGGGAGGTCAAGAAGGCCTGACACCACTAAACATTGCATCTTTACCGTTTAAGTGCTCGCATTTTTGACAGACAAGGAGCGGGGAGAACGGGAGGAGGCTGCTTGCCTCGCCGTGACGCCAACAAGCCAAGCCGATGAACCGAAAGCTGGAGGCGATGCAAAATTTATCAGGCCACCCCAATCCCTCACCTAGGGAAAACACCGCCTTGCTTTTTACCCGCGATGTAGGCATGCTATCGCCGCCAGGCTGTGCCGGCGTTGCGTGGCATGAATGCATGCATCCTGACAGGCATACGGGGGCCGTGGGAAATTGTGTGTATTTTTGTGTTCCGGGTTGTAACTCAAACAGACAGTTGGATCACGCAAATTAAATTTGGCTTTTCAAGCAATTCACTCGGGAGAGAGAGAGCGCGAGTGCGGATGGAGATGGGAAAGATGACCAACGTGCTGGCGTTTTCGGAAATACATAAGGAATGGCCTGTTGACGTTAAACGTTGGTTTGTTCAGTATCGGAAGCCGAGAATGCGTAGCGTTTCGCTTTTGCGTGTTGCAATATCATTAAGTCAGGGGTAGCGAATATCCCGGCAACTTTTCGTGATTTGAAAATTGAGAATTGCTTGCCATTGCTGTTCTTTCGGGATAGCCGTGTCGAGTGCTCATTCTCTCTCCCTCGTGGCTTTTCGCCTCCCACGCTGGAGACAGAAGGAACTCTCAACACGGCTTTCCGGAAAGAGCAGCTATGCAGAACGTTGCTCATACATCAAGCCGTCGTGATCATGCTTCCAACGTGGGAGGCGAAACGTCGTGAGGGACAGAGGGAGAGCACTCAGTGACACGGCTATCCCGAAAGAACAGCTCCGAAAAGCAACCATCATGAATCAAGCCGTGAAAAAGCTACATCAATGCATCGTGTCGAATTATCATTTCTGGGGATAGGTATTGGCCCCCGGTGCCCTGTAATGGACTGGCGTCCAATCCGGGGTATAGCCCTGTCTTGCGCCCTGTGTCTGCCGGGATAAAGCGGTTTCTGACAATGGGATGGATGGATGGCGTTCAACCCAAAGGAAGGCTTTTCACACGTGGCGGCCGACTTTCTTCAAGTGTCGTCGCGGCACCGATGGCGTTCCGACAAATGAAAGCTCACGCACCTGGGTTTGAACAATCCGCCCTGCTGTGCCACGGGTGTTGCTTAATAGAGCGGTCCGCATGGAATTCATTTATACCATCTGTCCAAAAGCAGTTCGGTCGCGATAAAGCGAGGTGACACTTGCAGTGCTCGGTAGCTTAACATTCAAGCAGATACGAGATTAGCAAAAAAAAAAAACCCCTCCTACCTACGGGTTTGTGGGTTTCCAATTACGGAAAGCCCATTATATCCTTTCGCCTATGGCCAAACCCACCCGGAACGTGCTCCGTCCTATCAGATCTCGCCCGCTAATCAGGGTTTGAGCCCAGACGGTGCTTGGATCGGGCGAACGCCGCCACACAGCAGGTTGGTGTAGGCCGTGTGGCGAGACTGAACACGGCAGGGCGCAGCGGGCAGCAACATCCAATGTTGTGCTGGACGTCTGTGTTAACGCGTCTCCCCCGCTTTCACTGATTCAAAGTGAAATCTTAGACATCCTCAGAATCTGGTACAGGGTTGAGGTGAGCCGCACCCTATCCCGGCAGACGCAGGGCGCAAGGCAGGGCTATACCCGAGATGGGACGCCAGTCCATCACAGGGCACCGAGGGCAATTTCAGTCCACAGGCCAATTAACTTATGCAGCAACATGTGTCTGGACTGTGGGAGGAAACCGGAGTATCAGGCAAAACCCCACGCGTGCACGGGGAGCACATGCAAACGCCACACATGAATGCGCTTGAGCCCGGATTCAAACCCGGGAGATTCTTGCTGTGAGGCGGCAGCGCTACTCACCGCGCCACCATGGCACCCCTCAACGGAGCAACTCGGTGAAAATATGGCCAAATAACCTCCACGGCCGAATTGGTATTGAGAGGAATTCATCCAGCAGTGGATTGACAAAAGGTTGCAGATCATTAGCAGAAACGTCTGCTCTAGTTAAACACGGCACAGTATTACTGCCAAAGGAAGATACATAGATTAATCGGCGAGTCATTGGATCGGAAAAATGTATTTCACAAAACTAAGTTTGCAATCCAACATTCCCAGTAGAGGGCATTCTTACATTTACTCGCACACAATAAAGGCAAGAGCAATTAGGTTAATATACAGCAGTGGTCTCCAGACTTTTTTAAAAACAAGATCACTCTTTGAATCCAAATGCAACACAAGCTCTATCCTTAAACATACTACTTTGATAAAACCCCAAAACATTTACTATGTACATGAGCCTTACCTATATATACATAGCGTGACACCTGTGCTTGCTGCACACTATGAGTGCTTGCACACGCTCTCCAGCAGCTTGCGTTTGTGGCCCACGGCCGCCGCAGTATTGCATACAAGCACCGTACAAAAACTCGGCTTTCTCAATCTGTCAATATTTTTTTTATGTCAAGATTGACTGTTCAAGACTGGTATGGGGTGGCATGCTGGCGAGGTGAGTAGCGCTGCCGCCTCACAGCAAGAATTCACCGGGTTCGAATCTCGGCTCAGGTGCCTTTCTGTGTGGAGTTTGCATGTTCTCCACGTGTCCGCGTCGGTTGTCGCCAGGCACTCCGGTTTTCTCCCACAGTCCAAAGACATGCTGCTTCATAGGTTAATTGGCCTGCAGACTAAATTGCCCCCGGTGCTCTGTGATGGACTGGCGTCCTATCCTGGGTATAGCCCTGCCTTGCGCCCTGTCCAGGATTAAGCGGTTTCTGACAATGGATGGATGGATGGACGGACTCCGGCATAGACCTGTCGATTGCGATTGACTTGTTGGAGACCGCTGGTGTTCAGGATTACTGCAGTGACATTATTACCTGGCGTTTATAAACACACAGAAACGATCTTTGGATGACATATGCGGCGTTGAGTGCGTCACGTATAAACGCCATAGACAAAACGTCAATGAAGATCGTCCACTTTATTACTCATTCCTCGGCACTTAAAAAAAAAGAAAGTTTAAACTAACAGGTTAAATTCATCGTTTTCAAAATAAGAAGATAATCCTCGGTGAGTATACACCATCTAGTTGATTGGTTTGGTCCCGAGAAATTTTTTTAGTCGACAAATATTTTTTTGAGACGTTAATTTCAAACCACGCTGTATTACTTCATGGCACGGCGAGTGGAGCTGAAAAACGTTGCGGACGTGTGTTTGACCGTGGCGTTAAAAGAGAGGACGAAACAAAACCACACCGGAGTATCCACGTTGTTATTATTCGCTGGGGAGGGAGTATGCTCTCTGTTCAAACGTAAGCGACGATGACGATTAATGGCGAGACGGCAAGGACTCGAAACACCTGAAGGTTCGTCTAAAAATCAAGCAAGGATTCCGAGAGCATTGTTTATTAAGAAAGGAGAACATTTCAAAAATCGCTGGATTTTTTTTCCTGCTACGACACGTAAAACGCACACAGTACATCCCTACAAGCAATACATTAAATACAAAGCTTCTGCACATTATGCCAAGCATATATTTGTTTTTTTGATCATTTTTTTCTCATCGATTTTTTTAATTGCTACAACATTATAGAAGAAAACATCAAGATTGCAAAACTTCTTAAAATCATATTACCTGGTGCTAGACATTAATTGGTGATGGGTGCTGTATTTTTTTTTGTTCGATCGCTCCCAGTCTCCGTTTTGTTTATCCGTCTGCGATGCTTAGCTCCCTCGCATAACCGAACATCTGCCAAGCGTTTAAAGGTTAATACAAAAACAAAATACAGTCTCGTTCTTGCTTAAAGCAAAACATTCGCTGGAAAACGAACCAAAAAAATTGAAGCACACTGTTTTAAACAGCTATTGAAAAAAGAGACCCATCAAACAATGATTAAGCTACCGTTAATGGCGTTGATGCTCTAAACTTCATGCAAACGTATCTTACAGCTAAGTGCAAAACTGTGAGGGTAGTTCATTTCAGAGAGGTTTCATCTAGTCTGAGGTATGCATTCTAAAAAAGAGATGTTATTTAAAGAGTAAGGTTTTTTTTGGAGGCTGTAGTAATATTTACAAATTCACGTTAAGTGTGACGCACGCCGTTGTCGTTCGATCGCATGCAGCGATTTTTTTGTTAATGCGTCCCTGTTTTGAAAAATAGCTTTTTTTTTTAAATAAGTTTTTTTTATTCCATTTTTTTTGTTAAAACAATTTCACTAAGAGTCTATGCTTTTTTCCCGAATGCCTTTGAGAAAACGACATTGTAAAAAAAGCTTAGATCTGTAAGTGCTAAAACCGTATCCATGTCATACTCTTCTAATACCCAATCGTATGCAGTCTCTCCTCGACTTACGACATGTCCGACTTACAACGACCCGGACATACGACGGCCGTCCTAGCAACCCGATTATATTATTTTCCGGCCCCGACGGTTGGTCGTAAAGTCTAACAACGACTGCTCCAGCTACGGAATCAACTGCCCGCGCTGCGGCAAGGCAGCCATATGTGTTATTGGCTGGGTCTCAATCTATGTTTGGGTGCCTAGCAGCTGGTTGCGTTTTGTTTACGAACAGTTTTAAAGAGTATTTTCGACTCACGACCAAATCGACTTACGACACGGTCGTCGCAACGTAACCCCGTCGTAATCGAGGAGAGACTGTACTCGATACAAGTGGGCAGGCAATGTCTGGTTGTAGCCTTGCACAAACCGCTTCGCAGACAATAAAAAAACAAAACTCTAAATACAATTTGAATCGGAAACACCAAACACGTCCTTCAGTACTCCACAAAAACAACAATAAAATGTAACCGTTGAGAATGTATAATATCTTGAGGAATGAACAGAAACTGCTTGGGCCACTAAATCTTGGAATCACGATTTGGATTAAATCATTACCATCGTTTCACTGTATTTATATTTTCCGGGATGTTAATCTCGAGAGGGTGTGGGTGTAGATTACAGGGTTTGGATGATACAAAAAGTACGTGGTTTCAATTTAAGCTTATACAACAAATGTAATACTTTTGTCTTACACCGAGCCTGCACCGTTGGTGCAATCGGCACGTCGTATTTAAATAGAGGGGCTGTCCCATAGTGTTGTAGCTTTTAAAGAGTGACGCGTGTGATGCAGCCCACTGTGTCGTAGCTTTACAACACTGGAAATAATTTGAAAGAAATACAAACTTTGGTTCAACGAAACGTCAATTATGCCTGGCAAACCCACCTCTAATGGCAAACACCCATTTCCGTTCTGAGTTGATGTATCGTCCCACGTGATCTTTCGCTCCTCTCGTTTATTTTTGGGCTAATTTTTTTTTTTTCAATCACAAAACGCAATGTCTTTGGCAATAAAAGAAAACAACACCATAGGTAAATTAGGGAAGCAATACAAATAAATATCGAGGCTTACACTGGTAGAATTACTAGAAAGCACCTATTTTGAAACGAAAACACCTTTTGCCAGTGGTATGTTGAGGTCAGCTCCGAGGGAGGTTAATGTTTTATCACTTAGTTTTTTTTTTTGGTTTTTGGAAATAAAAGCATTGGTCAGCCTACGCTAAGTAGGCGACGTTGAGTTGATCCCGACGGCCGCCGTTCTCAACGATGGCCCGCTCCTCGTAGCGGCATCACGTCTCTCTGCCGCGGCGTTTGAAACGAGCCTCACGCTACGTCTCCTTCCCGTGTTTTTACGCAACATTGCCGAGGAGCAAATAAATCCCAACCGACATAACTTATTGTGTGTGTGTGTGCGTGCGTGCGTGTGTGACACTCGTAAGGGTTGTTATCACTTGCAGATGCTATTATTTACATTCCTTCGGTCTCTGTTCACCATCCCAGCCAAACTCGGAGCACTTCGCGACGTCGCTCGGAACGTGTAGCAAAACGGCGAGCGGATCGCTTCCCCGAGGAATTCTTCGCGCCACTCGCGCGATCGGATTTCGGGTCGGGACTTCCGACGGGAGCAGGTTCGACGTTCGTCGTTGAAGCACGGGGGTAACTTTTTTGTTTTTCTCTCGTATTTTGTTTGTTTTGTTCTAACGGCTTCCTTTGCGTTCATTTTCCAACGAACGATTTGGAACCACTACGAAAACCTTTGGTCTGCTCCAGCACTGAAAGCAATGACTCCTTTCCATGAGAGAGGTGAGCAAGGTTGCCGAGGTATAAAAGACACTACGAGAAATGCAAAAAAAACAAAAACACGCCCAAACCATTTGGTTCCATCTTGTTGGAGTTGATGAGAAAAATACACATGTCAGACCTTCTGGGGTCAAATGTCGAAAGGAAATTATTGTTTTCCTCTCTGCCTCCAAGCTGGCATTTTTTTCATCTTATCAGTTAGGCAAAGAGTAGCTTTTTCAAATAACAAACACCAGTATTCTTGCTGCTAATTCAGGTCAACACCTGGCAAGGTTTTTAGTTATTTATTTCCTGTTTCCCTAGTTCTTTGCTTCTAACAATAAAAAAATCACACAAATACAGGGTTTCCAACTGTCTGCAACAGTTTGTTTGAGAGTCAGTCTGAACAATTCAATGGATCATCCAAGTTTATATAGAGTTTGTTTAACATTGTCTTCTTCCTGCTCCTCCTCTTCATCCATAATTTGAATATTCACAGTCAAAATGTTTTATATTTTTTGTTTGTTGACAGGTGCAAATGCTTCATTCTTCAGCGAAAGAGTTCGACAAATGCCCACACCGTTTGTAACGATGACAACGATAGGAAACAATAACAGTAATCATCATAGAAACCAGCCCCCCCCCAAAAAAAAACGGAACGAAAAATAAAAAACACAACCCCATCAAAGTCGTGGCTGCACACGTTGACTGGCGTCTTACCAAGGTCCTCAGATTCGTGGCATTGTTGTTCCCTGCGCACTCAGCTATTCGAAGGCAGTCCGGAGGACGCTCGCCATTCGATGTCCGCAACCCCGCGGCACACACGCGCGGGTGGTGGGCCCTTGCTGGTCACGACGCCGCTATTCCATCTCCACCATGAGGTTGTGGTCTTCGTCCAGATCACGCTCGTCGTCAAGGTCAGGGCTCTGGCTCCCCATCGCCACGAGCGACAGAGGTCCTTCGCATTCCTCCAGCGGCTCCTCCTTCACGTTCATCGAGTGTCTGGCGAACAAAGCAGAAGGGTGTAACTGATAATAATAATAATAATAGCATTTATAGAGCGCCTTTCACCCGAGGGTCACAAATCGCTGCACAGGGCTGCGGAGCGAACGGCACGCCTGCAACGATAGGAAACGGAAAATCAGCAACATTTTTTTGGGTTTTTTTTTTTCATACATCCGAGCTGTGGAGAGAACGGCATGTCAACATCAATACAATTCACCTGAAAGTCAAGCAACAGCGGTAAATTATCGGACATAAAGTCAGCACGGCTCGATTCGTGATTGTTGCTTTTTGTCGGAGCTGTTATTTCGGGATAGCCGTGCCGAGCGCTCTCCCTCTCTCGCTCGCGACGTTTCGCTTCCCACGTTGGAGTCACCTTCAGAGGCGTTGAGTTGAGGGAGAGTGCTCAGTGACACGGCTATCCGGAAAGACCAATACTCCGAAAAAGAAAACCGTCACGAATCGAGCCGTGAAAACCCTACATCAGTACGAGGGCAGGTTTTTTCGGGGGAAAATAAAAGCCACGACCCGTTTTTTCCCCAAGGCACCGAACACTCCGGGCTTTTTTTTCCGAAGCACCGCTCACCCCCCCACCCCCCACCACCATTATGATTGTCATTATCGGACGCTTTCGGCAAGTGGCAACTAATAAATCGTTCACGGCGAGACGGAGGGGCTTGCGCTTCTTCATTAGCATGCCGGCAACCGGGGGAGGGGTGTGTGTGGGATGCGTTGGAGTGGTGGGGGACCGTGTCTCCGCTGCCGGAGACGGAAGAAGGGCCCTGACAAGGTGATCCGACCATCAATCAGCGTCGCGCTACCGGCCGCTCCCTGGGACGAGATGATGCATGTTGTTTCTGTCCCAGATTAATGAACGTCTTTTAGCGGCGTGGCAGTGTGTGGCGAGGGACGGGAACCCAGTGGCGAGACATCGCCCCACGCGGCGGGGAGCGCGTCAGGTGACAGATATCTCGCTCTGCGTGCGTGCGTGTGTGTGTGCGCGGTGTGCGGTGTGCGTGTGTACTTGCAAATGAGACGGCGTCATATTTATACCGACAAGGGAGATAACGGGTGGGAAGGGAGTTGTGCACGGGGAGCGCCGGTTGCGGCGGTTAGCGCGCCGCGTTACGAAAGCAGGGTGGCCGCAGTGGTAACATCTGCGCCTCGCAGCAAGAAGGCCCCGGGTTCGAATCTCGGCTCGGGCGCCTTTCTGTGTGGAGTTTGTGGGCTCTCCCCCTGTTCTGCGTGGGTTTCCTCCGGGTTCTCCGATTTCCTCCCACAAGTAAAAAAAACTGAATAATTATTTGGCCGATAACATGATAATATATCGGAAGCAGTGTGTGGCAATATGGCGCCGGCAAAACCGCCTGGCTGCCTCCTCCGCCTCTCTTTGCTTTCCTTGCGCCTCTGAGTCGTTCTCTCGTCGAATGAATACCTTCGACATTGAATGAATATGTGCGCGTTATGCATGTAAAATGTATAATTAGTATTATTATTATAATTAAAGCCACCGGAGCCCGAGTTCGATTCCCGCTCACGGCCGATACCGGTGGTGATTTTCTCCAACGGGTATGGGCCTCAACCCCTGGTCGACTCAGCCTCAAAATGAGTACCTGGTGTGGTGTGCAAATAGTGCCACTATGGAGACAAGGGCAGCCGTGCATGGTGCTGGCCACCCATCCCCTCATGTGCCGTCCTGGCCTTTATAGGTACTCGCTAATACTGCACTTGACCCTCCAGTCTATTAAAGCTACGCAGGAGTCTTTGTCTTTGTGGGGAGTGTGAGCACGCCTCTGTAATGAATGGTATAGTTGACAATTCCTTTGGTCGAAAGAAAATGATTAGAATTTTCAACTTACGTTTTTTTTACCCTTGCCCAATAATTACCGTAAATTGCCTCACGTTACCACCGCCAATATCATTAAGACAGTTGTTATATACATGGACACGTTCTTAATATTTGATTTCTACGAAGGCCCCATGGTATACAAAGCAGCCTCTGACTATGATTCACTCATTATCTCTCGCCTCTCCATGTGAGAAGCAGAAGAGCAATTGCCCGAAATGTCACCTCTCATATTAGACGTTATATTATACATTATACACCCTGTAAACATGCAATGACAGACCAACGTTTGAATGTGGTTCAAACCGCTGGACCGATCTTGGCCCAATCTTGGACCAGCGTTCAATATGTATTGTGTGTAAATTCCTCGTTAGCGTTTCCGCAAACCTTCCAAAGACGGCCGCCTAGTATAATTGGCCCACTGACTACATTCCCTCTGCGATTGACTAGCATCCCATCCTGGGTATAGCCCGCCTTGCGCCCCGTGTCTGCCAGGACAGGCTCCGGCCCCCTGCGAGCCTCTACAGGATTAAGCGATGACTGATACTGAATTAATGTGTATTCCCTTCTGGGGCAGGGCTACTGATGAATGTGTTGAGTTGTGGCCGCGTGTAGAGCACAGGGTTCCTGCTAGGTTGTATACACCTACAGGCTATCATCTCATTATTCACTGGTGGCAGCAGGGGAACTGTAACAAGAAGGGAAAACACCCCTGACAAGCGAGGGTGAAACGCCACCATGAAAGCCCTACATTATACGGCTGTATGGGATGCAGGTGTGGGATATTTATAAGTCTGTTCGCAGAAGTTATTTCGGGCAATTTCTAGTGTATTTTCGGCTCATTGTGGGTCTGTTATGCGCCATTCATGCACTCAACACACACAACACGCGCGCGCGAGCTAATTTAGGAATATTGAGGGGGGTTTTTTTGCGGAGAGCTTGAAAGTAAATGTGAACATCTGAGCTGTTATCTCAATCGAAATGCACAGAAGAATGAATTACCAATTAATTCACGAGATTATATAAACACGACTCATCTGATGTCTGAGTTAGCATGACAGCGCATTGATTAAAGCATTAAAGAGGTCCTCTACGATTTTTTAACTAATGACAACACTGCAGGATTCACTCGACCATGCACGTACAGATTTTTAGCCTCCAGAGGTACGCACGGCTCTGCAGCACTGAATTTAGTTACGGAATTGAGGGATGCTGGGATCATCCCTTAGAAGTCATTAGTGAGATTGGCACCGTGTTTATGGCTTGTGACAGCTATTATAATGATTATGGAAGAGCGGTTGCATTATGTTGGTTCGACGTACCAAGACAAATATAGCTCACACGTTAAGTTGCCGCTATATTATCCGCTGGGAAGTGTCAACTGTAAAATGTGACTAGATTATTGTGATCTGACAAGCCACATTAATTAAGTCAAAGCAATGAGCGGCGCGTATATCAACGCGTTATAAATAATAGAAGGCGTCAGTTGCCTGCGTTTGAAACAACGCTCTTGTATTATTTCGCGCACGACGCAACAACGTTCCCCGTCTGATACGAACGCAACGGCACGGTTTTTTTGTTGTTAAGAAACGCAATGCACAATTCATAAGGCGTAAGCGTATTAATTGTCATAATTATTTCAGACGCTTAATTATTAACAACACGACTTATTATTAAAAAATGTTTACAGCTCTCACTACCGTAACCAGCGCAGCCATCCCCCTCTCTGTATTCCCCCCACCCCCCGTCCCTACCCTCAATGTTTTAAACGGGGTTAATGATGCTAGGTTATTTTAATACAACAAGGCATTCATACACCTGCACGGTTTAATTGCAGACAAATTGAGGTCGGCGGCGGTATTTATGAGCCAGCGTAGGCAAGTATATATCAAGCCATTCGCTTCGCACACAACTGCGGTGATGAGAGGAGCCAGCCTTCTCTTGCCTTCACGCCACGCCGGCAAGTGGGAGCTGAGGCGTATTAACAAAACTTTTTCACGAATATGAATTTTCGTCGTAAAATCGCATGAAAATATTCGGGGTGTTTCTCGCTCACAATCAACTTGATGCCAATAAATAGCAACACTGTTGTCCTTTGAACAGTCTATTACTGAGGTAGGTTTTCACGGCTTGGTGTATGAGAATTGCTCACTATGGCTTTTATTTCAGGAAAGAAGTGCAGAGCGCATCTGTCCTGACATTTCACCTCTGACGTCGCGACGGAGAGAGCACGAACGCTCGACACGGCTGTCCCAAAAAAAAGACAGCTACGTAGAGCGAGTCTCACACATCGAGCGGTGACAACCTACCACCACCAGTAACATCAAAGCTTTAATTTCACTAAACTAAACATCGTAAAAGCGGCCGAACCAGTCCGTTTGAGAAGCGTGCGTTTCCCGCACCTGCTCTTGCGCGGAAAACCCCTAGAGCCGCGGCCGCCGCCACCGTCGCGGTGTTAATATCGTGGCGCTTCGCTCGGCACGGCTGTCCCGAAGAGAAGCTACGGCGAGCAATTCTCATACATCAATCCGTGAAAGCCGCCGCCGCCGTCGCGGTGTTAATACCGCGGCGCTCCGCGATGGAGGCCTCTGGACACTGAGCGCCGGCGTTAATGGTGCGTTACCGGGCTGAAGAAAGGACGCGGGAGTCGCTCCCCTGAGACGGGCTGCGGAGGACATGGCAGGGGGGGGGGTCTCGTGGGGAGAGCCTCTCGGAGGCCGCGATTTGTACGTCCGAGGGCAATTTTGGCCGACTGGAAACCGTCGGGGTAAATTGTACCTTCTTTTGTGAGGCCACCCCCCCCTTCTCTGAAGCTATCACAGAGTCTGTTTTGACCCGACGGTGTTACTTTTGCTTTTTTTGACACGCGCGCGGAATAAAAATTGCGACCGCGACTCCGGAGCGCTTAATGTGAACGCGTAAAAATTGTTAAAAACTAATTTCCGAAATCTGTTAATCGGCCCGCTGACTAAAATTGCCCCTGGTGCCCTGTGACGGACTGGCGTCTCATCATGGGTAGCGGAGGCCACAAGACAGCCGAACCGCCCCGTGGATCAGGACAACACACACACGACCGGATTCCTCTCAAAAAGCGGCGAAGGATTCACCGCGCCTGCCCGCGGGCCCGAGACCGACAGACAGATAGACGTTTATTATCACGGCAGAAAGTAAACTCCCCAGGTAAGCTTGCAAGCTCTTTACCAGGATTCCCGGTCGCATCGATCCGGCGCGGCCGTACTCACAGTGCCTGGGAGGGCGAGTGCCTGGGGCTGTTGCTGCCGTTGCTGCTGTGTTCCAGGAGGCCGTTGAGGTCTTCGGGTGCCGTGCCCATGAAAGCCGCCGCGGACGCGAGGGAGTTGCCGAAGCCGCCGAGCAGCGGCAGGTTGACCTCGGCGAGCGCCGCCTGCATTCGAGGCGCCAGACGAAGGCGAGAAGGGGAGGTCAGGCCCAGGCGCGTCGCAGCCGCGGGTGTTGCGGGTGTTGCGACACCCGCACTTTCACAGAAACATTATTCCATCCCCCCCACGTTTTCCTGCAACACCCGCGGCTGCGATGCGCCCGGGTCGACGTTCAGTGTGGGAATCGACGTTGGAGGAAATCGATCCCGGGAACCTTCTTGCTGTGAGGTGGCAGCGCTATTCGCTGCATAGCCAGAGTGCTGCCCACTGTGTGGTGTTTAGAACGTAAAGGACTGGAATTGAGGAAACTAAGGCCGTCAAGATGCTGTTACAAACATTGTACACGGGACCATGTGATTTCGTGAGCGAAATAAAAATGAGTAATTAATCCACATTTAGTGAAAACGACAATATCAAAAACAATCTATGAACGCTCTCATAACGCCACACACTTTCCCGGCTTGTCAAACTACATCTGGCTTTATTAAAATTTACTTTTAATGAAAACATTATTATTATTTTAACCTCTGCATTTGCAATCGTTCACATTATAGCACTCTAAATTGGAATAAAAATGGCCTCCCAGCGCAAATAACTCATGCCACTTGTAAATGACTTTCCATTATTACCGAATCGCTGCGGTAACTTAATAACCAGGCGAGTAATCGTTTTGAATGAGAATTACTCGGCTTAATCAAAATGAAGAATAACAAGTAGGAAAATCTCACGTACGTTGGGTAAACACACCAACAAAATAAACACACTAGGTGTTTACATTATCTAACTCAAGCAGGCGCATGAAATGGCTGGAGTTGAAAACAAAAATCTAACATAACCATTTCCAGTCGTTCAAATGATATTCACGTGAGCTGTTCATTTTAAATGCAAAACAAAGCGTGTGATTTTTCTGCACTATCTTATTAAATATATGATTAGCACGACCGTGTGCTCGGGAGAATGAAGTCGGGAAGATAAAAAAAAACTCGGTGGAATCATTGGTACAGCTCCCCGTCACGGATGAGAAACGATGTTAACGCGGCCGTTTTAATGATTAAATTTAACGAACTGATGAGTCAATGATTATGACAACTGTGATGATGACGCGGCCTGATGTAGGACGTTAAATGCCGTCTCGTGTGCCACATTTCCGACTCCTCTGAAGCCAACGTGGCGCAGGAGGCCCCGATTGTACGCACTGGATGACCCGCGTGAGGAATGGGGAATATGGGGAGGGCGATTGAGGAATATATATATATAAAAAAAAACTTTTCTCGCTGTTAGTTTAATCAGAAGTGCTCCGGTTGCATGAAAATTTCAGCGGAGCGCTTTCCCCCGCATGCATATTTTATAGCAGTCTCGTCTCTTCAATCAAGGACATTTTCATAAGTAGCAGCTGTCTTTGCAAATTATGTCACCTAACGGTCAGATTACTGAAGAACGGCTCATGTCCTACGAGCAAAACAAAGCCATAGCGCCCACACATTGATAACCATTTTCCCGATTAAACCTTACCCAGCCTTGCGCTATTGTTTGAATGTGTAAAAAAAACAATTCTATAATGTTTTAGCCAATTCGCGTATCTATTTGAGAATGTATTTTGGAGAGAAACAAAATCCGGAGAGAAATGAACAGGAAAAAAAAAACCCATCACCATTTCGTCAGCCACATCTAACGGAGGACCAACGCTGAATGCGATTAAAAATTAATAATTTGCCATAAGCGAAAACAGTAATGCAAATTCATTACCGTGGACATTATTAATATTCATGGAACTGTGTGTCTTGCAGTTACATTTTTCTGAAATGAAAAAAAATGTCCAGCACTGGATGAAATAATTTCCACATGATTTACTTAAAAAATTCTCAAGGTAAAAAAAAAAACCACAGCCGATTGTAATACAAGTCTCCGCATTGTTAGACCATAAAGGAGGCAACAAATGTTGTTTTAATCCTATTAAGATTGATGGTAATGTATTGGCTCATTATGGCTTGATAGGAGCGCTGGGTGTTATAAAAGCACTCCTTTAAAGACACCGGATAGGACACTCAATGAAAGTTAAGTAGACTGTTTCAGATCTATGTGGCATCATTACGTCGCTATTGTTTCATACGATATTATAGAAAAGCAACACTTTCACTTGCCGTTTAAATATGTTTTAAACGGTTTCTCACTTCCGTGCGTCTTTGTTATAAAACACGCGCTCACACGACACGTAAACAAACGCAACGAGAAACGTGGCACATGCCAAACACCCGCTCGTTGAGTTAATTAGAAAAATCACAGAGGTTTGATTTGAAATATTTTCCAGAAATACATCTCACGCTCCAATGATAATAATAATAATAACGATTCGTTAGAATTGCTCTGAAGAGCTGCTCTTTCGAGATAGCGTTCCTCCTCTAAATAGAGAGAGTAATTCTCATACATCGAGCCGTGAAAACCTACATCTATACAATCGTTTTTTGTCACTTCAACACTGTCTCAGAATTAATAACCTTCTTGTATAAAATAACTCGAGGTACGAGCACCGTATGGTCACTGGCGAGTTGAGGAAAGATCCACACATGTGACGTCACTGTCTAGTTTACGTTTAGGTTCAATCGGGAGCATGCTCGTCACGAGAAATATTATTACATCTGATGCAGGTTTTCACAACTCGATTGACGACGGTTGCTTCTCAAGGGTCTTCTTTCGGGATATCCGTGTCGAGCGCTCCCCTCTGTCTACTTCGCGATTATTCGCCTCCCACACGTTTTGAGAGGATGACTCCAACGTGGGAGGCGAAACGTTGCGAGGGAGCGAGAGAGGGAGCGCTCGATACAGCTATCCAGAAAGAACGGCTCAAAAGAGCAACGATAACTTACTTTATAAAACGACTCAGTTATCTGAATTCACTTTAGAGGCCGTCATCGTTCAGCATATCCGTAATGCACATTTTTCTTAACCAACGTTGGCAGGAGGAATGCTTTAAACTTGCTTGGAGTCTGCCAATCAGCGAGAACTTAACAAGCTATTTGAGCGGCTATGTCATTTAGCCAGCCAGCGAGTCAGGCATCCGTAAAAAATCTGGCCAATCAGCCATCAATGAAACGCGCCGCCAACAGCCACGCATGACCACCGACCAATCAGGCGTGGACATTTGCGACGGCCGCGCTAAGTCCATCGTCCTAACGGATGCTGCAGGTGCAGCGGCCTGGCGCGTCGCAGCCGCGGGTGTTGCGGGTGTTGCGACACCCGCACTTTCACAGAAACATGATTCCATCCCCCCCCCACACTTTTTCCTGCAACACCAGCAGCTTGGCCGCGGTTGCCAGGGGCGATTCCCCCCCCCGCACAACCGATAACAGCGAGAGAGTCGCGCCGCTTGCGAAGGTGGCGACGTGTGATATGTTTAATCGTCGCGTTCACCGACCGCTGCCGATTGTACACTTGCGCAGCAGGTACCGACGCCGTACGTCGGGCAGGCTCCGATGTCACCGAATTGATTACCAGGGCTCAAGGTGCGGCTGTGATGTCTTGTTAAAATTCCATACGAGACGGCGAGCCAGGGAGTCCATCGAAAGCGTTTTTACCTGTTATTGAATATGCCCTGTCACCTGGAGTCTAGCACTCCAGCTCGGTGCTCGCTTGGTGAACAGGACTCGAGTCTAGCTCTCCTGCTAGGTGCTCGCTTGGTGAACAGGTCTGGAGTCTAGCACTGCTGCTAGGGTGTCCCTTGGTGAGCAGGTCTGGAGTCTAGCCCTCCTGCTAGGGTGTCCCCCTTGGATAACGACCCAAAGACACTCCGACTAAATGATGTTGACTTCAATAAGGCCATACGGCCACGAAATTCTGCTCCAACATACCCACCGTTGGGGAACAACCGGCCAACGCGGGTCAACCCCGGATAGCGGCCGTTCACACACCGGCAACAACAACTAGCGTTCACAGAGGTAACGCACACGATCGCTGGGCAGAGGTGACAAGCGTACCTGTAGCGTCGCATTCAGAGCGGCTCCGTATCCCAGACTTGTCTGCATACTTTTTATTAGCGAGGGGCTTCTGTTCACAACACACGTCGCAAACACGAGGGCACCATCATCGTCATCGTCAGTACCGTTCTCTCCGCGGCCCTTGTGCAGCGCTTTGTGACCCTCGGGTGAAAGGCGCTCTATGAATTGCGATTATTCGTATTACCCGTTTAAACGCGTACACGGTCACAGCCCATCGCCGCAGGCACAGGGAGCAATGCAGCGCTGTGCTCGGGATAGGGCGCCAGTCTATCTCAGGGCACCGGGGGCAATTTAGTTCAGCGGCGCCGATTAACTTAGGCAGCAGCAGTGTGTGTTTGGACTGTTGGGGTAAACCGGAGTACACGTAAAAATAATAATAAATGCTATTTAAGAGGCGCACATATTCGTTGAATTTCGAAGGTATTTATTCACACAAACTCCACACAGACAGGTGCCTGCAGCTGGAATCGAACCACCTCGGGCAAGACATTTTGCAAAACGCACCGTCTTCCTGCCTTCGGGGCAGCATCGTCGGGAAGTCCTCATCCAGCAGCGGATTGATCGCGGCTGATGATCGTAATAAATTGGCGGTGAAACTGTGTGGCAGTGCATCGTACCCGGTCATCTTCTGCGGTCTTCTCTTCTGGAATTCCATCTCGTCTACAGTCCACACCGCGCCCTTCACATTTTCCACTCGTACAAAGCACTTGTGTAGACTCAGGTTGTGCCGGACGGCATTCTGAACGACACAATAACACAACAGTCATCATCATCATTGTCAGAAATCGCAAAAATGCTGTACAGGGTTGCGGTAGGCCGGAGCCTGTCCCGGCAATACAGGGCGCAAGGCAGGGCTATACCCAGGATGGGACGCCAGTCCATCACAGGGCACCGGGGGAAATTTAATCCGCAGGCCAATTAACCGTTGCAGCAGCATGTCTTTGGACCGTGTTGAAGAAACCAGAGAGCCTGGCGAAAACCCACGCGGACACGAGGAGAACATGCAAACTCCACAAAGAAAGACACCCGAGTCGGGATTCGAACCCGGGATTCTTGCTGTGAGGCGGCAGCAATACTCACCGCGCCACCATGCCTCCCCAATAAGAAAACTACACTTGAAAAAAATGTGTTCAGAATACGCAAGACCCTGGGGGTGGTGCAGCCTTTGGCACAACTGTACTAGGAAGCTAGCAACGAGAGTTAAATTCCTGGCCAAGGATAATATCAGTGGTGGGTGCTACCCATACTGGTGCTGGTCTCACTTTTCTGGACCGTTCCTGGGCTTCCCCTTGGCCGACTCAGCCTAAAATCAGTACCCGGTGCTGTGGGTAATCACCACCACTGGGGAGGCAAAGGCGGCGGGGCATAGTGCAGGCCACCCAACCACCTTGTGTGCTGTACCGGCCTTTATCAGGCCGAGCTCACAGGACTTGACCCTATAGTATGTCGAGGCTATACGGGAGATCTTTGTATTTGGTGCTGGTCCCACCTCTTTACCAATCTACACTGACCAGTTTGGTGAATATGGTTAAACAACTCCAGTGATTGACATGGCATTGGGGGGCCTTCATCCAACAGAGGATCGAAAACGGGCAATACATTGTTTAACATTTTTTTTTAATTACGTAGCAAACCAAATCTTTACGAAGATAAACTGCGAGTTTTATTCCGTCACATCCCCCTGAAATAGAAATCAAATAATCTCTATTCAGCTCAATTTATATAAGTACTTTGCACACACGCATTGAAGGGTATTTACGTGTAATTATAGTTGATAATAATCGTATAACTTTGTTTTATAAGTCTGACTGATCACACAAACAATCCAACCACACAGATGCAATGAGCATCGTTTTCATTTCCCAACATTGTAATGTGAATGAATGGTTACAAATGTTTTGTTCAAACAAAATAATTTTTGAAAATGCTCTTTTGATGGTTGCTCTTTAAAGCTGTTCTTTCGGGATAGCCTTGTCGAGCGATCTCCCTCGCGACGTTTTGCCTGATGGTGTTCCCAAGGTGGAAGGCGAAACGTCACAAGAACATCTTTGAAAAGCAACCGTCATGAACTGAGCCGTGAAAACCTACATAAGTAAAGTGCTCTTTTTGTTGACGTGATTTCTGGCTTCAGTGCTTCATATCCGCACACCGCTCTACTGCTCCTACTTGTAACCCAACGATCCCCTAGCCCGAAAACATAAAACACACAACGCACAAACATCGCTGTTCCAAGGAGTTCTCATCGGCTACAACCAACACAACCCAAGCGGAGGCTTCACAGAACGCTCCGAACCTGCGACACAACTACACGGCGCTGTTCCACCAACAAATCAAAGGCAAGGAATTATCTAATAAACTCCCTTATCTGCGCAATGTACCCCCCCCTTTTCGCTTGTATAGTTGCCAAAATCCGGGACTGTAAGCAGCGTGGAAGGAAGCAGGGGTCCATCTTTGATCTGCGACGCTTGCAAAATGGCCCGTGCCGCGATTATGTCGCACTAACTGCTCAGAACGGCTGGTAATCCAGCCTCGGGGCTTAGCTTAGCATCGCACTCAATATAGCGAGCTTCATCTTTCCGTCCAGCCCAGAGGGAAAGAAAGTCTGACCTTTTTCCTGGAACACCCAAAGAGCTCCGTCACATTAGCATATAATGCATAACGGGAAATATAAATGAGTTCGCTGGCAGAGCGAAGAGGAAAAAGAAGAACTAAAATAAAATGTGAGAGAGTGAAAGAAAGAAAAAAAAACACGCGAAACTAATTCTGACACGGCCCCCCCCCGCGATCGAATTACGTTCACGCAACGTTCGGAGCGGACTGGCGAACTATCGATCTCGGGCACCGGCCGTTCGGCAACCGTAGACGCGTTACGTCGAAGAAAAGGAACCACAAAAAATATTTATTTGACTTTAACGAACAAAAAAATATCTATAATTCCGCCAGTCTGCACGCTCACGCACACACACGCACACACACATTTGCATGAGACAGACCACCCTTGGCGGCTAGCATCCTCTAACGAGGAAATAAAAAAAAGGCAAGACTGAGTGGTTATAGTGCCTGACCCAGGTTCTGGCGACTTGATTGATCAGTCCGCCCGCAGCTCAGCTCGTCTGCGCGGCTATGTCCATGCAAATGAGTTGGGATGAGAGCGGTGGTGAGGGAGGGAGCGAGGGCACATCAGCCTTATGAGTATGCAGCCACAACGGCCAGCTAATAAAGCATGCTAAACTGCATTTTTTTTTCCCCCCCACTTTCCCCCCCACCCACCCCCGCCCCCCATCCGGTCCACACGGGTGAAGTTTAACCCTTGTGAACGTGTCACGGTTTCATTTCGCCCGGCCGCCGATAACGCCGCCCTATAATTCGTGGACATAACGGAAGGTCGGTGGACTTATTGACGGGGGGTGGTTTTCGCGGCTCCTCGATGCGCGGTTAGAGCCGCTCTCATGAGACGCTCTTTCGCGATCGGCCGAGTCGAGCGTCACTCCCTGCTCGTTCGCGACGGAGAGAGGAGGGACCCTCGATACGGCTATCCCGAAAAACCGGCTCTTAAGAGCGATTCTCAACCAAAGGTCGGGGATCAAGGTAGAAGCGTTCACGTCGCGATCCATGTCAAGTAATACTTGGTATTACCTGCAAATTCTACCAAACACTTCGAACCAAAGGTCAGTTTGAACTGCGTTTCCAATCAAGCATGGACCCGCTGTACTCATTGGCAGTGATGATTAATTGCCAGTGTGGTGGCACGGTGGCCCAGTGAGTAGCCCTGCTGCCTCCCAGCAAGAAGGGCCTCGGTTCAATTCCCGGCTTGGGTACCTTTGCATATGGAGTTTGCATGTTCTCATTGTGGTTTCTTTCTGGGTATTCCGGTTGCTTCCCACAGTCCAAAGAGAGACTGCTGATGGCTAGCGATGTTTTCCTGTTTTATTTATTTAGTTATGATCTATGTGCAATACTGCACGTAAATGGATTTTTCTCTGTTTGGTTTATTTGTTATTTTTATACGTTTACTTATGTTTTTGTCAATTTGCGTGTTTGTTGTGTCGCAGGAATCCTGTAAAGAGCTGGCAAGCTCTCTGGGTATTGTTTTGCTGTAATAGTAATAAAATAATGAAATTGCATTTTTGCTGTAATAATAAACAAATAATAAAATTGAATTGCTGACTGAATTGCCCCCGGTGCCCTCCGATGGACTGGTGTCCCAAACAGGGGTATAAACCTGCTTTTCGCCCTGTACCTGCCGGGATAGGCTCCAAATCGCCACGACCTTGTATAGGATTGAGCAGAGACGGAGACTGAATGAATAAGGCGCCTGCCGACGTAACCGCCACGGCGTTTTCGTGTGAAAACCCGCTCTGCGCGCTTTCGATTGCGTTGCATATTTCAAGGCGCTGCAGGTTAACAGAGGCATGCATTACACGATATTCTCATTCCTCTGAAGCTTGTGATCCAAATGCGCGTTTTTTTTGCTTCTACTGTATTAAATAATGGGACAAATAATTACACGAAAACTTGTGAAAAATTGCTTTTTTATGGAGAGAGTTTAAATTAAACGGTTATTAAAAGTTTGAAAAAATAATTTGTCTTATTAATTTACAATGTTTTTCAGGATATGCTATTTTCCTTTTTATAATGAGATGGTTGTAGCTGTAACGTTATTCACATTATCATACGGGACTTAACATGACATGCAATTAAATTACATAACATGTAGCGGGAGGCATATTATTACATATTTATAATAACTAGTAACATTAAAGTGCTAAAATCATATTAACAAGAATGTAATACCAATACTATATCAATGCACATCAATCATTCATATTGTAATTGTGCCTCATTGTTTAAACGCCGGGGCTTGTTTTTTCATCATTAAATTGATTCCGTTTCAAGAGCTCCCAGCCAGCCTTCTATATTTGCAAACGTCGCAAAAAAAGAAAAGAAATCGGAAACTTTTTGTCTTTAAAGCCAAACGCATGTGTTTTTTTTTCATGCGAGGCTGAAGTTTCTCCCACTTTCCAAAATCCGTGTCCACAAGCAGTCGCCCGCCACGGCTTCAAACGGCCAAAGGTCAATAACAACGGCGCGCGCGCGTACGTACGAGCGTACGCCACAACGTAGCTCGCGCAAAAGCGCTCGGACGATCGACAGCAACGGCTACGGCGGAGGAAGCCGTCTTTTCTCGAAGCCCCCCCCCAAACCCTCCCATCGCGGCACCGATCGAGAGGCNCCACGCCACCATCCCACCTCCCCCACCACTCCCGCCTGCGGTTAATTGGGCCTCAAAGGCGATCAGCGCCGAGCGCGGACCCGGCCCGCCCGCCATCCAGCCGTAATTACGGTGTCACAGACCTCTCAGATGCCAACCACCTCCCCCCCGAACGGCAGCGCGCTATTAATTGCACCAAATTAACCCTGCGCCTTCCGCGTTCAGCTCCCGCGTCTCGCCCGTTCGTGCGTTCGTTCGTTCGTTCGGCGGCCGGAGGGAGCCCGGTACCGCGACGCCGAGCCGGGGGCCCCCCGGAAAAGCCCGCGGCCGCGTTTGACCCTCCGGCGCCGGGCGACGAAGGTACCGACGGACGCCGAGCGAAAGACCGAGAGGCCTCGAGGCCGCAGCCGGCACCGCGAGCAAGCGGCGCGGGTCGACTTGCGTTGATTAATTATTCCGTGGAATCGAGGGGGCTGCGCTCCGATCCGCGGGGACGCAATTAGGAGGAGGCCCTCTGCGGGCGCCGAGGCTCGCGAAAGAGCGGCGCGGCTTGCGGAGCACAGGGCGATGAAACTGTTAAGGATGTGTCACAAAGAGGCAATAGGAGTGCGGTTCCAGCCATCACTTCTGGAGGAATGCTTGATAGAGAAGTGAAAATGAGCTCCGAGACCAATAATCGCGTTACTACCCGCTGACAGATACCAAAGGGGGTGATATCTATCAAGGCAGAAGAGAGAGAGAAAAAAAAAAGTAATTTTGCTTACTGTGTTAATTTAAACATGATACATCTGGGTCAATTTTAATGTCACAGTACTGTCAACTCCAGAAAGTGTCTATATATATATATAAAAAAAATACATAGAATTTGGATTTTGGCATAGTTTAATATACTGTGGCTAACAAGTTTCGGTTCAACAACTTTATATATTTTTTGTGTCTGTCAAAAAAAAATGAAACACCGAAATAAATGTACGCTCTCGGTGCTATGCATCACCATTGATAACACTTAATCTGTACATATATTTCTATGCTTAAAATGCATTGAAACGCACTTTCTACACTAATTTATTTCCTAAGGCTTTTTTTCAGAACCTTGTCAAAGCCGATCTCAGTTTACTGCTAGTCGAAGACCTGCGCACGGCCGCGAATGTAATTTGACCATACTTCACCAGTGTGGGCTGACAACGTGGTGGGGTGGGAGCTTCGGTCGGTTACAGATACCACTGGCCACTTACGCTAGCCATGGGCAAGAATCTAACCCGGCGGTATGATGGTGCAGTGGTAACACTTGAGCCTCACAGAAATAAAGTCCTGCCCAAGGCGGTCCGATTCCCGCCTTGAGTGCCTTTCTGTGTGCAGTTTGTGTGTTCTTCCCCTGTTATGCCTGGGTTTCCTCCGGTTTCCCTGGTTTCGTCCCACAGCTAAAATCACTCGTTTATTAATTGGCTGATTACATCACAATATAGAGGACGCCGTGTCTGGCGAGTTGGCGCCGTGAAACAGCGTGGCTTGACTCCCCCCCCCAGTCTACAAGTTTCCTTGCGCCTCTGAGTCGGTCTCTGTTCGAATTAGTACCTTTAACATTTAGTGAATATGTGCCACGCGCTATAAATTGTATCTATTATTGTAAATATAATCCACGTCGCAAGATTCAGAGCGTAGTGCGCTAGGTACATTCTAATAAACACAATGAGGATTATTAGCATTTATGTTCCCTGCTAATTCCTTAACACAGAACCCCGTGACTTCACACACGTGAATAGACTGGGAAATAAACGCATGACGGGATAAATAAACATCAGAATTGCGACACAACTCTGTACATGTCACCCTGGTTCACATCAGCCCTGGGCTACAGCCTCAAAATCGTGACATCTGGGCATGTACCCGTCTCTCCTTAATGCCTCTTACTGTTAACTCTGCTTAACGTCCGTCAGCTTGCAAGGAACATTAAACGAGCTTCAGCGACCGGGATGGTAACGCCGACCGACCGCGGCATATTTACAAAAGTCTGCGCGATAAAAAAAACAAATACTGATGCAGGTTTCCACGGCTCGATTCATGATGGGTGCTCTTCAGAGCTGTGTTCTTTCTGCATAGCCGTTTCGCCGAGCGATCTCCCTCTATCTCCCTCGCGACGTTTCGTCTCCCACGACGGAAGCATCGCACGGGTCTGCGCCGGGCGTACGTGTTGGTTACGCTCCTCTCTCTTGAGACACCATTGTCGAGGCCGGGATTTCTATTACATAAGCGATCAACCTCGGGTTATTTCCAAACGGCACTAAACCATAAGGCGCCGCCCGTTGCCCGGCACCGCATTCTCAATAAGGCTCCTCGACCCGCGTTTACACCTGGAGGGAAACACGGCGAACGGCGCCCGATACTGTCGGCGCGCGATTGTGCCGGCTCGTGTGTTAGCGTGTGTCCGCGTTCACACACCCCACCCGTTTACGCGTTGCTCCAGGGTGGCTCTGAACGTCGAGCGTGACGATCGCTGGCGCTTTGCGTCGCGCGCTCGATCGTTCTCTCACTTTCGCGTATATATGTTAAAATGCGTTCGCAACGAAATGCGATCGATCGGGTTAGCGGGTGGCACGGCGGTTTGCGGTGATGATGCCGTCTCGCGGCTAGGAGGGGTCCTGGTTCGATTCCTGGCTTGACTGCCGGTGCGGAGTTTCGAATGTTCGACTTGTGTCTCGCGTTGGGTTTTCACCGGGCGCTCCGGTCTCGAGCCGACGAAATTGCCCGCATGTTGCCTCGCGACGAACCGGCAATCGCATCTCTCGGTTTGCGTCCTGCGTCGCGCCGTGGGGCTGCACATCGCGATACTCGCAACAAAGCGAGCAACGAGCGCAACGGCGATGACACGTTAAAAAAACGGGGGCTTCGCAACAAAAAAAAACCCCTGGCGTCGTGTGAGCTTGCCCTGCGTCCACTCGACAGCTCAGGGACACAAATTGAGCGAGCACGCCGCGCGGGGATGGCGTGGAACGTGTTGGCTCCGGGTGGGGCCCTGACCAAACCTCGGTGCGGAGATAATTTTCGCACTGTAACCGTCACACACCACCAGTGTGCATGGCGCACGGCTGGTTTGAAGGGCTGCATATGGCTCTTACCTTTTATTATGCAATACGCTTCGTTGGTGTATTCCCGCGGCACCGTTACACTCTTGCACTTCTTTGTCTCTCGTTAGTGTGTTGGAATTGTTGGTTATTTTTGGGACCCGTGCAGTACCGTGTGTCGCGGTTTACTTTTTGATTTAGGGTTTCGTGCTTGCACGATGTAACGCTGTAAATTCGTTGCATTACCGTTTGATTTGCAATAATGGGTAGTAGGTGCATCGCAGGAATCCCTGTTCCAGAGCTTGCAAGCTCACGGGGTATTTTTCTGCTGTCATAATAAACATCTATCCGTCTCCTCTTCACGACCCAGAGCCAGTGGTGCACACTCTACATTCCTATGCCGGGGACGAGTCCAAACATTTGACAGCTACGGTTAACTTCCGCGGGAGTCGAAACGTCGCGAGGGAGACCGCCCAGTGACACGGCTGTCCCGAAAGAACGGCTCCGAAGAGCAACCGTCGTGAATCGTCGAGGCGTGAAAAACCCACGTCGGTACACCGCATTAATCCTCCGCAGCTTTAACAATGAGCATTAACATTTTACTCCGTGGCAAGTTTAAATCTCACTATTTACGTTGACATTTATTTTCACGGACGCGGCGGCGGCGGCGGCAAGGGCCGGCATATACATATTTATATTTGTCCCTGGGTAAAGCTCACCATTGGCTCGATCGCATCGGCAAAGTGGTCCATTCGCATCAGCTGTCAACCTGCCGCGCGCCGGCCAGCCGCCTTAACGACGGCCATGAGAGACCTCCGCTGAGCGGCGGTGTGAATCTCACGCGATTCGGATCACGTCGCCGCCGGTGAGGCTCTGCTAAAGAAGCGCAACGTCGCGATGACAAAGCGCCGGCGTGCGGAGGGTAAGGACCGGCACAGGCTAAGCGCCTCGCGGAGAGAATGTCCTGCCCGAGGCAGTTCGATTCCTGCCTCCTGTTCTGCGCGTCGGTTTCCTCCGGGTTTTCCGGGTTTCCTCCCGCAACAAAAGAAACAATCGTTAATGAATTGGCCTATATTTTTTGTTGCTTCGGTTCTAATTGGTTGTTTTTTCTTTCATTGTTGACATGCCGCTCTCTTCGCGGCCCTTGGGCAGCGCTTTGTGACCCTCGGGTGAAAGGCGCTATATAAAACGCTATTATTATTATAATATATAGCTCAACCAGTGTGTGGCAATATAGCGCCGGCAAACCGCCTGGCTGCCTCCTCCGCCTCTCTGTGCTTTCCTCGCGCCTCTGAGTCGTTCTCTTGTCGAACGAGTACCTTCAACAGTGAATGAATATGCGCGCGTTCTAAATGTAAAATTATTATTATTATTATTATTGAGTGACAAACTTTACCAATTGGCTGCGTCGGGTGGAGGCGGGTTTTCACGACACATATTCCCTTTCGTGACCCGACCCACAAACAGGGCCGCATTATACACGGACAGCGTCGCGGGGTCCCCAGATCTCCGGTGCGTACCTTCCACGTCGCCGCGTTGCGCCTGAAGTACGCGAACTTGCGCGTGAACCAGTTGTAGATTTCGTTGAGGGTTAACTGGTGGTCGGGCGTCTCAA
Organism: Geotria australis; assembly: GCA_036362915.1. Classification (NCBI taxonomy): domain Eukaryota; kingdom Metazoa; phylum Chordata; class Hyperoartia; order Petromyzontiformes; family Geotriidae; genus Geotria; species Geotria australis. The sequence goes on along the minus strand of JAZEWU010000043.1, from coordinate 2,758,365 downwards.
TGATTGCCTGCGGACACCATCGCAGGGGCAAGAACAAAGGGACTATTTCACTTCCGCTCCTGGCTGCCGATTTTCACTTTGAAATTAATGCAAAGGGCACATCAAATATTAATAATTGCCTTCTCATTATTACATTCCTACTTTGGCGGATGGCCACGCATTAATACCGCCATTGCACAGTGACCCGCGCACATTTCCATAACCGGCATACGGAACGTGTGTTTTTTTTTCTCTCTCTCTCTCTCCAAATATACCGGTTGGGTAATTTATTTATTTACTCCTACAAGAATTCGCTTTAATGAGCACGGGGTGAGGTTTAAAAGCAATACTCACCTGCCTAATCAGCGACGCGTAGGTAAAGGGAGGTCTTACTTCCGCGTTTTGGTAAAATTCTTCGTTCTGACTAAGCTCTGCGGAAGAGACGTACACACACACACAGTCGTCGCACGGGTTATCAATAGGCACTCACAGCACTTGACATCTTTTAAATGCAATCGCCCAAAAGGTCTTCGTCTCATTAAAAAAAATGTAAAAACACACGAACGGCAGTGGCAGATATCTCATTTATTTGATCGTTTGTAGATTATTATTTTTTAAGCATATATTTTTTGGGACGTTAAAAAAATGCTAAAAACGACAGGTTGGCGCAGTGGTAACATCTGCGCCTTGCAGAAAGAAGAGTCCTGCACGAGACAGTTCGATTACTGCCTCGGGCACCTTTCCGTGTGTAGTTTACGAGTTCTCCCCGTGTTCTGAGTGGGTCTCCTCCCGGTTCTCTGCTTCCTTCCCCAACTAAGAAACACTCATTAATTAATTGGCCGATCACATAATATATAGGACGCAGTGTCTGGCAGGTTGACACCGGCTAACCGCATGCCATGACTTCTCCCCTCTGCAGGATACCTCGTGCCTTTGAGTCATCCTCTCTCTTCAAAATTCAATGAGGGGGGATGCTGATCTCTACATTGATGAAGGTTTCCCTGGCTCGATGCGTGAGAATTGCTGCATTGCAATCGAACCGTGAAGGCTCGCGTCATCTTTCCGAAAAGGGGGCAACCCGTGTCAACCCGGACAGCCGCCGTTTACTGCGACGCCACGAGCAGCGACGCGAAGGTCCCGCTACGATGGAGCATCGCGAACTCCCGCAGCGTCGCCGCTCCGAAGTGTGCGGGAACCAATTTGCTCGATCTGGGGGACTGTCACAACGTGGCCCGGTGGGGATCGCACCGCGGCCCGGCTCGCGAGCGGGTCTCACCTAGGCGCGTCGCCGCCGCGGGTGTTGCAGGAAAAAGTGTGGGGGATGGAATCACGTTTCTGTGAAAAGTGCGGGTGTCGCAACACAAGTGGGTTCGGTTGGATTGAATCATGTTTCTGTGAAAGTACCTAATACCTAGTCCATCCGTTTTCAGAAACCGCTTAATCCTATGCAGGGTCGCGGTGAGCCGGAGCCTATCCCGGCAGACACAGGGCGCAAGGCAGGGGAGCACCAAGGATGGGACGCCAGTCCATCGCAGGGCGCCTGGGGAAATTTAGTCAGTACTTAGTGTGGTGTGTAAACATTGCCACTAGGGAGACAAAGGCGGCCGGGCGTGATGCTGGTCACCCACCCCCTCGTCTGCCGTGTCGACCTTCATAGGTGCTCGCTAACGTCACTTGCCCCCTTACGGTCTGTGGGAGGCTATACGGGGGATCTTTGTATTTGTGTCGCGACATATGATTCTTCCTCAGGAAAAAGTGGTGTGTGGGATGGATTTTTTTTCGATTCGATTCTCCGAAGCGTGATGGTTATATGACAGTTTCCCATTGCAACAAGTTCTTCTTTAGTTGCAGACAGCCCTTCAACATTTAGGGCTATAATAGTCAGTGCTGGCCTTAAAGGCGGGCATTGGCCTCTCGTCTTGCTCCAGACTGAGGGGCTTCTGGGCATCTGTTGAGCTTCTGGACATCGTTGTCTTTCAACTCGTCTTCGAAGTGTTTGGTAGCATTTGTAAGAGGGATCGCTCGAGAGTCGGAGGTTGCTTGGATGCCTGTGGTTATGCTTCCTTTGTTGGTATAGTCTTAGCGCCCTGTGATGGCCTAGCGTCCCATCCTGGGTATACCCATGCCTTTCGCCCGTTGTCTCAGGGATAGGCTCCGGGCTCACCGCGACCCTGTACAGGATTAAGCGGTTTCTGATAATGAACGAATTGCAGGTAACACCAAGCATTACTTGACAGGGATCGCGACGCGAACGCTTTCACCTCGCGGGTGTCGGAACACCGTCAAGGCCCGCCCGCGGCTGCGACGCGGCCTGTCGCTCTCACCGGACGCGAGCGGCAGGCTGTACTTGTCCAGGTGCCGGCGGCGCGCGGCGTTCATGCTGGCCAAGGTGTGCGGCGACAGCACGGGCTGGCCCTGGGGGAGCGCCGTGATCACGGAGGTGGCGGTCGGGGTCAACGGCGCGTGCGGTGCGCCCTGCAGCGGGGAGCCCGGAGAGCTCTTGGCCAGAGTGGCGCTCGACACCAGGTTGAGCTGCCGGCCAGGGTGATGGAGGGAGAGATGGGGGAAGGTAGAAAATGGTGTGACAAATTCAATGTATATCGCGTGGTACGAATTCTGCCGGTACAGGTTTTCGGCTCACCACAACCCTGTACAGGATTAACCAGTTTCGGACAATGAATTAATGAATGAATCACCGCGAACGGCAGTTCGGGTACGATACGTCGGCGGATCACGGATAGATTTATTATCACAGCAGAACAAAAAAAACCCAGTGAGCTTGCGAGCTCTTCACGGGATTCCTGCATTCACACAACACACATGCGAATAGACGGAGCGCCGTGAGATGCGGTTCCGTGGCCGTGGAGCTAGCGCCGCAGCCGCGAATCTCCGGCGTGCCTTAATATAACTGCGGCGAAGCGAAGCTCATTATTTGCCGCGTCGTTGAAAAACCGTGCGGCCCCTCTCATCCACGGTGAAGTGCGGGATGAACGCCGCCGATCCCGGTAATTGAGATGTTATTCAGGGGCTTACGCTGCTCGTCCGCGGGATTGGAAATGTGCGAAATGGCAGATAATGGGGGTCGTGGGTAGGAGGATTACGGATAAGAGGGGTTTAGCGCTGGTTCCTGTTCACCTTCGTCGACTAATGCAATAATATCACTTTCAAGTAATTTTGCTTTTTCACCAATTTCACGCTGATTGTGCTGGGCGGCAGGGTGTCTGTGCAGTGGTAACATCTGCGCCTCACAGGAAAAAAAGAGATTCTTCCCAAGGCAGTTTGATTCCCACCTCGGGTGCCTTTCTGTACGGAGTTTGTGTGTTCTCCGCCTGTTCTGCGTGGGTTAACCTCCAAGTTCTCTGGTTTTCTCGCGGCAATTGAAAACACTTATTAATTAGGTGGCCGGCGGGTTGGCGCCGGCTAACCGCGTGGCTTGACTCCCCTCCGTTGCAGGCTACCTCGCGCCTCTGAGTCGTTCTCTCTTGGAATGAAGACCCTTCGAAAGTGAATGAATATGTGCCACGAGTTACACATTGAAGATAGTATTATGATTAATTCGTCAGGGTTGTTTTTCACAGTAACTGGTCACCAGCCCGAGCCCATCAACTCCAAGTGAGCACCCAGTTCAATCACAGGTGGTTGTAATCTCATCCCATTGTCAGGGGCAAGGCAGGGCTTTCTCCAGGATAAGACGCCAGTCCATCACAGGGCACCAGAGGCAATTTAGTCAGCACGCCAATTAAGCATGTATTTGGACCGTGAGAGGAAACTGGAGTTCCCGGCGATAACCCACACGGACAAGGAAGGGGAGAGCATGCGAACTCCACACAGAAAGGCACCCGAGCAGGGATTCGAACCCGGGTTCCTTCTTGCTGTGAGGCGGCAGCACTGCTCACCGCGCCACGGTGCCGCCCAAGGTGGCTGTAATCGGGATAAATAAACCCATCTTGAATACGGTAAAACGGCAGATTATTTCGTGTCACTCAAACTATGAATTCATGTTTGCTTAGATTCGACGAGTCTTAACGTTCTCGCCGCAACACGCGCGTGCTCGCGTACACACACACTTAAAGCTGCGAACTCCAGTTAATCCAAAAGATTAAGGAACATTAACCCGCTCATCAACACGGCGGCGCGTGGTCGTATTTGCATAACCGCAAAAAAGCGGAGCCCTTAGTATTCTTCGAATAAATCGCGCGCGGTGCGTTGACTTTCCGTACGCGGCGCTCATAATCGGCCCCTCGACCGGATCACCGACGGATGTCTCTCACTGTGAGGCAGGGAGCCGGCGACGCCTAAAGCACTGTACGGCGTGGGCATTCTTGCGTTTCAAAAGTAGATTATTATTATTGTCGGAAACCGCTTAATCCTGTACAGGGTTGCGGTGAGCCGGAGCCTATCCAGGCAGATACAAGGTGCAAGTCAGGGCTATAGCCAGGATGGGACGTTTGTCAATCACAGGGCACCGGGGGAAATTTAATTCAGCAGGACAATTAATCTATGCGGAAAAGCATAGGTTAAATGGGAGGGAAAGCCGGAGTGCCCGGGGAAAACCCACGCGGACACGGGAAGAACGTGCAAACTCCACACAGAAAGGGACCCGAGCCGGGATTCGAACCCGGCGTCTTCGTGCCGCGAGGCGGCAGCGCTACACACCGGAGTCACCGTGCCGCCCGATTATACCATGATATAATTATTATATCATTATTGATTATATCATTATGCCTTCACTTGACTGCTGTGAAATGTGAAAGTAATTGATTGCCACTCAACTCTGATGTAATAAATACTCGATCTTCCACCGCCCCCACCATGTTCCCAAAGGGAACCTTCCTTCGGTGCGTTTTCTATATCGATCCCGTAAACAAACACGGGTTAACGCGCGCTAATGCCTTTCGGTTCGAAAGCAAACATGTATTATTCTTCATGTTAAATTGATCGATAAATAATTAATTTTTGTGGTTTTGTTTTATTTCTCCCCACGGACACCCAAACGGCAATTGTGGGCAGAAATTACCAGCCGCGGAATCGTGCGCATTTCACTACAACAATAACAACAGCAAGATAGCGCAAATTATGATAAAACATGAAAGAAGGGTGAAACAAAAGCGGTCAAAAAAATCAATGTTTTTTAACTTGAATTTTTCTTTTCATTTTTTCAGCGACAATTGTATGCTTCTGTGATTTTTTTTCTCTCTCTCTCTCTCTTTCTCCGGCTCGCCCAACAGGCAGCCAGGGAAGTGGGCTGTCATAGCTAATTATTACAATGGGCCAGCGTCAAGCTGTGGTATAATTGGAGGGATGATGTTTTAAAATGATTCCCAGATCGCTCGATGACAGAGCGCCTGACACGCCACCCGGGTTGCGTCGTTAAGAACCACCGAGCACCCTTGCCGACACGGGACTCGCGGGTGTGAGACTCGGACCGTTTAAATCCCGCGAGCACCTTTTTTTTTGTTGCCAGTGTACGGATAATGTAAAAAAAATATACAAGGTTTTAGTTTGTATATTTCATGACTTTATGTCCTATCATTTATCGCGATTGCTTGACTTTCAGTTGAACTGTCTTGATGTTGTTGACATGCCGTTCTCTCCACAGCTCGGATTAAAAAAAAAAAAAATTGAAATTGTTGCTGATTTTCCGTTCTCTGTCGTTCTTGGCGTGCCGTTCTCTCCGCAGCCCTGTGTAGCGCTTTGTGAACCTCGGATGAAAGGCGCTCTATAAATGTTATTATTATTACTACCTTTTCTGGCAATGAGACAAGTGTTAAGATCTTTTAAAAAACACCAAATTGACACCTTTTTGCAAAGGGTCAAGTTTGCAAGAAGCCACACATGCTTGTGGCAAAGAACAGCTTTGGAAAGCAATGTTAATATAATTTTACGTTGTACCGATTTGCCTTATGGTAATACATAATCTGCAGTATATATCTAAAAAAAACAACTCGCATTTTTAAAGTGTCAATTAATCCCTTTCAACAACTGTAGTATGAATCCGTAATACAGTCCTTTTTGTAAATGTTGTAGGTTTGCTGCCGGGCAAAAACCCCTCGCAGACACGGGGAAAACATAACAAACTCGACACAAAAAGGCACCCGAGCCGGCATTCGAACCCGAGGAGTTCTTGCTGCGAGGCGGCAGCACTACTCACTGCGCCATCGTGCCGCCCTTTCACAGATACAAACATTCCCCGTGTGCGAGGCAACACACCGCAGCACACCGCTCACGTTGAGGGCCGAGTAAACCTAGACGTTCCCCGGCGGCAGCAGCAGCCGCCGCGCGAAGGCAGGCATGAAACCGAGAATGCAGCCGGTGCAAGCACGCACACTCAATCATGTAGTGTGTTAACCCCCAGAAATTCAGACATCCAGCTCATCATTACATTGCAGATGCAGAGGTCTAATAACAATTCCTCTCTGGGCACGGCGTGACCACAAGCTACTGTTTAATGCTAAAACCAAAGCCCAAGTTAACGACATAATGTAATCGCCGAGTGTAGCCACGCAGCATGTTCATATACTGATAGGTGCTCGGAGCGCTGCGATGAATCTTCAGAGCTCATTTCACCTTGGTAATAAATTCCTTCTATCAATATTCATCAAATGCAGGTGTCGTTTGGGCTTGGAGCCTTTGCATATGAGAACATAAATCAGCGCCATCTCATCAATTACATTCAAATTTTGCTGGCAACGTGCCCCCTACTAAAACTCCCGATTGAAAACAGCCTTTGCCAATCAGGTGCACAAGAAAGGCAGTAATATATAGAGCCCCAGATTTCGTGCACTTGAAAGCATCTATACGACTGGAGTTATGTGCCTAATTTACAATATCCCGATGTGAGCTTTATATGAGAGTAAAACTTGAATCAGTGTTTCAATAAAAGCTTAAAGGATGCTACATGCAATAATGTTAAGTGACTGTGGCCGAACGAGATGAGAAGGGGGACGGTGAACAAAAAATCACATTCTCCAAGCGATAACCACTAACTAACGCGATAGTTTTGACCAAAAATTAAACATTCATGAAAATGGACAAATGTGGGAACCTTGAATTTTTGAAGCTGAAAAGTTTAAAAGCCTGACAGCTGTTATTCTGCAAAGTTAAAATCTGGGCAATTTAACTTTGTACGATTCACGGCTGTGTCAGTAATGTCAAAATAACACTAAACTAATAAAAAAAGCCTATTTAGTGTGTTAAACAGTTTTTGACGTTCTTGGGGTGTATCGTGCAAAGTTATTTTGAGCCAAAATCGTGGGTGAAAAAATGAGACAGTGAGCAATGGAATGTGAGACACACTGAAGGACAGGCAGACAGAAAGATACCAAAATACTGAGAGAAATTCCAATTTGAAACACTCCAATTCGAAAATAATATATAGCCAACCCAGAAAAGAGTTATTGATTACAATGTATATCTCGCTTTCTCCCTCCACTGCTTTAGCTGGTTTTGGAGGTTACCCGCGACGGTTTATTTCAGCGCGTGGGTTCCACCAATAAAATTCCAGTTTCCACGTCTTTACAAACCGATTTTCTGCAAAAAAATTAATTGTCATCACGGGGACATTCAACTACACCAAGGAGCAGCCCCCGCTCAAGAATCCATCCTCTATTTTTCGTTCGAACAAAAAAAATCACGAAGGTTAGACTCCGCCGCCGTGCTGCCGCGTAGATCTCTCCGATGTCGATCGCTTTTCGGTTTAAACGTTAAAACACGTGCCAGGTGCACGACTATGGCCGCGGTGAAGCTTCCGCTCTCCGCCGCAATTAAGGCCACAACTTTGTTGAAGACACCTCGGCGTCTTCAACACGAGAGCGCGCAGCGGTGAGAGAGAGAGAAGAAGAGAGACAGACACGCG
>JAZEWU010000043.1:2731573-2746411 GCA_036362915.1 Geotria australis | reverse complement strand
GTTGTGTCCAACAGCTGTCCGCATGGGCCGAGGATAACTGAATGCGTTTGTGTCGCGGGTCCGGTTTGTGTGTTTGTGTGTGTTGGCCCCGTCATTCATCTCACCCGTCACAAGACCAATGTTTACACCGGCGCCGCTTAACGGAGTGGGACGGCGCGCTTTAAAAAAAAAAAAACTCGAAAAGGATGTTTCTTGAGCAGAAACGCCAAATGGTGTTTGCGACGGCCCGGCCGAGACTCACTTTGACATTGAGTACAGCCGTGTCGAACGGAACAGCTTTGAAAAGCAACCATAGTGCGTCCAGCCGTGAAAACCTATGTTCGTACTTCTTGCACTGATGTCGGTATTCACGGCTTAGTGCAAGATGGTCGTAACATCTGTGCCTCAGAAAGAAAGTCCTACCTCTAGGCAGTTTGATTTCCACCGCCGGAACCTTTCTGTGTGGAGTTCATGTGTTCTCCCCCTGTTCTGTGTGGGTTCCCTCTGGGTTCTGCGGTTTCCTCCCACAACTAAAAAACACTCATTAATGAATTAACCGATAACGTCGTAATAAATACGACGCAGTGTCTGGCAGGTTGGCACTGGCTGGATGTGTGGCTGCCTCCCCCCTACCTGTCTGCGTATTCCTCATGCCCCCATCTCCGTGTCTTGTCCATGACGAGCCGTGAAATGTGCGCATATTATACATTGCATTATTATTTCTTCTTATTAAGTTCACAGTCCAAATACATACTGCTGCATAGGTTAATTGGCCTGTAGACTAAATTGCCCCCGATGCCCTGTGATGGACTGGCGTCCCATCATGGGTATAGCCCTGCCTTGCGTCCTGTGTCTGTCGGGATAGGCTCCGGCTGATCACAACCCTGTACAGGATTAAGCTCTTTATGACAATGATGGTCGTTTAACCTGTATTCCTATGCTAACGTAAGTAGATCGATTGTTTACAACTTATCAAAATAAGATGCACGAAGGGCCAATGTTGTATGGAAACTAACTGATTGAACAAAACTGTGCAAACAAGGCCGTACAGGTAAAAACAATACGAACGAGATGCTGATAATGAGTCAACTATAAATACGACAACATATTGTTGCGACCAATCTTTCGTTATGTCCCAAACTACCATAAGGCAACGGCATCGCACGCTACGCGAACACTGTATCATGGGATAATTTGCATTTACGCGGAGTCATTTGGGAATCGCAGGCAAGAAAAGGAGGTAATTTATCTGTAAAACAAAATCTGACAAACGCACCTTACAGATTCACCATATGCACCCTGGGAGATCGCTAAAAGGAATAGCACTTTTTAAACAACTTCATTTTTTGTGTATATGTTAGTGTTAATAAACGTTAGGTAAATAATTTGCTAATACCAATTTATTCTGTGCTCACGCAGTAAATCTCTAGTGTATGCAAATGCGGCAAATGAAAGAAATAACACCCAAGTGTTTATGGTGCCAGTGCGCACATAAACTGCAAATTGAAAAAAAAAAATGCAAAAACTGCCGTGTTCTGGCGTAAGTTTCCGTAAGTGTTCCTCTGAACGCGTTGCATGTCGTACGGCAGCAATATATGGTGGCATAGATCAGAGGTTCCCAAGCTTTTCCACCTCAAGGACCTACTTGGCCCACTTGGGTCTGGTCTCCACGGACCGCTCGATGGTGCTCGCGGCCCACTGATGTGTCATAGCAAACAATATGTATGTTATGCTGGTAAAAAAAAACCCTTTGTCTAAATCCACTGCTGGATGAAATTAATTATTTGGTGATACTCTGCTGGCAAGCACAAATAACAAACCGAAACAACTTAGAATTGCTCTCAAGAGCTGCTTTTTCGGGATAGCCGTGTCGAGCGTTCCTCCTCTGATGGGAGGTGAAACGTAGCGAAGGAGAGAGGAGAATCGCTCATCAGAACAATTCTCAATTACACTTCTTTTAAAAGTATATTATCATTGCTGCATTGAAACATCATCATTATTGTTAATATCATTGCCTAGTCTATAGTTAAAATGTACCGTTCACCATACTGTTATTATTAACGCTATATATATTGATAGGAATAGCCATAATATATTTCTCTTATGGTTTGGGTCACGTAAAAAATAAGTGTCAGAAATCCCGCCTCCACCCGACACAGCCAATTAGTAAAGGGTTGTCACGTGAACAAAACGTGCCAATTCTTTACTACTTCAGCACAACGGCATGATGGAGAGCGAACCCACGACATATGCAATACAAATATGACGTTTTGCTGATAGTTGCAATCAGGTATCTTAAACTAATTGACTGTGCTGGGTGGAGGCGGGTTTACAATACTTTTTTTTTACATCACCCAACTCATTAAGTAAATATATTACGGATAGCATTGGTCACAAAAGCCTTCATCTTACATTATTTGTCTGCTATGGACATTTGGAATGTTAGCAAAAACCTAACTGCGCCTCAGAATCAGAAAATGCGTAGCTTAAGCTGGTCTGTTTGAATAAACCACAAGTTCCAATCCTAATCGCAGCGATAAAGCATCGGTGACTTCACAAAACCATAAACGTATAAATATGTAAACTCGCAAGAACAAAAGACAATTGATTGCTTTACTTTTTGGGATTTGCATTGTATTTCTATTGTTCTTGAGGTTCTAAACAAAGCAGCATCAATCAAAACCGACATGGAGTCGCATTCGTTTTTAAATTGTTTGGTATAAGACGTAAAATTTCCGCTCGTATTTTTACATTTTTAGACATTTCGCTGTGCCAGTCTTTTCCTCTCGAACTACCGCTTCCTCTCCCCTCCTGCCCATCTCCCTCCACCTCCTTCTCTACGCTGTCTCTCTCTCGCCTGTTAGATCACAGCTTTTAGATCACAGCTGGGCATCGATATCAGTTGGACGATGTGTATCTCAGTTCTTTGGGTCTGCGCATCGGTGTCGAAAATACAAACGCCAAAAAAATACATATATATATATACACACGTATCTACACGTAGAACACATCCATTTCGTAGAGGTTTTGGAAGAAATATGATGGGATTTCCAATTGACAACAAGCCCTTTCCAAGGGCAACTTCTGTCCAGGGATCCGCAAGAATCGCCCGCATAACGCGACGGAATATTCCATCACCGGCTAAAAATAGCCGCGCGACGGCCAGAGGAGGAGAAATTGAGTGAAATTTTCTCACATTCACGCCATCGGCAATTAAAGAGCAGAGTTCATCAAGCCTCCGAGTCTGGTCGGCGTGAGGATCGGAGACCACAAACGCCGTGGCTTGCTTTTTTTTTTCATCCCAGCCACGGCCAGCGGTGCCTGTTCTCCTAGGCCCTGTCCGCCGAGATAATTATGTCATTACCGCGGTGGCAATCGAGCGGAGCCAGACGTGGCATAAAGACAACAGGGATAAATCAGATGGAACCCGTCTGCGCTGTGAATTATGAATACAATTACATGCGATTACCTCACGCAGAGCTGATCATTCTTTCTTTCCTCTATTTTTTCCAGTCCGCCTCTCCCCTCCCCACTCAAGACCCCCCCCAACCCAGCGCCTGCCCCTGCCACGACCGTGGTATTATGAGTAACTAGCGGTGCATCGTAGAGCGAATTCCTCATAATTTATACAAACGTGGGAGCGATAAGCACGGCTAAAAAAAAGGGGGGAGGGGGGAGGAAATAGGATTGCAGGGTTTAATCTAGGCACTACAGATTTACTGTGGGAGAGCGTGGGCCTTGGTAGCATTTCATCCATCATTTAATCCTGGCCCTAATGTGCGCTTTGAGCTGAGGTTGCAAATGCCCTTTCATGTCAGAGCTTTATTATTCCCACCGCTAATGCGATGGCGAACATTAAACACTTTAACAATTTGAATATATTTATAACGGAGCACCAGTCAAGGGAATCCAATATGGAAGGAAACTGACGCCATCTTCTAAGTCTCACGCGCAAAAGTAACCCACTGATTCCACAAAGGGCTCCGTAATGTATCGCCTAGCTAGTGACGTCTGAAATTTTAAACGGCGCTTGTATTAATTATTTCAAATAAATATGACGCTAAGGTGATTTTAATCTCAATGAATAGCTAAAGACCTCGGTCTCATTTCCAAGGGCAAATTGGGGCATCGGTTAAGGTTGGCGGGAAAAAAAATACTCTGCTTAATCATCAACGGCGCGTAAATAAATAAATTACAACGCCACCAGTGCATTTTACACGCCGGGAACACGTTTGTAATGATTGGAAAGACGGTGTTCAAATTTGATTGAAGTGTTTACAAAAGGGCATTCACTGATTTTTGCTCGTGTAACTTTATTGACGAATATATATATATTTTTTTGCAGCACTAGGTTTGATAATAAAACCTTGATATAAATATTCAGGCTTCGTGCGGCAAATATTAGGTAAATGTGCTGCATCGCTCTTACTGAAAAGGACACACACTCGACTCCGGATCGCAAATCAACATTACATTGTGCTGACTTGTGTATACTGCCTAATTCAGCAAAAAAAAAAAAACCGGGTGGTAATTCTCGATGATCCTGCCTTTGAACTTTCAGGTTATTTTACAAGAGGAAATCATTTCACATATTCAAGTGCAAATGTTCTTGTCTACTTGGTCATTTCATTCTATTGCGATGGTGTATTGGCGCTGTGCAATATCGACAAAGGACGACCATTGCTTTAATTGAATTACACTCATCAACGTACTCATTAGTGTAACATAAAAAAAAATACAATCTAAAGCATAAACCAGTGTGTTAGACTACCTATAGACACAAACGCGAAGAAATAGAACAGCATTTTTTTGTTATGTGTCGTACAGCTATCGTGACATTTGAATAACAATAATGATAATACAATGTATGACGCGTCGTGCAAATTCCACGCCTGGTCACGGATATGGAGGCGCGGATATGGAGGCCGATTAATTAATGAGTGTTTTTAGTTGTGGTAGAAAATGCGGGGCTATACCCAGAATGGGACGCCAGTCCATTGCAGGGAATCGGAGGCACTTTAGTCAGATAGCTAATTAAGCTAGGCAAGGGAAGTGTCTTTGGACCGGAGTACCCGGGGAAAATACCACACGCACACGGGAAAGAACACACAGACCATCCATCCATTATCAGAAACCGCTTAATCCTATACAGGGTCGCGGTGAGCCGGATCCTATCCCGGCAGACACAGGGCGCAAGGCAGGGCTATGCCCAGGATGAGGCGTCAGTCCATCACAGGGCACCGGGTGCAATTTAGTCCGCAAACTTCACACAGAAAGGCACCCAGTGCGGGAATCAAACCTCCTCGGGCAGGTCGCTATTTCTGTGAAGCGCAGACGTTACCACTGCACCATGCCTGCCCCCAACAGCTCCTTATAATTTACCGCGAAACATCAATAAAAGCCGAGGGTTATTTTTTTTCTCATGAACCGTTAACGCGAGCAGCGCGATTGCTGCTTTTATAAGACGCGGAAAGCAACGTTTAAAAAAAAACCCTCCTTAACGCTTCGAAACAATTGGCCGTAAACAATGGATCAGTCTGCCTCACGCTCGCTGGGCCCCATGTAATTAGACGTGAACTGAATTGCTGCAATTACTGGCAATGCATTCGCAGTTTCGAGCAGGCCGGTCTGAAGAGCCTTTACTGGAACCCCATAGAGGCCCCGGGAGTAATTGAGACCCAACTATAAGCCCTTTACCGAGGGGAATATTTGAGCAAAGTGCCATCAAACACTCATGGGAATGAATGAAGAAAGTTGGCCAAGCCTCGGATAACTGACTGAGGGATCGAGACCCTGGCCCGAGAACCCATGTCATTACCAACCTCGGGGTGTACGGCACGCGTGTGCCTGCGTGCAGAGACAGACTGACGAAATGTAGCGGCGGAGTGCTCTCCTGCGGTGTAAGAGCGTGAAAATTAAATGAGCATCGTACATAAATTGTTCCGCAAACAAATACGGCGGTTAGGAATTGCTGTAAAGAGATGCTGTTCGAGGATCGTCGTGTCGACGCTGCTATCCCGAAAGAGCAGCTCTTAAGAGCAATGCTGATACATTGAGCCGTGAAAAGCTGCAGTCTATCCATAGAACAACCACTGTTGACTTTTCTCACAAAGTGGTACTCACATCGCGGACCCTCGGGGGGGACGATCGGCTGAGCCAACCCCCAACCGGGAACTGAACTCGTAACCTTTTGATTGCGAGCCGGTCTAGCGGCCTCCAATCCGCCAGGCCGGTCTTACAAGGGGGCAGCTCGAATCGAACGCGTAATTTCATCCAATGTCACACAGCCAACGACTAACCGCCGGCCTGCTGTACAAAAAACCAAACCGTGTTGCAGACATCTGTCTGTATATATATACACTCTACGCCAGCGCTACAATCGCTTTTTAAGAATAGGAGCATTTATTTACACGGACAGAGAACGTTTTTTTCTTCCCTTAGTCTGCCCCCTCTTCGAACGGTTATCTGATAACAAAAGGTGGCGTGCGGAATTATGATGTTCCGAAGCCTGTAAGCTGTCAGATGTAAACTGCGTTACTCTGGCCCCGTGTTTACCGCGCAGAGACATCTCCCCCGATAAAATATTTATGAACGCTCTCAGGCGCGGCGCTTGGCTCGCGGATAAGTGCGCCACAACGTAAGGCATTACCGGTATATTCCACGACGGTAATGCCGCGTTGGACTACTCGGAGACAACATCCGCGTAACAAGAACGCAATTTGGGGAGGAAAGAATAAAAAAAAAACACACACACAAAAAATACACCCAACCAAAGAGGTCTACGCGAAATAATACATGAAGCAATTTGTTTACTTTGCAGGAATTCTCTTCCGGCGCTCGGAATTTCTGCGCGTTGTACGGCTGATTTAACAGGCACACTTTGGAAACAAAAGTGTTACGCATGCAAGTTTCAGACGCGCGATGCATATAATAATGCCATTAGTGAAGTCGTCATTCTGACGAGTTCACGCGAAGCATCCCCCCGTCACGTAATCATACATGCTGCTACGAAGATTATTGTAGCGTCGAGTTTGTTTACGTTTTGCTTATAAGGTGGTGACTGAAATGTTTCGTGAGAAAGGGCATTCAAAGTACATGCGTATATCAATTTAGAGTATGTGAAACAATTCACAGGGATATAGATAGCACAACACAATCGACTCGGCGCCTGAAGATGCCTCCAACGTGGGAGGCGAAACGTCACGAAGGAGAGCAAGTGAGCACTCGACACGGCTATCTCTAAAAAAGAACAACTTTGCAAAGCAACAATCCTGCATGGAGCCGTGAAAACCGACATCAGTACCATGACTGACATCATCATTCTGCATACTGTGTAACTAGCTTGGAAGAGTAGGCCAAATTACCCATGAGAGAGGCTTTCTTAGAGCGCCCCCCTAGGTGAGGCCCTTCTGACAACAGGGTGTGAAAAATTTATGTCAGGGCTGCACCATTACCTTCATATTGTGTCTTATAGTGTAAGAGATAGGAGCCAGTGTTAGAGATAGGAGGCGGTATTGTATCGCAGGAATCCCGCTTCCGGAGCTTGGACGCTCACTGGGCATTTTCTGCCGTAATAATAAACATCTGACAGCGAACATAAAGTGATATCTACTTTGTATAGTCCAATATCCACTGCTGGCCGGATACACTCGGCGCCGTTAGCCAGAGAAGATTCACAGCGCAGTGTACGAGCCACCGTTCCGCCCAAGTTACTTGCTTCTTCGCCTACGTTCCCCACCGCTGGCCAGTATTCAACGGCACGCAACATCTGCAGTGGGTGATCTCGCTACGAAACACGTGAGAGAAAAAAAAAACCCCGACAGATGGCAAGATTGCATTTATTCGGAAGCACTTTTATCCCGAATTGACTATTCATACTATTCAGTGGTCTGGAGGATTAAAGCTGGATGAGTGGAAAGCGCTTTACAATAAAAGGGCAAGACCCCAACTCCTTTTGCTCTTAGCACCCGATAACTGCACAATTATTCTGCCCATCAAGGCTACTAATAATGAGCTAATTAGGGTAATTGTTCACAGGACTCAAGAGCTGCTCTCTAGTGACCCCTGAAGCTACCTAGCGCTCGCGCGTGTGACCTGGAATCATTGCAGACGGCGACTTGGAGCCACAATGAGCCTAATTAGCTTTAGGGAATACATCCAATTTAAGAATAATTAAAGATTAAACCTAGAGGAAGGGAGAGAGGGGGGAAATAACATCTTCTAAAGAACACGGCCGTTTAATAAATGCTGAAAAACAACTCAACCGGAAACATTATTTTTTTTCCCCCCCACCCCCAAGTCCCTTATGAAAAGGTGCACGAAAGCACTTAAACATTAATCAGATACGATCGGGTTTTTTTTAAAAATTAACACATCCTATTTCACTACCGTCATCTTAAATAAATATATTTTTCCGCCTTTATTACAACTTCATAAGCACTTCCCGCCGCTGTCTTTAGGGGTCCGAAGAATTGTCACTTTTAATGTTTTATCGGTGACCATCAATACATCACACAATTTAATGATCATTTTTTTTGTCCGGGCAAGTCCTATTAGCGACAGCAGATGTCCGCCACCATAACACTGAGACACGGGGAGAAAAAAAAATTATATTTTTTAAGTAAAATCCCGGTCAACGTCGTTAAAAAGGGCTCTGCGTGCGAAGTCAAAACAATTCGGCAAATCGCTCGACGTTCACCAAACGACGCGCGGAGCCGATAAGTTAATATCTCCGCGGCGTACGCTAACTCGCACGCGCGACGACCGAGCCGAGGAGGGGGGGCGCGCAAAAGTCGTACTCACTTGAGGAACTGGCCAAACTCTTCGCAGACGGTCTCGCAGCCGGGCCATTTGCACACGCCGTGGCCGTACAGCGCGTGATCCCTGCCGAGGTCGTCGTGCGAAGAGCTGCGACCGAACACACGCAGGGACATTGAACGGGCGACAGCGGCGCGGCGCTCCGACGGTCAGTCGCAACTTCGAACCGTCGCCACATCGCGCCCGTTTCATCTTGGCGACGGCACGACCGCGAGCGACGCGACAAGCGCTCACATTCGCGGCGGCTGCTCAAATCTCACCGAGTGCTCGCTGTTTGTACTCAAGATTACTCACACAAAGCTGCCAAATAATTTACATTGATTTTTTTTAAATACACCCCCCCCCTATTCGTATAAGGGTGGCGAGGGAAGTGGGGGGCTTCAGGGGAAGTGGCTTAATATAAATGGCAATTATTGGCAGACCCTGAATGGCCTTTTTACTTAGCTGTGGCACTGTTAATTACTCTAGGGCAATTAACAGGAATGCTAATTGCACAAATTGCTATTTATGCTTCTAATTATTCATGAAACTGGAAAGGTTGTGCAAATACGACAGAATGGTAATTACGTTCTCGTAGATCAATTAGTGCAGAACAAGCACATTACTTTCATCAATTAAACGAGACTAATTGAATAAAACTTTATAAGGGGTTTTTTTTTTCTGCTAATAATTAAACGCGGCGTTTGACGGATGTTTCAATCAACAGGAGCATATGTCTGCGGGAGAGCGGCGGCTGAAGCGGCGTCGAATTTTAAACGAACGCTCTCTCCGCGCGCGAAACATACAACAGACGAGTCGTCGGGAAGGCGTGCGGTCACCCCGGCCAATGTCATTATCCGTCTCGCCGCCGCTATATTAGCGCCGAGAAATTACACGCGGTGCATTAACGTACACGCGTTTCCTCGACCTATATAATGCCATTAGGACGCCAGACGTCGGAGCATTACGTGAAGGTGTAAAGCAAAAATATCGGCGGATATGGCGAACGCATTCTTTTCTGCAATTTTCCTTGAGTACGATGCTCACCATTTAATCACCATAACAGCCGTTTTATTGTAGGAAGTGTAATAATCATTTCATTTTTATGGGATTCTCATAAATGCATGGCTGCTTGTTTTATATTCTTCATTCTTTCACTTTCGAAAGGCATAAAAGAAAATGCCTTCACAAGACAAGAAAGTCTTCTGTGAAATAACTTATCAAGGCCGAGATAGATTCTTTCTCACACGAGGCATCACTGCTAACACCAACTCTTTCTAATTTTCTAATCCCCTTAGATTTAAAATGCCAGAATTATTTGATATAAGCTGTGATGGATCACACTCATTTTTACAGCATTAACCCTTCAGAGGCCGTGAACATTGTACAGTGAGTGACTGTGTCCAGAGACGAGGTGGTAACTAAAACACGTCTATTGAATGTGCTTAGGAACGTAAGGTCTAACAGCTGGACCGTATACAACTACCGAATCAATTATAGTGTTCTTTGGCCTTGGAAGTTTCTCATCTCATCTCATTATCAGAAACTGCTTAATCCTGTACAGGGTCGCCGTGTCAAATAATTATAATCCTAGGCCAGATGAAGCACCTTTTCTTAGCATACTTTTAAAGACTTATTGAAAAACTTACGTGCGTTTGTTTTTTATCCATTAAGGTTCAATTCGGTTATGCTTTCATTTCAAGATGGGATTTTGTTCGGCAAAAAACAAATGTCTGGATTTTAACAGAGCTGCCTGCGCTGGACACAAATATACATGGATACAGTTCAAGTCCCCCATATAGCCTTAATAAGCTGTTGGGTCAAGTCCAGTTAGCGATCACTTGTGAAGGCTGACACGACACACAAGGAAGAACACACACACTCACACATGGAACATTTATGCGTCATGCAGTCAAGATAGTGTGTTCCTATGTGTAATCACGCATGTGCAGTAACCATATTTACTTTTTGTCAAGTCGCATGTTTGGTTGTGTTGCAGGAACCCCGTACAGAGCTTGCAAAATCACTGGATATTTTTCTGCTGTAATAATAAACATCTGTCATATGCCTCGGTGGTTGTCAGCCAGTCATGGAAATTCCACATTTCTAGGACAAGATAATGTTTATCCAGGGAGCCGACAATGTTAAAGTCCTACCAAACAGATGGTAGTTATTTTACCACCCCGAGGGAGATGTTGATGTGATTCAGTCGGCACTCTGGCTGGGATTCGAACCGATAACTCCATAATTGAGGGCCCTACTCTGCCAGCAAGTGATTGCAAGTAATGACACAAACATGAATGGTTTCCCACTTGCGAGAGTGTTGCTGGAGTTGGAGTGCTCGCACAGCATTCCTCGGGAACAACACCCGGCACCTCCGATTCGCAATGTCCCATGTGCTGTTTTCATTCGTAACATTTGCTCACAGTCGATGCCAGACGGACCATGAGAAAAGCCACTCCGGGCCTCACAGTGCTGTGAATTTAATCGGCGGCACTGTGAGGCCGAATCTGGGCAGCAGGCCGTGATTAAAGAGGGCTCTCAAAGCTAGTTGAGATGATGGTTTGAACCTGGTCACGAGAAAATAACACTGTAATATATTTGTGCTTTTGCACTTCATTTGCTAATACACCAGATCCGAAAATTAAAATATCGGTTTCACTGTCACGTGGCAACCTCAGGCTGTATGGGAAAAACATTAAAAGGACACTGGAAGGATTTTCTCAGTCCTGTCAAAATGTTTTCTGCAGGCTATTTTCTGACAGATGGGAAGCAGTGTTCTGATAGACATCCGAATGGATTCTTGAATATGATTTGATGCCAATAGAACAATTGTAATAAGCCAGAGTAAAGGATAACATTCGGGTCGAATCCAAAGGTTAATGAAAGCCAACGCTCATTTTAAAACAAAACCAGCTGGTGTAATAATTGCTCTCAAGAGCTGCTCTCTCAAAATAGCCGTGTCGAGCGTTCCTCCTCTCTCCTTAGCGACGTTTCACTTCCCACGTTCAAGGAATCATCAGCCTTAGCCTGATCATCACGCTCTTGAGAGCAATTCTCACTCATCGAGCCATGAAAACCTTACGTCAATACACAAGCTGGTGTCTCAATTAACAACAACTGGCTGAAGAAAAATACAAATCTCGCAATGCATTTCAGCTGTTGCAACAACATGTAACATCTGAAAACCTTCCTTTGATAAAAATGTAAAAAAGAACCAAGATAATAAACTTATGTGCAGCAGAAAATGTCTAACTTGAAATGTCCTACAAAGTCGCCAGGCTGGCTGGGATTATTGGTATAAGGCGCAGGTATGTCCATCCGTAAATTGTACCCTTTAATCCCATGAACAGGTTAAGGACATAGTAAGGCAAGACAGATGTTGCATTCCAAAATAATTCCGGATTAATGTCCTGGTTTGTATTGGTAAGACTCGCACCTCACAGCTAGAAGAACCTGGGTTAAATTCCCGACTTGAGCGCCGCCATTGGTAACCCCGTACCAAAGTACGGTGTTTTCATGTTTTTAATGTTCGTTTTTTTTGACTGCGTCTACGTCTTCATCAAGATTCAACTGCAGCCGTCAGTTACTGCTAGACACCATTGCAGAACGACAGTGGACAACCTCTACCAACGCAGTCTCAGACAGGCGAGCTTCGGGGCCTGGGCCTGCTCCTTCGGGCCTGCCACACACGCGGCCTCGCAAGCCAAGCCATACCAAGCCATGCCAATCCAAGTCAAGACAAGCCAAGTCAAGTCAAACCAAGCCATTTGGCAGACGCTAAATTTCCGCACAAAGCTGCTCTATAAGTGCAACCAATTATTATTACTATCATTACCACGTCTCTGGACCTCCGATACAGCCCGCAATCGCATGTTTGTTGTGTCGCAGGAGTCCCGTTAAGAGCTCGCAAGCTCACCGGGTATTTTTCCGCCGTGATCTCGGCTCGGGGGCCTTTCCGTGCGGAGTTCGCATGTTCTCCCCGTGTCCGCGTTTCCTCCCACCGTCCAAACGTAGGCTGCCAGGTTAATTGCCCTACTGAGAACATTGCCCCAGCCGCCCTGCGATGGACTAGCGTCCCATCCTCGGTGTTCCACTGCCTTGCGCTCTGTGTCTGCCGGGATAGGTTCCGGCTCACCGCGGCCCTGTACGAGATTATGCGGGTTTAAAAGAAATGGACGGATGGATCTATCTGTGTACAGACGAAGCGGCGACTCGCGTGCAACGTGCGCCCACCTCTCTCTGCGCTGGCCGTGCGATGCCGTGCTGGCGTGCTGCCCGTTGGTGAGCGGTGGGTACGCGACGGTGGGCGAGGTCCTGGGGAGCGGCAGGGACCCAGGCGGGGCCACCGAATTGCCCAGCGACAGATCCAGCCCGCCGGCACCGCCGTTCTTGACGAGGCTCAGGACCTCCTCCGAGTGGGAACCCAACGAGGAGGCCTCCTTCCATAGGTGCTGGAGGTCTGACGGCAGCAGGCCTTGACAAGCGCAGGCGGCCCCCCACCCATGTCACCATGGCGCGTTAGGATCCGTAAACTCGATACACAGCAGGCGCCTTTCTGTGTGGATTTTTGTGTGTTGTTCTCCGCCACCGACCGCCCCTGTTCTGCGTGGGTTTCAGCCGGGTTCTCCGGTTTTGGTATAGTTTGCAATAAAAATAAACTCTCGATGAACAAACCTATTTTTGCCCCTCTGTTTCAATAGCAGAAATTGCAACGCAATTTAAGGAATTACATTTTAAAACTACCCACAGACTACAAAACAGGTTCGTAAAATACAGTAACTGCTTTCAAACACTTAGTATGGAGAATGTGAATGAACAATACATTATTACACAAAAGTACTAAGGATTCGACATGCCTCTGTATAGGTTAATTGGCCCGCTGTATAAATTTCCCCCGGTGCTCAGTGATGGACTGTCGATAATGTCATAATATATAGGACGCAGTGCGTGGCGATATGTAGGAGCGGGCAAACCGCCTGGCTGCCTCCTCCGCCTCATTGTGGTTTCCTCGCGCCTCTGAGTCGTTCTCTCGTCGAATGAATGCCTTCAACATTGAATTAATATGTGCCACGCATTCTACATTGTAATTATAATTAATTATTATTCATTCTCTGAGATGTATGTTTTCACGGCTCAATGCATGATCGAGCGCTCGAGAGGGAGCACTTGACAAGGCTATGCCAAAAGAACAGTTTTGGAACGGAAAAAATAATCCTATAGTAAGCGCTCTTGAGAGTCGCTATTTCGAGATAACCGTGTCAAGCGTTCTTCCTCTCTCCCTCACGATATGTTGCCTCCCACGCCTGACGATGCTTCCAATGTGGTAGGCGAAACGTCGCGAGGGAGATCTGGAGATCGCTCGACACGGCTATCCCGAACGAACCGCTCTGAATAGCAACCATCATGAATCGAGCCGTGAAAAACCTACATCAATACACGAATTACTTTCTCACTCCACAAACTATATACGTTTTAATTAATTCGTGAGAATTACATCGTAAACTTTAATTAAAAAAACCATTTAAAGGCCATGCGAAAACTTTGGTTATTTTTTTTTACAATATATTAGCAAACGGCTGTCCCCCTTTTTCCTCCCGACTCTCCTGCGAGAATTTAGTCGGTGAACCCTGTTAACGTCACACCACCGGCATAAAAGAAACGGTGCCTACGTAGGCATCAACCGGAGGCAGATGAGATGCTTGAGCTGTGAATTCCAGCAATCTGCACATCAAACGTGGCGTTCGGCCCCATACAGTTCGAGACAACCGTCCGATAACATTTGTTCCAACAGAAGTGGAATTCTTACTGACAACTTCGCTCAAGAAAAAAAAACACCCGGCTCAGACCTCTCTCTGCTCGACGTCACTCTAATGGATTGTGAAGCTTATTGTTCCGTGGAAAACACGCCGAAGCTGTTATCGTTAATTTTTCATGAATATATTTTGGATAAAAAAGCGCCCCCCCCAAACCCCCCCTCCTTATATACGGACATATTTACAATTACCATTGTCATTTCAAATGACGATCATTCAACAAACCGGTAACAAGAGCGTTACTCTC
>JAZEWU010000043.1:2677184-2699835 GCA_036362915.1 Geotria australis | reverse complement strand
GCTGCTACTATTATTGTTTTGATTTTTCTGCTGTCTTTATGATCTATGTCCTATGGTTTATCGTGGTTGCTTGACTCTCAGTTTATCTGTCCTGATGTAACTGACATGCCGTTCTCTCCGCAGCCTTGTGGAGCGCTTTGTGACCCTCGGGTGAAAGGCGCTCTATAAATGCTATTATTATTATTCGTTTATCGTGCAATTCAACTAATGAAATAAGCTGTAAAAAGTATGTAAACATTTTCTTTCTTAAAACGATGAGTATCTGAAAGTATGCAAATTTGTAATCGAAAACCCCCCACGACCCACATGCATTAGGAGGCATTCATCCAGCAGTTGATTAACAAAAGTCCCTACAGGTACGTTACTGTATCAATGCGCCAATGAGTATTTCCGTATCGTTATAGAGAAACTAAGTGGTGATGTAGAATGTCACGGGCCGATGTATGGATCAGAAGCCAGACGCCTGACGATGCCTCCGACGTGGGAAGCGAAACGTCGCAAAGGAGAGAAGAGGAACGCTTGACACGGCTATCGCGAAGGAACAGCTACAGAGAGCAACTTTAAAAGTTAAACTACTGCTAAAACTTAACGCCTTCGTCAATTACACCGCCTTAGTATAACCAGACACATATTCGATGGATGACAATTTGGCGACGGCCCATTTTCACAACACGCGAAGAAAGGTAACCGCACGAATCCTGTCGCTCGCTGGCCAATGTGTCGAGCGTTTTGTCGGCTGTGCTCGCCCGCCACTGCCAACGCAGCACCAGCAAATCAACTCCGCTATTCCTACACGACTGCCGCCTCTCCCGCGGTCCTAAATAACGACGACGTTTCCACCTGTCCAAACGACGCTCTCCACGCTGCGCACGCTTACCGTTCGCCGCGCCGACCAACGCAGACCTTATCGAGCCATTTCCTTCGACGGGAGGCCGTTAACACAGCTGTTTGTAATAACCGTTGATAAAAGTGGGGAATTTTTTTCTGATTTTTTTTTCTGACTTTTTTTTTCCCTCTGTGCCGCGAGCCCAGGAGGGTGTTTGTTCAGCACCACTGCCACCACGGGGCAAAAATAAAGCGGCACCTGGGCGGAGGAATGCGTGTTTACCTTCGGCCGTGTTTCGAGCCGTTTCTGATCGACCCCTCTCTCTCTAACCCCATCCTCCTCTCTCTCGCTCTCTCTCCGCCGCCAAGAACAAGCTTGGCTCTTGATAAATCGTAATAGTGTCGTGGTTAGGGTCGCCTTTGTTTTGCTCGGTGTGTTTCAAGACACGGAGCTAAACATTTGGAAAGGTGGCGGAAGAATCCGAGCGACGCGGAGATTTACGTACGAAGGCGGAGCGCGACCACACCGCGCAACCGTGTAAATAATAGTACCGTAATGATTCAGGTTGTAACGGATCGACGTACGAGATTTACTCTCGAGAGCTGCTCTTTCGGTATAGCCGTGTCGAGTGTTCCTTCCCTGTACTGATGCAGGTTGTCACAAATCGATGCATGGAAATTGCTCTCAAGAGCCGCTCTTCCCGGATAGTCGTGTCGAGCGTTGCTCCTCTCTCCTTCGTGATGGTTCGCCTCTGGCTTTCGGAGGAAGCCTCCAACGTGGGAGGCGAAACGCTCGACACGGCTATCCCAAAAGAGCAGCTCGAGAGTTATTCTCGATAACGGTAATTGCGAACGGATACGTTGCACGGCTGCTTGAGAGACATTCTGTCCGTCATGAGGAACGTTTGACCATACTTCCCCATATCGGTGAGTGGGAGGGCTCAGGAACGGGCTCAGATATCGCTCTCCGCGACGTAACGCGCTAACCGCTGCGCCACCGCTCACCCCCGGTATACTTTTAAGGAACCGGATGAGACAATCCGCGGGGAAGTTTCAATCGCTTGCGTTTGGTAATAATCTCAACCGTTTCAACATCAATCCCATCTCTTTATGGAATTATCCTAATGCTGCACACGCGTGACATCTATATTGCTGAGATGCTTCACTCCTGCCACAGTGTGTGAGGCGCGTGTAAATCTCCAGAGCATCCCAAGTGTCAAACGGCTTAATGATCACATTTTTACAAAACCGTCCTGCTGCGAAACAGGCCTCTTAACAAAACGTCCCCTGCACGTGGACGTCCGCACATTTCGTTGCACTAAAAATATTCCGCGTGTGTAATTTTGACGTTTCTATTGAAAGTAACGCTTCACGCAAACCTGTTTATTTTAACGCGTGCCGCATTGCCATTGGCCGGCGGCAATAGGTTTACCCACAGTAAACCACCTTGATTGGGGAGAGTGAGTCAACAATGACATGCAAATATTACGATGAATTGGTCCGGGCTTGGTGGGAGGTTGGAGGGGGGTTGGCTCTGTAGCCAAAGCGGAGCAATCGCAAGCACGCATTATATTTCCATATTAACGAGGCGACCAGAAAAATGTACGTGGGAGTGATGCAATCGCGGAACGAGGCCGGTGGGGACACGGACGGGATTCGTAGCGAAATACGAGGCACGACGGCCATCCAACAGTGGAATGAGAACGGCGTTATTTCCGCCGTGGAATTGATGGAGGTAGGACGGCAAGAAGGTTCGATTCCCGGCTCTGGTGCCTTTCTGTGTGGAGTTTGCCTGTTCTCTCCCCGTGTCCGCGTGGGTTTTTTTTTTTATCTCGGCACTGCGGGTTTCCTCCAGCGGTCCAAGGACATGCTCCTGCCTAGGTTAATTGTCCTGAATATTATTGCCCCCGGTGCCCTGAGATGTTGTGACTTGCTTACCCCTCCCTGCTGGGCAACTGTTGAAAAGAGCTACACAGCTCCACTAATTCCTTGCACCTTGAAAAGCAAACCGATTTGCGTTATGCAAAACGGTGATGAATTTTGCTTCGCAAATATTCAACATGTATCACCGTTTGGAAGCGGACAAAATGTGTATGTCTTTCTCGGTCTCTCTCTCTCTATCTCTCTGCCGGCCCATCTATCCGTCCAATTGCACCATAGGCTTTTGCACCATAGGCTTCAGCATGGTTAGACACACTTTGTAGAGCAATAGGTACTGACTGAGAGCACCTTCTCAGTGGAGCAGTGTGGTATATTTAATACCTATGGGGTGAGGCAAATTGAGCCCGGAATGTGGCACATAATGGCCTGCTCTTGTGAAGGGTTGTCGTGGGATGGCCTTGCATGGGGGCCTCGCGTTAATTGATGGCACATTTCCATTAAATTGACCTCACTTCTTGAAGGTCCATGTTTTTAAAAGGGGAAATCTTAAATGTTGGAGGAGGAGACGAGACATAAAATAAGTGAGTGGGTTGAAAAAGGATGGATGGACACAGCCTGACGATGCCTCCAACGTGGGAGGCGAAACATCGCGAAGAAGAGAGAGGGAGAGCGCTTGACACGGCTATTCCGAAACAACAGCTTTGAAAAGAAACCACGACTGACTTATTAGCGATCACGGACGATGATACAACTACAACTATCAAACGTCAATAATTTTAAAACATTACTCTTTTTTTTTTGCTGAAGTAGGGTTTCATGCTGCGATTCATGATGGTTGCTCTTCAGAGCTGTTTTTTCGGGATAGCCGTCTCGAGCGCTTGCCCTCCCTCTTTCTCTCGCGACGTTTCGCCTCCCAGCTTGCGAGCATCATCGGGCGTGGTGCGTGATGCGTTTCGCCTCCCACTTTGAAAGCCTGATTGCTCGGCGATGCTTCCAACGTGGGAGGCGAAACGTCGCGAGAGACAGGGGTAGATCGCTCATTACCCCTTTTCACCCGCGGAGGAAACGCGATCGCATTCTCCCGCATAAACAACACAACACGCGAGCGCCGCCGAAAACCAAAAACAAAAGAACGCGACGGAACGAGCAAAAAACTAAAGCGAGGCGCGCAACGTTGCGGCGATATCAAAGTTCGCCCGACGAATCAGGGAACTCGAGGGCGACATTGATCGCTCGCCGCAGCCCACCGGCCGATTTATCAACATATGGTTCATTAAAGCTCACCTCATTTTTGAGTCCCCCGTACTGCGGGGCGGGGAACTATCAATCATCTCGGCCTTCGATGGGCTGGCGGCCCGCGTGCCTCCTTTAACCCCCGCCACCGCACAGACCTGACTCCAAGAGCCGCGCACGCACTCACCTCCATCCAGCCGCTTTCAGAAACCGTTTCATCCCAGTACAGGGTTGCGGTGAGCCGAAGCCTATCCCGGCAGGCACAGGGCGCAAGGCAGGGTTATACCCAGGACGGGACGCCAGTCCATTTACAGGGGCACTGAGGGCA
This sequence comes from Geotria australis, assembly GCA_036362915.1. Lineage (NCBI taxonomy): Eukaryota > Metazoa > Chordata > Hyperoartia > Petromyzontiformes > Geotriidae > Geotria > Geotria australis. The sequence continues at coordinate 2,695,568 of JAZEWU010000043.1, read as the reverse complement.
ATTTAGTCTGCAAGCCAATCAACCTATGCATCAGCATGTTTTTGGACTGTGGGAGTAAGCCGGAGTAACCGGAGAAAACCCACCACGCGACAACACGGGGAGAGCATGCAAACTCCACACAGAAAGGCGCCCGAGCCGAGGTTCAAACCCGGGGGCCTTCTTGCTGTGAGGCGGCAGCGCTATTCACCGCTCCACCCTGCCACCCCGTATTAACCTCGGAACCGGAATCAAATTGCCCTTGGACGGTCAGCGAGGAAGGAGTTAATCGCCAAGTCCGTTTTAATAGAAATATTTTAGTTCGGAAAAAACGCCCATTTCGCAAAGAACTGTAGCCGAAAAAAAAACCGGAATTGTTTCTGGCCAACGCCGCTCCCGCATCTTCACATGTGCCGTTCCGTCTTTCACAATTATTGTTGTTTATTATTTTGCGCCACAGACCGTGCCTTCCGTGGCGCGTGTTTACATTTGCAATGTCCAGCTGCGGCAAGACAATCGGGAAGAAGTGATATCATGTTTTTCATGGTGGTCCCGTCTCGCTCGATGGTCTCAACGTGACAACCGGGGTGGTGGTGGGTGGGTGGTGGTGGTGGGGGGAAACTGGTGTCGATTACGCGAAAATTAACATCGCGCTTTCGTAAATACGATAACGTCCGTCGATGAAGGACGCACTGAAGCACGTGGCGAAAAATACGAGGCACTTGTGGAAATTCACGAGCGCACGTGGGAAACGGGTTGGGGGCCGCAATGTTGCGTGCGTTACACCAAAAGATATTCTCGGCAGAGAAAAGACAGCGTACTCGCGGGCTTGGCAAGAACTTGGAAGTTTGCTCCGGCGAGCGGCAGCACAGTATATCAAAATAAGCGTTGTGTGTTAAAGGCTTTCAGATGTTGTGCTATTAATTTCTGTGAGTTATTTACGTGCGGTCCTTTTGTCTGGCTCTATACACGTGCTTGACATCGACAGGCGAAACGCTTCGCCAAACGTAGACGCTCGCAGCTGACCTGACCGGAGCTGTTTCGCGACGGGGGAAAGGGATTTCCAGAGCAAAGACGAACAAAAAAAACTTCACCCGTTAAATAAGCTCGCAGGAAATCCTACAAGCTACCAAGAGCCTGCTTTTCCACGGAGCGACCTAAGCCGGCCGACTGTACGACCGAAGCAATCACCGTCACCATCATCATGATCATCGCTCAATCTGTCGCCACCTGACTTGACGTCAAGCAAACCGTTAATGCGAGACCGACTACGACGGAGGTGCAGACGTTCAATCTCACTCAGCAGCGCGCGGCGGGGAACAGAAAAAAAAAACCACGTATCCCCTCGCTATCGCGAATCGGCATCACCGGCTTCGCTCCTTTCATACGGCGCAAATTCCACATCGCCCCGGGCTGCGTACACTCGGCAGTTGTTACCGTCGCCCAGAGCCGCACTCCGGCTAAAACTCCACAGCACTCTGAATGACGAGAGACTCGCGAACACATTCGGTTTCGTTCAGCAGCCCGGCCGGGCGAACACTCACTCGCAGGCGCGTCGCAGCCGCGGGTGTTACGGGTGTTGCGACACCCGCACTTTCACATAAACACGATTCCATCACCCGCCTCCAGTTTTTATCCTGATGTAATCTCATATCCTATGAACATCTCCCCGAGAGGGTGTTGGCCGATAACATCCTAATATATAGGATGAGTAAAGCTGATAAATAATAATAAAAGCGCGCCTTCTGAAAGTTGCATCCTCAAGGTTTACGTTTCGAGTGGGCAGGGACTTGTACAAGGCGGAGCGGTACGGAGCACACAGACCCCCTGTGTATTCATTTATGACAACAGATCACGCTTTGTTTGGGCCTGACAGCTGAAGACCACCCTCAGTGCATCCCTGAAGCGACTTCGTCCGGAGTGACAGGTTAATAAAACGACGGTTGCTCCTCGGAGCTACTCTTTCGGGATAGCCGTGTCGAGCAAATCTCGCGAAAGAAACAGCTCTGAACCAGCAACCATCATGAATCGAACCGTGAAAACCTGGCACCGGGTTCATCTTTCTATCTATCTATCTATGCCGTAGTACCTCCATGAGTGCCGCTAGCGAGCGACTGCAGCGCTGCACCTTTATCTCATCAAAACAACGACATCTCCAAAAACACGGCGCGCACACCTGAGCGCAAGCTGCACTCTGCGTGAGGCCGAGAGCGGGGGTGGTTTGGAAAAAACCCAACAACGTCTCATCCCTTTCTCCACGAGCACACAATTCTATTTGTAAGCACGAAAGTATTTTGCTTGGTAGCACATGACGTTCCTATTAAAAACATTTCGGAGGCGCGCTGTTTGTTTTCCCGTAGTTATTTCTCACCGAGAGCCCCGGCTAGCCCAACTGGCGTGCTGATTCGGTATGTTTACACGACTCGCTGCTGCCGTCACCGCCAAAATAAACAACCTTTCCCGCCTGTCAGGGCTCTCTACTAACAGGTGGGGTCTATATTATTCCGCCTCGACACAGTTGTGCGTAGTGTGTGCAAGGAAAGGAACTGGGGTAGGGGGTCACGCGCAATTTAGAAACAACCGGCCAAGTGCATGCATCAGAGGAAGGCCCCCCCTCGCCTAGTTTTTTTAATACCCGCCGCCGTCTCTCCTCCACGTTTTAATGCAACGCTGCTCAGATTATAAGTCTGTTTAGTTATTCTCAAGAGTGGAGCAGGACTCACATGTGGAATGTATATTGCACAGAGCTTTGCCATATGTTGGAAGGAATGAATTTATCCAACAGGTGGCTCTTTGTGAGGCTACAAACCCCCCCACGCCCCCCACTTCTCTGCCTGGCAAATAAAAAATATGTCTAGGGCAAGATAGGATGTCATTACCACATCTATGATTTGCTATCTCGCCCCTGGTTTTTTTTTTACGGGTTATCTCAAACAACAAAGAGAAGGACCCTTCCTACTCCACTTAAATGGTATTCTTGAGGGGGGAAAAAAAAATACTCGCATTTCAAGGAAACTATTATCGAATGAATTTAGCGCGCGGCAATTTGTTCTGATGTTGGCTAAAATATTTATGGGTTGTGTTTTACTGCGCGAGGGTGTACGTACGCGTAGGCATGTCGCGTTCAGCGTTGCGGAGAGAGGAATAATAAAAATAATAATACATGATTATTTACAGTCCTTTCCTAGTTTCACAGCCGGATAAATGCCTCCCCTATAGCATGTTTGTCATGGAGATTGTTTGACCATACTTCATCACCAAGCTGGCCAGTGAGGGACGGTACGGGTGTGGTGCGTAGGATCGGTTAAATCGTCAGTATTGCGGTAACAGAAAGAATGGACTTGCCCGAGGCGGTTCGATTCCCACCTTGGGCGCCTTTTTGTGTGGAGTTTGTGTGTTCTCTCCCTGTTCTGCGTGGGTTTCCTCCGGGTTCTCCGGTTTCCTCCCACAACTTAAAAAAAACACTAATTGACTGATTGGCCGATGGCGTCATAATATATAGGATGAAGCGTGTAGCAATATGTTGCCGGCAAACTGCCTGGCTGCCTCTTCCGCTTTCCTCGCGCCTCTGAGTCGTTCTCTCTTCGAATGAATGCCTTCGATATTGAGTGAATATGTGCGCGTTATAAATTGTAATTGTTATTAAGTAATAAGTATTATTATTAGTCCTTGAACGGGACTCAAAATCAGGTCACTGTAATTCTAGCACAATGCGCCAACCGCTCCACAGGGGCATGAATTAGTCGTCTATAAAACCCACACTCACTGAGATCATTCCAGGGCAATGCAAAGGTTTGAAAAGCGACGCAGAACTGTAAGCGTTCACTTCATGGATAACATTCACAATTTAAACGCAAAACAACATTTCTATGCTACTTTCATATAAATTGGTCCTGTGACAATTGCACAGCCGAGTGTGACCGGTTCTTCATACCCGTCTTTATGCATTGTTGACATTTTATAATGAAATACATTAATTGACGTTAGAGATGGCTACATTACCATAGAAATAACGTTTCTTTTAATGCGCCCTTAACCGGTTTTAAATTAAGGAACACCATCTATACACAACAACGATGAGCAGTGGCGCTAAGGTTAGCACACTGAATGATGAACCCGTCGAATTGAACTGATTTGACAGTCAGTGACGAGTGGCATCTGAACCGGTTCTGGCCGCCCCCTCCAACTTCTCCAAACCACAGTGACCAGCGTGGTGAAGTATGGTCAAACAGCCCTACGTAACCTGGGAGCATGAGGTGGGAAAGCCTCAATACAACAACAGATTTTGTTGCCATCATTTCCAACGCAGACACACACGTATCGCGCTGTGCACGCGAACAAGCAGATCGGCTTCGCGATTCGCGTTCGAGTTCAAATGACACGAGAGGCAGAATAAAGGGTTAGTTTAGCAACGAGCTTCATCAGCACAGACACCTCTTTCATTACAATTCACACGTTTCGCGAAAACACTGCTATGCCGTTAATTACAACAACCCGCGGACACACGACGCGAGCCCAATAATAACTGCCGTGCTTAATGACGCACAAAAAAAAATTCCCGTCGCCCCTAATGAAATGCCTCTCTCAAAAACATGACGCGCGACGTGCCAGCGGCTCGCGTGTGTCATCTGATTCGGTCAGCTGCCAAGCGCGGCACAATGCCGCCGCAGTGATGATCGACTCCAATCAGGTCACACGGCGATTACGATTAGCGCTCTATTGCAGAGTACGCGGTTATTCGACCGCTGCGAGCAATGATACCGCAGCTCGGATTAAAAAAAAACCCAAAAAAAACCTTTGCTGATTTTCCGTTCTCTGTCGTTGTTGGCGTGCCGTTCTCTCCGCAGCCATGTGCAGCGCTTTGCGACCCTTGGGTGAACATTGCTCTATAAATGCTGTTATTATTATGATAAACAAATTGCCTATGTGATAATTACTCTTAACAAGCTGCTCTTTCAGGAGAGATAAAACATGTATTAATACAGCGGAAAAATACCCAGTGAGCTTGCAAGCTCTGCAAGCGTGATTTCTGCAACACAGAAAACGTACGTACGAACTAACCAACGGGACAGCCGTGCCGTACCTTCCTGCTCGGGCTATCGCGAAAGAGCAGTCCTTAGGAGCAATCTCACACGGTACGAAGCGTGACAAAAACCTACACATCAACACGTTGCCTACATGATCATAATCACCACCACCACCACCATCATCATCATCATCACCACTCCGCATACTCCAAGTATTTCCTTGTCAAATCTGACAGGGAGTCCCGCGAGAGACTTCCCACGCTCCGCGCTGACTGACAGCCCTACCCTGGCGAGCGCTCAAGAACAATTTGAGTAATTACGGAGCAATTCTCCAAATTTAGCCGCAAACACCGGCGCTCGCCGTCGCTTAATGGCCCAAACAACATCCAGGGGTTCCTGAATGTCCGCACGGATTAGCCGAGAGCTCGCTCGCTTCCGAGTACCCCTGTAGAGACTTCACCGGCCTAGGGTGGGGGGTGGTTGAGAGTTGGTAAAGATCTGGCGATACGTGGAACCACCGGTGATGACTGTATACGAACGCCAGACCACCCGGGCAACGCAAGCACCAGGAGTGGTGCTTGGGCATGGGAAGTTAAAGCAAAGCCTTCGGGCCACAAGTAGCTCGAGAGGTGATTTATTCACCGGAACAAGTTCCATCCGTCCATCCGTTGTCAGAAACCCGCTTAATCCTGTACAGTTTAGCGGTGAGCCGGAGTCTATCCCGGCAGACGCAGGGCGCGAGGCAGGGTAATACCCAGGATGGGACGCCCTATCATCACAGGGCACCGGGGGGTAATTTAGTCAGCAGGCCAATTAAGCGATGCAGCAGCATGTCTTTGGACTGTGGGAGGAAACCGGAGTGTCCAGACGGAAAACCCACGCGGACACGGAGAGAACGTGCAAACTCCGCACGGAATTGCACCCGAGCCGGTATTCGAACCCGGGTGCTTCTTGCTGCGAGGCGGCAGCGCTACTCACCGCGCCAACATGCCGCCCCACCGGATAAGTTAACAACTGAGTAATTATGGACACGCCAAATATCAGCATGGAATCAGATCACAGTAAAGTCCGAGGATGCCTCCAGCGTCAGATGCGAAACGTCGCGAGGGAAATAGCGGGAGACCGCTATCCCGAAACAACAGGTTTAGAAAGTAATTCTCAGACCCGTAGTAAACACGCCAATTCAATTAACATTAATTAATTCGTTCGTTATCAGTCCCCCGCCTAATTCTCCAGAGCAGAGGTCCGCAACCCGTCATAAGTGCCGTGCCAATAATTCACGTGTTCGCTCTTATTCACGGATCCGCGTGCTACCATCGACGGCCCCGCGTAACGCAAATAAACCGATCGTATCGCCCCTGCTCTGGAGGATTGCGGTAAAGCTGCAGCGTATCCTCTGGCGGACACAGGGCCCAAGGTAGGGGGCTATACCGAGGTAGGACACCCGTCCATAGCAGTGCACCAGAGGCAATTTAGTGATCATGTCAATTAACCGGGAGAGCGGCATGTGCTTGGACTGTTGGGTGACACCAGGGTACCCGGCTAAACCACAAAGACAAAGATCCCCCGTTATAGCCTTGACAGACCCATCGCACACACGTACACACGTACATTTACATTAATAATAATAATAATAGCATTTATACAGCGCTTTTCACCCGAGGGTCACAAAGCGCTGAGACAGTTTTCACAGAGTCAACGGCTCAGTTCCCACACGTGGCTCGGCGATGTCTAGAGGGATTCATAATAATAATAATAATAGCGTTTTATATAGCGCCTTTCACCCGAGGGTCACAAAGCGCTGCACAAGGGCTGCGAAGAGAACGGCATGTCATCACACCGTGCGCCATGCCGTGGATCTGAATACCTCGCGGTGTTCTTTGTAAGTGTTCTACCGGCCGCTGTGCGTCGATGTCAGAACAAATAGATTTGTTTTGCGAGGCAGTGTATTTTATATATATTTAGAAATATAGAAACTGCGTAGGTCAAGGTGCAGCCTTGCAGTTGCCTGCTCCCGATACTGTTGCCAGAAGGGTGTTCTTTTAATAATAATAATAATATTTTTACATTTATAACGCGCACAAATGTATTCACTGTCGAAGGTAATCACTCGACGAGAGAACGACTCAGAGGCGTAGCGATGAAAGCGCAGAGAGGCGGAGGAGGCAGCCAGGCGGTGTTGCCGGCGCCATATTGCCACACACTGCTTCCTATATATTATGTTATCAGCCAAATAATTAATGAGTGGTTTTTTTTAGACAGAGCTCTCACAGAGCCTATGGATTGGCATATTCTTTCAAGGTGGCCAGACGTCTTTTAAGAGCTGGGAGTACCCACACTTTACCCCACCTCACGCGACCTCCGGATTGAATGGACGTGCAAACACCACACAGAACGGCACCCGAGCCGGGATTCGAACCCGGGAACTTCTTGCTGTGAGACGGCAGCGCTACTGACCGTGCCACCGTGCCACCCCATACTGTGTACATATACTGTATTAATAATACAAAGCATGTTGACCGAGCAGCGTTTAATATTGTATTTAACGGTGACACGAAGATGTCTTGAGATCACCGCTGATTTATCTGAGCAATAGATTTCACTTTGAAACGTAGGTTAGGCATGAACTTAAACAAAACGTAAATATACGTATATTAACAATTGTGTTGTACACGTAAAATGAGCGCTGGCTTAATCACCCATTTTCAATCGCTCTCAGCGCTCCGTTTTATCTATCAGACGGGCCCACGCACAAAACCCTACTTGGTGGGCAGAATGTAAAGGGACACGGAGTGATTTTGCGGCTTTGAAATTCATTTAGGGTGTATCATCAAGGCTTTTAATAAAAGTTTACCGGAGAATCAGGGACGAGATTTGTCGAGGCTAATCATTACATTGATCGCTACTGCTGCATCTTTTGATTAGCGCATCGGTGATTAGCTGGATTACGCCCCTCCGGTGACATTGGTGACTTTGTCCCTGGATAATCATCTTGTTAATCCATCCATCCTTTGGAGAATTAAGTAATTCTAACTATTTATATTGTGTTAATTGTTTAATTTTACCTTTCCAAACACTTCCTTTCTTCACAATCAACACCATTTGCAATGAGCATTTTTTTTCCTGTGCGTGTAGCGTGCTGTAAGCAGTGTATATCGTACCAAAAAAATATGTATTTTTTTAATTCGTATGAAAAAAAAACTGCCGGTAAAATATAGAACGATCGATAAAATATGAATGACTGAATTGAGTGTAGATGCTGCTGTGGAGTAATGGTTGACACAACAAAACACAGTTTGCCGATTCAACCTCCCGGTGTGGCAATCTATGTTTAATGAAGCAAGTGTTTGTATGTAGGTATGTATATATGTATGTCTGCACTGAGGGAAGCGTGTTCGAATCTTTCATAAGCGCAGAGTGTGTTTACACATTACTAAGGCTGGTTATGTCTTATTTCAGCTTTACTTGCCACTCATCGATTACTCTTTTGAAACTGTAACACTATTTCATCCATTCATTGTCCGAAACTGCTTAATCCTGTACAGGGTCGCGGTGAGCTGCAGCCTATCCCGGCAGACACAGAGCGCAAGGCAGGGCTATACCCAGGATGGGACGCAAGTGCATCACAGGTTGCCGGGGGCAATTTTAATGTAGCACTTTTTCCACTTGAAATCAATATTCCCAAAACCGACAGCAGTGCCATACATTGAAATAAAATTAGGAGTTTGAAAAGATGATCGCTGCATCTCAAGCCTTGGGTTTGTATCCTTTAATAATTATCCAATTTATAACCCGCACCATTGCTCACGGATCAGACATGACAACGGAGGCACAAAGATACCGCGAGAGAGGTGGGAGGAAGGCAACCACGCGATTGGCCGGCACCAACATATTCCATAAACTGCATCATATAATATTATGATCTTACCGACCAATTCATTGATTGTTGGAGGAAATTGGAGACGCAGTATGAAACCCACGCAGAACAGGGGGAATACACAGAAACTCTACGCAGAAAGGCGCCTGAGGCAGGAATCAAACCGCATTTGGCACGACTATTTTCTGTCAGTCGCGGATGTTACCACTGCACTACCCTCTTTCAGGGGTTTCTGCGTCTCGAGGATAACCTTTGAGACTTCCCAAAAAAAACTGTAACATAGCGCCTCGAACATCTGCGGGCGTACACTCATCGGTCTGACTCACGAGTGAAAACAAAGGCGGCCTAGCTGCGGCATCACGTGAGGACGTAGCCTTTAATACAGCGTTGCGTAGCTGAGTGTGTTTCTGTGCGACCACACAGTGACCCAGCCCCTGCTAAGAACACCGATTAAATCTGGCCGTTTTCAGAGCACCGCACGGCTCTCTGCCGTGTCTACGACGCCCCGCGCCGTTGCTCGTATTTTAATGACATCAACAGGTCACGTCGGGAAATAGCGGCGAAGCGTTTGACAAGCTGCGCGATTAGACATGCTCTCAGGAGCTCCCGTTTCGGGATTGCCGCGTCGAGTGCATTCGGGATAGCCGTGTCGAGAGGGAGGTCGCTCGACACGGCTACCCCGAAAGAACAGCTCTGAAAAGCAACCATCGACTCTCGAGCATTTCCCACAATATACAACGTGAAGAAGGGTCACTGGCTGAAACGTCGCCGATTATATTCTTTTCTTTTAACGTCCATAACGTTATTGACGAATGTGTTGAGTATAACATATGATCGCCTGCTGTAAAATCAATACCTCTCTCTCTGCTGCTCTCAGTCTCTGTGTGTTTGCTCTGAAAAAAGGGGCATTGCCCGAAATTGCAGCCTTCTTTTGCGCATTTTTTTCCGGTGGAGGTGAGTGTTAACGGCGAACGGCGCACGGTGATATAATAATGATCTTCTTTTGTAACGCGCGCATTTTCTCCGGGCGCGTTGCACCCGTTGATTCGGAGGCACGGAGCCCTGCTCAGTCGATGTGTTGTCAGTCGGTGAAGAGGTGACTTTCAAAGAGTGTTTTGAAGGCTGTGGGGGACTGTGTTTGACGCAATAGGTGTGGCAGGCTGTTCCAGGTTGTGGGTGCCGCGACCGAGAAGTTCTGCTTAATCCTGTACAGGGTCGCAATGAGCCGGAGCCTATAGACCCCGGTATTTGAACCGGGGTCATTCTTGCTCTGAGACGGCAGAGCCACTCACCGCTATGCCGCCATCCCTTCCCGTGCGTCTAAACTAGCCGCGCCCCTCCTTGTGCGACGCTCAAACGCAGCGGCAAGACAGCCAGCCGCATCCTTACACAGCCCTCTCACCACATTCAGAAAGCCGAAACGAGAAAAAAAAAATGTGTCATAATGCGATATATATATAGAGAGAAAGAGAAAAAAATTCTAGTATTAATCACGGAAATTTGTCGACCTTGCCGGGTGGAATGAAGCCAAGATTACTGCGATGAAAGTGGTGCCTCGCGAGCCACTTACGCGGCGACGCCACACAACCCCTCGGCCCAGTGGCAGGTGAGATCACAGGCGCAAGGCCCCCGTTTGCTTAGTGAAATATGGCTTGGCGCAGGTGGTTAATTTGGCGGCGACCGGCGGCAGGCACACTCTTACAAAAGAGGCGTCGTGGGACCGACAGTGTCTGCCGAGTGGAAACGACAACGGCCCCTGTTTTAATATATATATTTAATCGATGTAATAATAATAGCATTTATAGAGCGCTATTCACCCGAGGGTCACAAAGCGCTGCACAGGGCTGCGGAGAGAACGACATGTCAACAACGACAGGGAACGGAAAATCAGCAACAATATTTTTTTGGGGTTTTTTTTTCCGAGCTGTGGAGAGAACGGCATGTCAACAACGGGGAGACAGAATAACTGAGAGTCACGCGATAGCGATATATTATAAGACATAGGACACAAAAACAAAAGGAAAATAATAATAATAATTGGACAACAAGCAAGGAGGGAACAGATTTACCCGAGCAGACGCAGATCGGAAGAGAGAGATAGAGCCAACATCTCGGCACGGCACCACTGACGCGCACCAACAATCCAATCCAGAGGAACGAAAACATGTTCGCATGAAGGCGCAGGTAGGACGAGAGCCAATAGCCGCATCAGTAGGTTTTCACGGCTCGGTTCGTGACAGTTGCTCTTCAGAGCTCTTCTATCGGGATGGCCGTGTCGCTGTGCGATCTCCCTTTCTCTCGCGACGTTTCGCCTCTAACGTTGATGACGCTTCCAAACGTGGGAGGCGAAACGTTGCGAGAGAGAGAGATCGCTCGACACGGCTATCCCGAAAGAACAGCTCTAAAGAGCAAACATCAAGTAATTAACAGTCAGAGCAGGAATTGAGCCACGTTATTTAATAATCATCATAATAATAATTTTTAACGCGCGGCACGGTATTTGTTCCTATATAATATGACGTTATCGGCCAATTACTTAATTCCCACCCATACCGAATACTCATTCCCACCCGTACCGAATGCCTCGGCCGCATTCTTAGCGGTAAGTCAAAGCGGACCGTGCCAGACCGTACCGGCTCGCATTCGCCCCTGCGCGTTTTCCGCAGGAGAGCGAGCGACTTACAATGCTCCGCCGCCTCAGTGTGACACGCACCTGCGGCTGAGGTTTAATTTTTCCCGCGGTGAATCCTGACCCCCCTGGCCACACCCTGAACGTGGCTTTTACCCTTCAAACACCTCCGGGTAGCCCCCGTTAGGGTCAGGGTCCCACCGAACAAATGCCGTGAGTGGCCCGGAGGTGGTGAGAGGGGGCCGGCGCGGTTGTAGTAAATAACACACGAGCTTCCCTTTAGGCTCATATTTCTTCGATTTACATTTTGACAACCTAAATCCTGCGGAACAGAAATGCCATTGTCCCAGGGGGGGGGGGGGCTTTTATTGTAAAGGTGTTTGAAAACCTCTTTTTTTTCTCTCTCTCTTCACATTTTTGTGTTGTTGTTGCTGCGACGGGCCAAAAAAATAAATTCCGGGGCGTAAAAAAGTAAGAGCCGAAGAATGCACCTCGCACGTCCCACGGTGCTTGGCCCAAACCAGGACAGTGCGTGGAAAAACACGCTTGCTTTTGTTGGGTTCGATTTCCAAGTTTCCACAAACAATGCGTCAGCTCCAACTGTAAGAACAAAAACATTCGTACCGCCACTGGGAACACTCTGAAACAAAAGTAATGAAGACTGATTAGATAGTTGTCGGAGCCAAGCAAAATATTCGGGTTTTTTTTTTTACTTTAATTTTAAAAGCGGCACGTAGGAAAAGTCAGACACGTTCACGCTGTCGCCCCCGCCGCCAAACCACGGAGCGCCTCTCGCGAAACCGACCGATTACAGCGCGCGCAAAAAAAAAAATACTCCACGGAATGAAACCGTATCAAATTTTTTGGTGAAAATGAAATAAATAATAAAAACACATCACGGCCGGCATTGGCAGTCACAATTATCTGCTTCGTAAGAAGCATTTTAACATATCTACGTGCCAACACATGCATAAGTAACAGCGCTTTCAATTTAATTGGAGAATAATGTCACTTCCTGCATTACGCGATACTTAATGCTTTTCCTTCTGAGTGTTTTGGCATCGGTTACTACTAGGCAGTCAGCTTACACTATCCACAATAAAACTACCATGTGGTTTTTTTTTTGTTCCTGGCTTTCTGGACCGGAAAAGCTTGCAGCAGGAAAAAGTGTCCTTGCTCACCCAATACTGGAATCTCTAAGAAGCTTTTTTGGCAGAAACTTAAGCACCGCAAATGGACAACACTTTCTTGTGCACACGGAGCAAATGAAAACAGGGCGCGCTTAATGAATTACAGAACCGAGAAGTGGAAATCACCTGGCAAATGCCACCTACAATCAAGGAAACCAAAATCCGGCGAAAATTGTTTTTTTCAACCCATATGGATTTCAATTTTTGTTTTCATTGAAACGGCGCTGGAAAACGTTAATGCCGAAGTTTATTACGTGCCACGGTGTAATTCGTATTGTGCCACGGTGTAATTCGTATTTGTAGCTCTTCGTAACAATCAAGGCAATCGTTTACAAAGCCGTGTTTCGTCAACAAAAGCCGACAGCGATGGCGCAACACCAGGGAATAAGCAAAGAGGGAATGTGCGGTATACAGATGCAAGTATCAAGGCTATCAGAGTAATATGAATTCACATCCAAGGTTTGCTTGCCAATAGTGCTACCACCGGTCACGTTTCACATCCACCCGAATTCGCGCATGGATTTTAACAAACTTTTGTTCCCGGCAGATTTTTCAATTATCAGGACGCTGAATCTAAATTCCTTCCCCTTAACAGGCATAATCCTTTGGTCTCTAGTAAACTCATTTCGCCTTTCACAATTCTAACATTTATTTATTTTTCTCCCATTTGAAAGGAATCGCATAACCAAGCATTTCATGTGGCTAAGGGGGGGGGAGAATGGGCTTCTTCGACAATGTGGAAATTATTTCATTTTTCACTTGTCCCACAGACGGCGGTTGGAGACAGGCCCCAAGGTTGCTTTCGCCGATGCAGATATCACAAAGGGGGGACAAATACAATGCGACGTATTATGACTTGACAGCTTCATCAACCTTTTTAGAGGTTAACACTGCGAGATATAACAACGAGCTGAAATGTCCAATAGCTAAATGAATTGCTCTTTATATTCCGCGAGCTCCGGAGCGGCTTTTTTTTTTTTTGAGTTTGCGAGCTCCTTTGTCGCGAGACAAAATGTTTTCTTTTGACAAACATTATCCCTCATCACCTGCCTCCCTTACTCTCGATGGCCAAGAGCACCCGATATTCCGCCGACAGAGACGCGTCCTTGCCCAGGCAAGGGTCAGCCACAACCAAGAACACCGCGGAAGCTGTTAACCCTTTCTCGTCCGGGGCCGGCTCCAACGCCGGGCGGAGGGGGGCTGGGTGCAGGGAATCGACCGAGGCTGAGCAGAACGTCCCCAGCGTCCGAGCGACGCTTTAGCCGCCGACGCCAACGTTTGTTTTCTTTCTTCCCTCCCAGGATCGCCGTCTCGCAAGAACGCCGCGCTAAACCGCAACCGGGCCGTGAATAATGAATGTTTGGGTTTTCGCAACGAGCGGCTGCGTGCGGTGCAGAAACTCCGTCGCATCGACGGCGGACTGAACGGTCGTCGCGATGACTAAAGCGCGCGACGACACCGGCGCGGCAACAACCGGCGCGAGGCGGCTGAATAATAAACAACAACAAATAACAAAAATAAAAATACAACTTGTCGCACGGCGCGCGTTTTACTTTCGGCGAGTTGGGAATTCTTTCCCGCGGGTGTCTCTTGCCGCGACGGGTTAAAACTCGGCGTCACTCGTAGCGCGTTCCGTTTGTTTTGTCCGTAAGCGCGAGCCGGCTCTGCCGCGTGAACTCGCGTTCGCGCTGCTCGAGATGTGCGTGCGCGCCGCGAAGGCTGCCGCCGCCGAATTCTGTGCGAAAGGACGCGGACAATTGTGTATTTCGGGACGATTGTGCGCGCGTGTTTTGAAAGCGTTGATTTGGTTCAATGACAAATCGCCGAAGTTTTGCCTCGCGGGACGCCGCGCAACACTCGCCCGCCGCCCGCGTCGCCGAATCCGTCGTGCCGCGTTTTCGCGCTCATAACCGGCGGAGCTCACAAAGCGCTCTTCTTAGCAAAACCACGTGACCCCGTACGCACCCGCTAGCGTCAGGTCGCGCAAGCTAAGCGACGTTGAGCCTGGTTGCTATTGGGATTGGAGCCTGCATTGTAGGTGCGTGCAAGGTGTGTGCGAGTGGAAGATAGTGAGGCTCTGCTTATGAGTTTAGGTCATGTGAAAAAAGGTGTGTAAGTGAAGTGCACCCGTCGATATGCCGGAGCAAACGAGCGAGCACATGCATCACTTACCTCAAAAGATGGCACCGACGTTTCGCTGACAATTCCGGTCAGCATCATCAGGGACTCAGAGAGGCGGAAATCGGCGCGGACGCTTGCTATATATGGTATCGTGAGGGAGTGGTCCCACGTCGTGGTGGGGGGAGAGGGGGTGTTGGCTGACTTAACTAACGTCGGTGCCATCTTTTGAGGTAAGTGATGCATGTGCTCGCTCGTTTGCTCCGGCATATGGACGTGTGCACTTCACTTACACACCTTTTCACATGACCTAAACTCATAAGCAGAGCCTCACTACGAATAACATTGGTCAAGAAAGCCTTTGAGTGGAAGATGTCCAGGTAACGGCAGTAGCTTCCATCCATCCATCCGTCGTCAGGATTCTAGTAATGCGTTTCTTGAATTGCGCAAGGTTCTTGGAACTCGGGAAAAGAGATGACGGAAGGAATTGCAATTTCGCATATTGCAAGAACAGAAGCAGAAAATAACTAAGTCTGTGTGTTGTTGTGATGCGCAGTGGTGTTAGTGGGTAGATGAGTTGTCCCACGGGGAGGGGTAAGGTAGTAACAATAGAGTGAAATATTGATTCATTAATTGTCAGAAACTGCTCATTCCTGTACAGGGTTGCGGTGAGCCGGAGCCCACCCTGGCAGACACAGGACGATAGACAGGGCTACACCCAAGTTACGACGCCAGTCCATCACAGGGAATCGGGTGCAACCCAGTCCGCAGGCCAATTAACCGAGTGATCCTCCAGGGACACCAGTTTCCTTACACATGCAGCCGACAAATTGTTCATGGAAATGGTCAAACTTGAACATTACATCGGAGGACTATCCTTCCAAACAGTCGTAAAGCTAAGTGAGGACCACATATGCAGCATGATTATAATAACAGTTGTTATTATTACTATTAACAGTTACTATATTGGCAATATGCTTTAAAATAAACATTCGCACACCAACACAAACTTAGGCAAGAACCGGTGATAAAGTCACACACACATGGTCATACCAGAATGAAGTTTGTGTATGCATTGTACAGCTGCGTTTATGTTCCTGCAAAAACATTCTTTAAATTCTCCACCACTCTTTCAACCCTAGTCCCACTATTTCTACTATTATAACCCTGTGGGGCACAAGTCCCTCTATTTCCACAGCATCTTCAGATCCGTAAAAACTACATCAGTACAAATCCCATGTTGGAGATATCAACGCCTGATGATGCCTCCAACGTGGAAGTCGAGATATCGCGAGGGAGAGAAGGCGATCGCTCAGTAACACGGCTATCCGAAAAGAACGGCTCTGAAGGGCAACCATCATGAATCGAGCCGTGAAAACCTACATCAGTAATAAATAAACCCCTTGTTTGTCTGAGATTGTATAATCTGGTTTGAGAATGTTCCCACCACCGCCAGGTGTCCACACGTGCGGGATGTGAGATATTTTATCCGGTCGGATAAACTCTGGCCTGGAAGAAGAGCTCATCACACAATGGGCAGTGGAGAATGGGGGAAACTGTTCAAACTTGGCTTTCACTGGGGGGGGGGGGC
Organism: Geotria australis; assembly: GCA_036362915.1. NCBI lineage: Eukaryota > Metazoa > Chordata > Hyperoartia > Petromyzontiformes > Geotriidae > Geotria > Geotria australis. The sequence continues at coordinate 2,679,160 of JAZEWU010000043.1, read as the reverse complement.
TTGCTTGTCTGGAAAGCTGGATGCCCGATAGCATCTTAGGGGTTAACGCATGTTTTCACTAAGATACAAGACAATGCAGTGAGCGTCTACGTGAGTCTCGTATCCACAACACTCGTGATTCCCAGCGAGCCTCATTGTTCCTATTTTTAATCTCGGGTGTACCCAGCAGTGCTTCTCAGATCATATCGGCGAGCGGAGAGGCATGCGGTCGTCTCGCCAATGTGCGGAGCGGAACACCGGGATAATGAGACAGTTCGTGGGCATGAGCGGAGACGGAGCGAAACGTGTTTTGAAAGAAATGATGATCAATAGTAATGGACTATTGATCATGATTTCTATACCGCGACCCTGTACAGGATTAAGTGGGAGCACGCACGGTGGTTTTGGTCAATGCCGATAACATCATAATATATAGGAAGCACAGTGTGTGGCAATATGTTGGCGCCGGCAAACCGCCTGGCTGCCTCCCTCCGCCTCTCTGCGCTTTCCTCGCGTTGAATGAATATGTGCGCGGTATAAATGTAAAGTTGTTATTATTATCACTACGCATATAACCTTAGAGGAATTATGAGTCACGCGGCGAAAATCGTCGCTCGGTGCAGTAGCGATGAGGTCACCGTTGACGCAATCGGCGCTGAATGAAGCATCGGGTCAGGTGCTCCTGTGATGAGCATAGCACATGGCGAATTGGCGCTTGCGAGAGACGACAGAACCGCAACTCGCTCTCTCTCTCTCTCATGGCGCAGAGAGTAGAAAGCCACCGGCACGACCGGTCGGCGATCTGTGGCCACGTGGCCAACCGGCGCCAACATTTGACACACATTGAGTTCTAGTATATTATGATGTTATCGTCCAATTAATTATCAAGCGTTTGTTTTTTGTTGTCGTTGTGGGAGGAAACCGGAGAACCCGGAGGAAACCTACGCAGATTGGGGGGGGAGAAAGAACACGCGAATTCCACACGGAAAGGCGCCCGAGGCGGGACATCGAGCCTCACAGACTTTCTGTCTGTGAGGCTCAAATGTTACCACTGCATAGACACCGTGCCGCACGAGATTGTAATTAATCGATCCGCAAGTTGTATCGTAGAATATCGCACCATTAGCCGAGGCTTAAGTGGACGGGTTTGCCGTGGTCTAATTCACGCTTCCGCCGAGTCAATTGTTACGTAAAGGCAGCCGCTCAAATTCTGCCGACGAATTGGTGATTTTTTTTTTCTCTCTTCGCAAAAACGTTTCAAAATTGCGCTGCTTTCTATTACCAAAACGTTAAAGACCCTGTCACATAATTTAGACGAGAAAGACGTTCTGTGGCAGTGCCATTTTCTTAGATCTTCCTGCAAAAGGAGATAAAATGTCTTCCAAGCCTCATTAAATAAAGCGCATTAAACCATATTCACAGGCCCTTGAATTTAAGATGTATTTTCGAATCAACCTCAATGGAGCTTTGAGTGTTTCCCCCTCGCATGTCCGATTTTATCCCGGCACACTGGTTCTCTTCCACGCGTCAAACACTCAATCACAGAACTGGACAATTCCTGAAAAGCAGCTTTGAACATTAACGACACGTGTCTCGGTAAATTATTGAGTTTATTATAATTAAGCATCTGTTTTATCTAGCTTGCAAGAGTTGGCCAAAAATATCCTCTGAAACATGGGGTTCTCAACCTTTCGCACCTCAAGGCCCACTTGTGTCTGGTCTCCAGAGACCAAATAGACGACACTCCTTGACGGTGCTTCCAACGTGACGCTTTCCAACGTGGGAGGCGAAACTGTCGCGAGGGAGAGACGGAGATTGCTCGACACGGCTATCCCCGAAAGAACAGCTCCGAAGAGCACCCGCCGTATTCGACACTCCGTCCAGTCCAACGCCCGCTCACCGCCCGGCCCCAGCTCTCCGTCGCTATCTCCCAGGGCGCTCCTCCCGCGCGCGTTATGAATGACTTGGCGAGACGGGCAGGAGGAAAACGCGTTCGG
>JAZEWU010000043.1:2641901-2655737 GCA_036362915.1 Geotria australis | reverse complement strand
AGATTAATCCAAAGCACACCACGCGTCTAACACATGGACGCTTCATCTTCTCTGACAAACTTCAAGAATTATATAAAGAACCCGAACAGGCACGGGAGGGTCACTTTGAGACATCATCAAATGCAGATGTTCGGGATTTTTTTTTAAAGTAGCGCAGCTTTGTTTCACCTCCGACCCCCGGTAATTGTTTGAACAATATTCCAGTAGTAAAGCACCCAGTGGCGAGGCGGTTGGCGCCACTCAGCTGTGATCCCCGCAATAGTGAGTTTGACTCCGGGCCATGGCTCGTAATCATTGTCAGAAACCGCTTAATCCTGCACAGGGTTGCGGTGAGCCGGAGCCAATCCCAGCAGACACAGGGCGCAAGGCAGGGCTATACCCACGATGGGACGCCGGTCCATCCCAAGGCACCCGGGGGCAATTTAGTCCGCAGGCCAATTAACCTGGGCAGAAGCATGTATTTGGACTGTGGGAGGAAACCGGAGTGCCCGGCGAAAACCCACGCGGACACGGGGAGAATATGCAAACGCCGCACAGAAAGGCGCCCGAGTCGAGATTCGAACTCGGGATTTTATTGCTGTGAGGCGGCAGCGCTACTCACCGTGCCACCGTGCCGCCCTCGGAAAACGTCTCGTCTTGGACAATTCAACAACTATCTAAGAAGCACGATTGCTCTAAAGAGCCGGCTTTGATAACACAGAAGCGGCACCCAGCGTAAGAGACGAAACATCGCAGACGAGAGAAGCACCAACGCTCGACACAGCTATCCCGAAAGTGTCAGCTCTTGAGAGCACTTCTCAGATTTGTCTTTTTCCTGGGCCCTCAGCTGGCCCTGACTGCCCCCACGCACACACCCACCGACCAGCACCCCCTCCTTTATCTGCCCATTCTACCTTATTTGGCTTTGTTTTGGCCCCGGCCTAATGCAATGTTGAAAGATGCGGCCGCCTGTCCAAACAGAATGTCGGGGCTTGGTAAACAATATTTTGTCGGGCTGGACAACTCACAAACGGTGCTAGTCTCCGCCTGGTACAAAAGACAAAGACAAAGATCCCCCGTATAGCCTTAACAGACTGTGGGGTCAAGCGCTAGTAGCGAGCACCTATGAAGGCCGACACGGCACACGAGGGGGTGGTACACACACGCACACACGCGCGCGGTCTCCCTGGCGGGAGGCACAGCTCGGGGTGGCTTTTCCAACCGGCACCGTGGGTTGGAACAAAAAAAGAGCCCAGGCAAAATAAAACCAACAAAGTAACGCTCGCAAACAATGCCCCGTCCATTGCCTCGCCTGCCGCCGCGTGGTTTTTGGAAGCTGCACTTCATTAGCGTTACACTGCGCTGTGAGCGCGATTTCGAGGCGCCTTGGCGTCTCGTCATCTCATTGTCAGAAACCGCTTAATCCTGTACAGGGTCGCGGTGAGCCGGAGCCTATCCCGGCAAACACATTGGCGCAAGGCAGGGCTATACCGAGGATGGGACGCCAGTCAATCACAGGGCACTGCGGGCAATTTAATCTGCAAACCAATTAACCGTGTTTGGACCGTGGGAGGAAATCGGAGTGCCCGGCGAAAACCCACGCGGACGCGGGGAGAACATGCAAACTCCATGCAGAAAGGTACCCGAGCCGGGAAAATACCACATTTTAGAAATACAGCCAGCGCGAGTGGAAGAGCAGGCCAAATACCGATACCGAACTCTTAAGAAAGGCTCTCTTAGGGAGCCCCCTAGTGGAAACTTGTCAGCCAGCGGTGAAGTGAGCAAGATCTTGCAGGACTGCACCTTTACATTGATTTCAGGTCATTCGGCTAAAAAGCAAAAGTGACTTCCAGCCCAACCGAGACACGGTGCTTATCGATACACAGTCCAAATCGGAAGGTGGAAATTCCACATTTTCATGTTCGGGGCTGAGTCTGTGCACTGAACAATTACTGCTTATACTGGTGTAGGTTTTCACGGCTTGATGCGTGATATTTGGTTTCCAAAGCTCTGCTTTCGGGATAGCTGTGTCGAGCGCTTGCCCTCACTCCTTCGCGAGGTTTCACCTCCCACCTGATGATGATGCCGCCAACGTGGGAGGCGAAAAGGTCGCGAAGGAGAGATTGGGGGCGCTCGACACGGCTATCCCGAAATCAAGCAATTATCAATCACTGCTTATCTATTAATCGCCTCTTTAAAAGACTGGAAAGTTGTAATTGCATTCCACGACATCAAAGAAAGCAGAGTTTATATTTAACGCGCAGTGTGCGTTACAAGTGAGATCGTTTCCACGGAACAAACGGTTCGGACAATGGAACTAAAAAATCCCCTCCATTTAGAAGACCAACACTGGCCACTCACTTTCTCCGTTGTGACAGCCAATTACCTACGCAGGGGGCTTCACGTGGCTGCTGCAAGGATACGCTGCGTGTTCGTGGCAGAGACATATTGTGGTTTCGTGATAGGAGCTGTAAGGATAATTAATGGGTTGAATCCGTCAGATTTACGCAGAAAACACCAAGCGAAAGGAAGAACAAAAACAGAGGGTACAATCTCGGGTAAAAGCTGGCAGCAAGACAATCAGTTAACACAAATCCAGAGGTTTTTTTTTAAGACAAAAAACAAAGATAAAATGGCAACGTGCGCCACGTGTATCTTTGTAAATCAATTTGCAAGATGTTACCGGCCCACACACCGCCCTTATCGACAAGAACCGCATGTACAACAGCATACGCTGTTTTGCATATCAAAAAAGACAGCTGTCCAAAACGCACTCGTCGCGCTTATTTATTTATTTCGCTATCAATTCATTACTGCGCGCGACGTTGTGTCAACTGACATCAAAACAAAACACCGCGGAGACCAAACGGGTCGGGCACAGAAATGCATCGAAACGCTAAAGCGTTCGCGGTGGCGGGAAGAAGAAAAAAAAGTGTTCCCAGTGTCAGCGTGTTAATTCCCCCCTCCCTATGCTTTCCTTGTAATAAACGTCGTCCCAAATTAGTACGGGTGACGTTCCGTCATTGTACGCCGTAATTTGGTTGTCAGTGAAAAGTCAACTAACCGAAAAATAGCACGACCGTTGCTTTTCAATGGTGTTCTTTCGGGACAGCCGTGTCCAGCGCTTTCTTTTGCGAGGTTTTGCCACATCATGAATCGAGCCGTGAAAGCCTACACGAGTACATTGCCCAACATAAACAATATATAAATTCAAAAGGTAACACAGCGAATTTTACAAAGCGATATTTCCACGATGGTAAGAGCAACTCAAGATTCCATCGGTTATGAACGCTGCGACTTTTTTTTTCCTTTTGTCTTCAGCGATAGAGCGAAATCTCCAACAGGTCCATTCCACTATTAAGGGCACTTAAAGAGCTGAGTGTGCATTGGCAGACTCAAATCTGCCATAGGAACGGGGAATTTCCACCAAGCGGCCCAGAGCTGTTAACAGGAGATCTCATTTGAGAAATTCGCTCGACTATTTATAGCTTGGGGCGGGGGGGTCAAGGGGGGTTATTACTCATCAATTCATTGTCAGAAACAGCTTAATCTTGTACAGGGTTGCGGTGAGCCGGAGCCTATCCCGGCAGACAGAGGACGCAAGGTAGGGCTATACTCAGGAAGGGACGCTAGTCCATCACAGGGCACCGGGAGCAATTTAGTCCGCAGGCCAATTAATCTATCCAGCAGCATGTCTTTGGACTGTGGGAGGAAGCTGGAGTGCCCGGCGAAAACCCACACAGACAGGGGGAGGGGGGGAGAATATCCAAAGTCCACATAGAAAGGCACCCGAGCCGGGATTCGAACCCGGGTCCTTCTTGCAGTGAGGAAAGACGTCCCCCGGGGGTAATTACGCCGCTTTCTTACAGTGCAGCCAGGGTAAAGAAGGCAGTGGGGGCTCCGTACCTAAACTCCCTTCATGCCAGAGCCCAGAGGGACCAACCTCGGGTAAGTCACACGCGAGCCCCAAACTAACACTTCACAGGCGTAGCCACAACACAGAGTGCAGACCACCCTTCCACCCACACGCGCGCAGCCCAGGCGCTCCGGAGAGCTGGCTGTCCAACGTAGCGACAACGGCAAGTTACGCACACCGTGGTGACTGAGACGTGGCCGCATCGCCGCGTGTTGCTACGTTAATAAGCTCAGCCCATCATTCAAAATTCAATAAAAAAAAAGCTTTATTTGGCAACTCTACCATATGTACAGGACACACAGAGGATCGAAATGCCGTTTCTCGTTGTTTACTGTCGTATGATTAACAGAAACCGACAGCGTTACTTGTTAATTCTTCTTCTTCTTTGCGATTCTTCGAAGCACGATGGCTAGCTTCTGGACATGGTCGTCAGACTTGTTAATTGATGAAGACGTAGACATAAAAACACGTTCTGCTAACGATAAAGCGAGGACTCTAGCCCATACAAAAGGACCAATTATGTGATCAAGCGGACAGAGGAAAGGAACTCCCGTGGCCTTGAACAATGATCGAGGATCAAAGGACCACCCCCCCGCCGCCGCCCATACAAACGGCCAGGGGATCTCATCGCCTGATGATGCTTCCAACGTGGGAGGCGAAACGTCGCGAGGGAGAGCGGGAGATCGCTTGACACGCCTTTCCAGAAAGAACAGCTCCGAAGAGCAACCATCGTGAACAGAGCCGTGAAAACCTACATCAGTACAATAATTACAAGTGTTATTTACCCCTGTATTACAATGCACGTGGGCGGCACGGTGGCACGGTGGGTATCGCTGCCGCCTCACAGCAAGAAGGGCCCCGGGTTCGAATCCCGGCTCGGGTGCCTTTCTGTGTGGAGTTTGCATGCTTTCCGGGCCACTTTCTTGCCGACACGCTGTACCGGACCGTACCGGCTTACTTTCACCTCCGCCCAGGGTGGTAACGTGCGGTCAAACTCACCCCCCACCCCCCGCAGTGGAACACACTGTGCAGAGAGAGCACTAATCCAGCAGTTGATCGCCACGGATATCGGACATTAACACAGTGTTGGAGCCTCTAGCCTTGGCCCAGGGCTGTTAACTGCATAGGACAGTAGTTCCCAAACTTTCTCGGTTCACGGCGCTCTTAGGGTATCAGGATTTTTTTTTTCACGGCGCCCAAAGTCAGAAAATATAAAATGGGCATTTCTCGAAATTTTGGAATATCCCTGTGAGTTTGCTGCGGCGCCCCGGAGCGCACGCTTTGGGAACAACTGACACACGAGGACCGACCGATATGTTCGAGTAACGGGATATCCTTTCGCTTTGTTTTTATTTTAACTCGAACAGCCATGACAAATGCAAAGTCACTGTTTTCTGAGCACGGGTTATGTTTTGGGTGCCTTCGTGCTGCCTGGGCATAACATCGGGATTGCTGGGGAGAAAACACGGTTTTAGCAGAGCCTGACAATTGGAGGCTGAAGTCACAAACTAATAACAATAATATATATTTGTAACGCACGCATATTCTCCGGGCGCGTTGCGCCCGTTGATTCGGAGGCGCGTGGGTGGATGTGTATAGCTTAATCTTCTTCTTTGCGATTCTTCGAAGCACGACGGTCAGCTTCTGGACATCGTTGTCTTAATGCGGAGCGGTTATCAGTTGTCTGTACCACCACTCCACACTGAGCAAGTAACTGTTGAACAGCGTCGGTCTTCTTGGTCTCATCAGCAGTATCAACCCAGGTAAGAATACTCAATGCTGACCTATCAGACCTGATTAAGATACCTTATTTAGATTTGTAGACAGACCACAATTACCATTTTAATTTACATGGCGTTCAAATGACGACCGCATTTCAAGACAATGCCCAAAAACTGTGGGACATTTTATTTTATATAGAGATGAAGTAACAATACAAGTTACAACAGATTATTCGCCTCGTCATAGAACAAGACACAGATACAAAGAGAGAGGGGGCGGGAGTCAGCCAGGTGGTCAGCAGGTGCCAACCTGCCAGACACTTGCTTTCTATTTGTTATGATGGTTTCGGTCAATTCATTAATGAGTGTATTTAATTTGTGGGAGAAGACCGGCGAACCCGGAGGAAACCCACGCAGAACACGGGGAGGACAATCAAACTTCGAATAAAAAGGCGCCCGAGGCGGGAGTCAAACCGCCTCGGGCAGGACTTTCTTACTGCGTGGCGCGGATGTTACCACTGCCGCTCAGAGTGACATTCCGAAGTTATATAAGCTATATATGATCTTGAGCCTGGATTTGAACAGGGGTAGGGAGTCGACAGCACTGATGGCTGAGGGAAGTCAATTCCAAACCAAGGGAGCGTGGGGTGTTCACTCGAGTATTACGCGTGAGGTCTAACAGCATTGCTCACAAGGCTGCGTCAGAACTGATTGTTCCGTTACCGGAGGAAAAGGCGTCGATGTTATTCCAAACAAACTCGCCTAAGAATGGAGGCCTTGATTACGACTCGAACGGCACGAAGTTTCGGTTTTGTTGCGCGTCTCAAACTGTGTCCGCGCGTTCTGTGATCAGCGCGTGTCGTCGGGGGTTGTCGGTTACCCGTCGGCAAAAAATACCACGATTAAGATTCGTGTCCGAATCAATTCGGATTCGTGTCTCTGCAACGCAAACGTTCGCTCGCGACGCGCTTCGGCCCGTCGGCGATTTCATCTCTCGCCAACTCGCGTTCAACCAAACCGCCGCCGGCGTTTGGAAGTTGCCTTCGTGAAAACACTTCGGTAAAAAAAAAAAACTCGCAGAAAGGTGGAAACGCTGCGTCGCGAATGTATTTTCTATTGGGGTTGTTTTTTTTTTCTGAGCGTAATTCAACGTTAATTCTGCTATTCTCGTGGGGGGCAAATATGCCCAGCGGCCGTATTTCAAATTTTAATTTGCAGGTGCTAGGGAGGTAGCAAATGTCCCCAAAGCCACAAACACACGCGCGCGCACACACGTTCAACTAAAAACACCTTCTGTGAGAGTTTGCTGCTGAGAACAAATGCCGTCTATGAGGATTGCTTCGCGCAGATGTTCTTTCGGGATGGCCGTGTCGAACGTTCCTCCTAGCTCCTTCGCGACGTTTCGCCTCCCACGTTGGGGGCACCGTCAGGTGTTCTCCAACACAGAGCGAAGGAGAAGGAAGACTCGACACGGCTATCCGCAAAGGACAGCTACGGAGAGCAGCTCTCATGCATCGAGCCGTGAAAACATACATCAGTACGAATGCCGTCTGATTTGAAAAAAGGCAGCGCTCACGTTAATGATCATAATTTACAACTTAGAACGCGCCGCGCAGTTTCGTTCACTCTCGAAGAGAGACGGGAACGCCTCAGAGGCGCGAGGAACGACAGAGAGATGGGGGGAAGGGGGAAGACAACTACGCAGTAAGCCGGCGGCAACATTTTCCAAACACCGCATACTATATATATTAAGATGCTATCAGCCACATCGTGAGCATTTTTTCTGCAGCTATGGGAGGAAACCAGAGTACCCGGCGAAAAACCACGCTGATACGGAGAGAAACACGCAAACTCCGCACAGAAAGGCGGCACTCGGTGCCGAGGATCGCACCCGGGTGCTTCTTGCTGCGAAGCGCGAGTGTTACCGCCAAACACACCGCCGTGCAACTCTCTACCGACAACGATTTCGCAAACAAGGCTTTAACGAGCACAAAAGACTTATATTTATGACAGCTGTGCCTGGAATTTCAATCGAGAGAGGTGGGGAAAAAAAAGACATGAAAAAGTTGAAATTATTTATAGGAACCTAATTTGACCCTTTGGCATAAGGCTGTATATCTGACAGCCTTCCCAACCTCAGTCGCCAGCATCTGTTTGCACTGTGCCGGTGGACAATTTTACAAAGCTCCTGCTTCTGACGGCTAATAAAACAGGACAAACAAGGATGCTGTGTGTAAACGTTCCCTTTAGATGAATTTTTTTATTAGCTCCACGACAGAGTAAACAAAACCACAACTTGAGATCGCCCGCTGAATCTGCTATGAACCCCTCCCCTAGCCCTCTGGTAAAGGTAGCAAGCGGTTGCAGCATCACGCCTGGCCCATTTTGGATATAGACACACTTTGTCGCTTCGTACACACACGTAAATATACAAATGCAAAAACAAAGACAAAGATCCCCTGAATAGCCTTAACAGACTGTAGGGTCATGTGTCGTTAGCGAGCACCTATGAAGGCCGACACGGCACACGAGGAGGTGGGTGGCCAACACCACGCCCGGCCGACTTTATTTCCCTAGTTGCGATATTTACACACCGCACCAGGTACTCATTTGAGGCTGACTCGACCTAGGGGAGGCACATGACCTGTTCAGAAAATCGTCACCGGTGTTGGTGGCCGTGAGCGGGATTCGAACGCGGGTCGCCAGATTCGTAGCCCAGTGGTTACCGCTCCACACATATGCATTTACACACTCTCGCAGACAAGACGCGCAGACAGAGACACAGACACACACACACATGGATACGTATGTGAATCTGCAGTATGTAACATCACACCGTCACTCCAGACAAGAATAACAAGGCCCTGTTTGGTTCATCGTAAGATTTTTTCTTTTCTCCCCCCCACCACCCGCCAGGCACGTAAATTCCAAACCAAACAGGCAGGCAGCCCTCCACCACTACCACCACCACCATCTCCTCTCTCAGCTTCTGCGCAAATACATGGTGTGTAGGTCACAGGGGGGCCTCTGTGCTCAGACAGCCCACGGCCAAGGTAAACACGGCGCCGTGAGACACTGCTGCTATGTTATCACTGCAGCTGTGAACTCTGCCTCCGAGAGAGTGGCCTTTCGCGAAAAGGGCGAGCGGCTAAAAAGGCGTTCTTTACAAAACAACAGCTGCGGTACCGGTCTGGTTTACAAATCTCGGGGGGGGTCGAAGGGGGCAAGGGGGGAGGGATGATGGAAACGAGAGGACTGTGGAGAGATAAGCCTCTCGGAGCCCCCCGACAGATCCACATTGTCCGCGCGGCGGTGTTTGTCGGATTTAATAAATTCGGCGCGGAGCTCGTGAGCGGGAGGCCGCCCGAATCTTCAGGCAAGGCGGGCTGGCCAGCGCGTATGCTTTAATCCGCGCCTTGTTAAAGTGCGCTATATTAATATAATGATGCGTTATTAATAATAATAGTAATAGCGTTTATAGAGCGCATTTCACCCGAGGGTCACAAAGCGCTGCACAAGGCTGCGGAGAGAACGGCACGTCGATAACATCGAGACAGATTAACTGAGAGTCGAGCGACGGCAATAAATTATAGGACATAAATACAGCAAAAAAAAAAGTCTACAACAAGCAAGGAGGGGGCCGGCACGGTGGCGGAGTGGGTAGCGCTGCCGCCTCACAGCAAGAAGGCCCCGGGTTCGAATCCCGGCTCGGCGGCCTTTCTGTGTGGAGTTTGCATGTTCTCCCCGTGTCCGCGTGGGTTTTCGCCACCGGGCACTCCAGTTTCCTACCACCGTCCAAAGACATGCTGCCAGGTTAATTGGCGTACTGACTAAATTTCCTCAGGCGCCCTGCGATGGACTGGCGTCCCATCCTCGGTGTTCCTCTGCCTTGCGCCCTGGATCTGCCGGGGGATAGGCTCCGGCTCACCGCGACCCTGTACAGGATTAATCGGTTTCTGAATATGGATGGATCGATGGCTATCAATCTGGGTGTTTTTTTTATTATTATCGCGGGGGGGGGGCTCCGTGTCACTTTAGAGCCGACGAACGCCAAACGCGCGCTCTCAGAGACAGAGAAAATGCGACACGTTTAACGGAGGGCGGACGAGACGCGGATTGATTTTCGGAAACGTAACCGGCGCCGTGGCATGGCGTTAAATTTCAAATCATCACCATCGTCGCTGGATCAAGGTCTCCCCAAAGCTGCCGCACAGGTGGCGTTGGGATTTACCGAGTCCGGTCTGCTAACCATTAAAGCACGACAGCCTTACAAGTACCGATGTAGGTTTTCGCGGCTCGATTTCACGACGCTTGCTCTTCAGAGCTGTTCTTTCGGGGATAGCCGTATCGAGCGAGGGAGAAATGGAGATCGCTCGAAACGGCTATCCCGAAAGAGCAGCCTTGGCAACCCTACATCAGCACATTCCGAGCTCATCGTCAGATATGTATCGCCTCGTCCGTTATCCGTTTGCGCGGCTAAATCCGTATTCGGCTAATGAAGATAATTTAATATGGCAGGATAAGAGGAGCTGGAAAAGTCAAAAGGATTTCCCGAGGACACGAGGTGCAGCTAGATTACATTACCATCATCTTCATCGCATTTCCTTAGGTGTGCCTTTGAGTCACAGAGTAAACTACGCTTCTTTCCGGCCGAGTGAAGACATTCCTTCACAAATTGCTATCAATGCACACGCCCACAATGCAAAGCCAAAGACTCCCCCCGAATAGCCTTAACGCTTTGTCGTGTCAAGTGCTGTTTGCGACAACCAATGAAGGCCGGCACGGGCGCACGAGGGGCGCCGTGGCTAGCGACACACCCGGCCGCCTTTGTCTCCTTAGTGACGATGTTTACACAACGCAACAAGGTACTCGTTTGAGGCTGAGTAGACCTAGGGGAAGCTCAGGACCGGTTCGTAAAATTGCTACCGGTGTTGGCCGTGAGCCGGAATGGAACACCGGCGCGCTAACCGCTACACCACCGCTCCCCCCCCCCAAAAGACAAAGATCCCCCGTATAGCCTTGCAGACTCGAGCGGCAAGGTCTTTCGTGGGTGACATACGAAAGACCTCGGAAGGTTTGAGTGAACTATTGTGCTTCCACAACCGTCAACTTTTAACAAACAGCAGCCATCATCGCTCGTCAAACGTCCGACGGAAAGCAATCCCATTCACACGGCAAGCCTGTCACGCTGATGTAATAATGATACTTCTTCTTCTTTGCGATTCTTCGAAGCACGATGGTCAGCTTCTGGACATCGTTGTGTTTCAGCTCCTCGGCTTCGAAGTGTTTGGTAGAATTCGCTTAGACAACTATGCCACACCTATCCTTGGAGTCATTCATAGCTGTGAGTCGGAAAACGTTTTCACCAAACTTCCAGCTTTGAGAATCGCACTCTATAGTAGGTGTTTGTTTCGGGATGGCAGTGTCGAGTGTTACTTCTCTATTTTAACTACCTTGCTTTTACGTATTTAGTTTGTATTTATGTTGTCAATTATTTGCAGTGCTGTGCGTAAGATTTTATTTTTGCTTGGTTACTTAGTTATTTTTACATTTTTAATTTCACACATATATTGTCAGAAAACGCTTAATCCTGTACAGGGTCGCGGTGAGCCGGAGCCTATCCCGGCAGACACAGAGCGCAAGGCAGAGCTATACCCAGGATTCGATGCCAGTCTATCATCACAGGACACCGGGGGGGCAATTTAGTCCGCGGGCCAATTAACCTATGCAGCAGCGTATCTTTGGACTGTGGGAGGAAACAAGAGTACCCAACGGTTCCTTCGAGCTTAAATACAAACGGACTGAGCAACCAAACCAACATGTGCTCAGCTCAACCCACAGAACGCTCAAGACCAGCCCCCCACCCACCGTTGCCCCCCATCCTTCACCGCTTCCACTCTAGCTAAGATTCTCACCGTGACCCCTATTGCTCACGAAGAAATCCCTTTCAGCCGAGCACGCCCCTCCCCTGCAGCCCTCCCCAGCATCAATCGCGCGTTTCTCCAACCTCCCTATCCTTGCCAACCCCCCCGCACACAACGTGAGCGCCTTATATAATCTATCTAATGCATCCGCGTTTCACGGGTGGCGATTGGGATTAATACATTGGATTCACTGCCGCGCATTAATTGAACGGTAATGCGCACGAGACTCCGTACGGATGTCACGCCACTGTCGGCGGAGGTGAAGTGTTGGAGGAGGAGTGATGGGGGGAGATTGCGGGCTAGGTCTGGGGAAAAAACGAAGCTGCAGCTTGATCGAGGATTCGTCGTGAAGCAGGGCGAACTCGTGATGGCAGGTCCTTAGACTCACGTGTAGATGTGTTAGGTGAAGAGAACCCGCCTGCTCACTCACTCACTCACGCTCTCACTCACCCACTCACTCGCTAACCCACTCACTAACCCACACCCTCAATCACCCTGCGACTCACGCACTGACGCTCTAACTCACCCACTCACTCACCCACCCACTCACTCACGCATGCACTCACTCGCTAATCCACCCACCCACCCAAAAATCGCTATGCAAATCATCGGTTCCGTCCGGCTTAAATACAGATTGACTGACTGACCACTTGACCCTACATTCTGTGAATGCTATACGGGGGATCTTTGTCTGTGGGTCGGGGTGGGAGGAAGGTGGAGGAGTAGTTGTGGGTGAGCGGTCGGAGAGAGTGAAAGTGTTTCTCATCGGATGTAAGTCAAGGCAAAAAAAATAGAGCAGTAAAAAAAAATCGATGTGCTCGTTCTAACTTCCTGGTAAAAACTCACTCTCGCTGCCTGGTGCTAATGTGTTTTTGTTGTAGCCCCGGTCTGTTTGGGACCACGGAACCCAGTGGACAGGAAATCAGACTTGTAAGCAGATGCGCTTAACGATGAGTCTCAAGCGCTTCCAAACAACCAGCGATACCTTCCGCGAGAACCGGCAGCAGCAAGTGGCCTCAGCATGCGGGAGTGTTTAGCTCACGGATTATTTAGGACTGGTCAAACGCGACTTAGGGGAAAACCCGCCATCCTTGGGCTGGTCAAGGTAACTTGGGGGGGACGGACAGAGGAAGGGAGCGATGTTTGACTGACAGGAAGAAGAGGGAAGCAAGCAAGGGAGACAGGGAAGGAGGGAGGGTGAGTTCATGCTGATTGCGTTAACACAAACGGACAAGAGAAAGCAGGCACCTGAAAGCACACCCCCACCCACCCACCCACGCTACCCATCCCCAAAGTCCTGTATGTTCAGACAAAAAATCATAGTAATCAGCACGCCAGCACATCACGTCTCGGGGAAGGGGCCGAACAGCGACTGCTGACTCGCTAAGTGTTCATCGCCGAAGCGCGCTAACGCACTCTGGCAGTGTCCGGAGAGCGATCCAGCCCCAAACACGCAGCGCGGCAGTTGCATGCCACCATAGCAGTTGCATGCCACCATAGCAGTTGCATGCCACCATAGCAGTTGCATGCCACCATAGCAGTTGCATGCCACCATAGCAGTTGCATGCCACCATGGCGGCGGCGGCGGCAGAAGCCTCCCGTCAGCGTCGGTTAACGCGACTCGTCGCTGGGACCCAGGCGCGTCGCGGCCGCGGGTGTTGCAGGAAAAAGTGGGGGGGATGGAATCGTGTTTCTGTAAAAGTGCGGGTGTCGCAACATGTGATATTAGAGTACCTCGGGAAAAAGTTCGGGAGGAGGGGTGGAATCGTGTTTCTGTGAAAGTGCGGGTGTCGCAACACGCGCAACACCCGCGGCTGCGATGCGCCTGGCTGAGACGCGAGCGGAGAAGACGGTCGCGGTGACGGTCAGCGCAGCAGCGTGCCTTTGGAACCGTGGGAGGAAACCGGAGTGCCCGGCAAAAAAAAAAAACCCCACGCGGACACGGAAAGAACGTGAAAACTCCACTCAGAAAGGCACCCGAGACGCGATTCGAACCCGGATCCTTCTTGCTGTGAGGCGGCAGCGCTACTCACTGGCGCGACCGTGCCGCCCTTAAATTGTATTGTTATTATTTTAATCGTGAGCGGTGGCGGTAACAGCTAGGGGGGGTTAGGGAGGCTTTCATTCGTCGGCGTGGCGAACCGCGGGCTGATGAGCATCGCGATCGTTACGATGGCCGCCTCTGGTTTAAATCATCTGGCAACAGATGACTTCACGGTTCAGCTCAGGTTGGACGTGCCAGAGCTGGGAGGAGGCGGGGGATGGGTGTGTGTGGGTGGGTGATGGGGGTAGGGGG
>JAZEWU010000043.1:2626063-2639520 GCA_036362915.1 Geotria australis | reverse complement strand
GAGTGGGTGAATGAGTGCGTGGGTGAGTGATTGACGGAGGGACTACAGCAAATACACTACACTACTTCAGACCAAATCACTTCGTGGGTTAGTGAGTGGGTGAGTGAGTGAGTGGGTGGGTGTGTGTGTGAGTGATTGACGGAGGAACGACAGTGCTTCACTCCGCTCTGCCCGACCTAGCTACCTTAGCCTCACAGCTAAAACTCCACACCTACATCGGCCGGACGGGAGCGTATATAACACGTGTCTATGGGGGTCGCACGGCCTGGAGCCACGTGGCTCATCGAGCCTGAAGCTCGGCGGCTCCCTGAGCCTGGAGTGAGGCGTTCCATGAAGCTCAGAACCAGAAGGCTCCCGGAGCTCTGAGCAACGAGGCACACAGAGCCTGGAGCCAGCCGGTTCATGGAACTGGGAGCTAGGTGGCTCACTGAGCCTGGAGCCAGAAGGCTCACGGAGCCAGAAGCCAGGCGGTCCACGGAACTCGTTCGGCCGCTCGGCGCACGCGGCCAAGCAAAACGTTTCTGCAGCGTCGGAATGTTTTCGGAATGCTGGATCAGCTCATCGCAGGTGGCAATGTAATTGAGGAATCTCACGCGAAGCCAATATTTACATGTTATTGTGAAGGATTCACGTCCAAACTATAGGGTCACGTCCAAAATAAAAGTGGGGGGGGGGTCCCGTCTTTTTTATTTCTTAAGTTCCGCCCTCGCACACTCCATTTCCCCTACACACAACACACCAAACTCATGACACCCAAATCTCTTTCTCTGTTCTCGAAAGTCACACGTTTTCCCTGAGTTTTGTTTGCGTGTGTGTGCGAGCGTGCTGCCAACCGCGGTGTCGCAAGCCAGAATCGGCCTCGTTAGTTTCCAGAGTTAGACATTAGCGGCCGCGCCATTTAATATATCTCTGTCATCTCGGGAAAACACGCGGTGCCATTTACTTATTTAGAGCCCGCGGGTTTGTGGAGAGAGCTCTGCTTGTTTGCTCGGGCGCTTGGCAAGTACACCTCTAACACCTTCCGTCAAATAATCAATGTGCGATCGATGTGCAAGCGCACCGCGGTGTTTGTTTCCTCCTCGACAAACATTTGCCGTTTTTTTACAAGATAAGTGAAATCTTGGAATTGCTTACACTACTCGACTGGTTTGTGCATATTTTTTTGCCCCGTGCCCACCTCACGGTGACGTCAAACCGCGCCCTGGAAAGTCAGAAAAGGCCCTCGTTCGACAGCGCAAAGATGGGACTTCAGTCGGACGATCAATACTCTACTCGACAGCCCGTCAGAGCCCCAGATATCCGTCTTGTGACGTGCAGCTGAGCGGTCACAGAGGTGCCCATGACTGGCGCCGTGAGATTGGTAAACAAAAGGAGATTAATATATAACGGCCCCGTGTCAATCCAGCCGTGGAGACAGAGGAGGGTTGTTTGATCATACTTGGCCTTGCTGCCTGGCACGGTGAAAGAGAAGGCCCCCGGACCAGATGGGCCACAAAGTGACGGCACAAGAATCACGCGTAGCAGAGGTGGAAGTTTGCCGGTACGGTCCGGTACGGTACGGCGTACTGGTAAGAAATGTAAGTTACTTTCATTCGTTCATTCATTCATTGTCAGAAACCCCTTAATCCAGTACAGGGTTGCGGTGAGCCGGAGCCTATCCTGGCAGACACAGGGCAACGAGGCAGGCCTAAACCGCGGATGGGACAGAAGTCCATTACACGGCACCGGGAGAAATTTAGTCTGCAGGGCAATTAATCTATGCAGCAGCATGTCTTTGGACTGTGGGAGGAAACCGGAGTGCCCGGCGAAAACCCACCCGAACACAGGGAGAACATGCAAACTCCACACGGAAAGACACCCGAGCTGTTTTCATGTGTGAGTTGAAATACGTGGTCTATAACTCTAAA
Source organism: Geotria australis (assembly GCA_036362915.1). Classification (NCBI taxonomy): domain Eukaryota; kingdom Metazoa; phylum Chordata; class Hyperoartia; order Petromyzontiformes; family Geotriidae; genus Geotria; species Geotria australis. Next base: position 2,637,613 of record JAZEWU010000043.1, on the reverse strand, counting down.
AATATCTTGTTTAAATTGCGTTGTAACATCAGATAGTGAGCAATGCTCAGTCGGGCTGGCTATAGCGGAATACCACGCACTCATTGCTTTACAACATTTCCCACTGAATTGAAGAGAAGAGAGATTTCGATCTCGATATATTGTCTACGTGTGATCTCAAACATATACGTTAGCGTATCTCTAAATCTTAAGACCTATTCAATTCCAAAAAATCTCAGGATACTAGCTCAATTCCGAAACATTTTTTTTTTTCGCGGGGCGATGATTAATAATGCAAACATCCAACTAATGTGTTCCGATCTCAAGGAATCTGTCGTGCAAGTGGTACGCACCATTAGAAGGCGAGGCTGAGGGATATTCAATTGCATTAAGTCAATTTCAAACGTCCCTTATGCAAACACAGTAATTGGCTCTCTTCGTTATAATAGTAATATTGTTATAAATCTCCATTCCGCCTGGGCAGTGGCACTGCTAGAGCAGCCATCTCATGAGGAGAAAGTTCAAAAGTTCAGACCGTGGGCGAGAGTCACCACAGCCCATCATCTCTCCACACTCAATAAATGGAGCACTGAATTGTGAGACGCCAAGATAGGTCATACTCCGTCCTATGGTATCGTGGAATTTTCACCATCGACAAAAAACGATCAACAGTGAGGAACACTGCCCCGTTCCGTTTGAACGTATGTTGTATGACAGGCATCCCGGATCCAAAGCTCGCAACTCACTGGGTATTTTCTGCTGTAATAATAAACATCTATCTTCTATCACATTCATTTTAACGACAATGTTCTCATTATTATTGTTTCATTATATTATGTCACGATTTTATATATGCGTAGGTTAGTTCGAGCGGCCGTTGCTTCGCAGGAATCCCACACCCAGAGCTTGCAAGCTCAATGGGTATAATTCCACTGTAACGATAACCATCTATCTGTCGAAATCCATACCTTTCCACGCGTTTGCGAACGAAAACAATGCTAAACCTTTGTCCAGACCATCGCAGCCGAACCGTGTCGTTACAGAGTCTCGTTCGTGTCGAACGCGAAGTTAACAAACCGCCGACTTTCGCCGAAGCCACTCGACTCGACTTTTCACGAGTCCCGCCTCGGTCTCGCGGCATTGACTTTGCGGGGGTTTCCTACAAACGCCATTTGCGTCAACAGGGTCTGAGGTCACCAGGTGGAACGTGTCTGTCGACAGTTCGTTAAGGAAGGGAGCGCGACACCGAGCATTGCAGCTCATAGATAGATAGATGTTTGGGCGGCAGGGTGGTGCAGTGGTAACATCTGCGCCTCACAGCAACAAGTCCCCGGGTTCGAATCTCGGCTCGGGCGCCTTACTGTGTGGAGTTTGTGTGTTCTCCCCCTGTTCTGCGTGGGTTTCCTCCAGGTTCTCCGGTTTCCTCCCACAACTTAAAAAAACACTCATTAATTATTTGGCCGATTACATCATAATATATAGGAAGCAGTGTGTGGCAATATGGCGCCGGCAAAAACCGCCTGGCTGCCTCCTCTGCCTCTCTGCGCTTTCCTCGCTACGCCTCTGAGTCGTTCTCTCGTCGTATGAGTACCTTCGACAGTGAATTAATATGTGCCACGCGTTATAAATGTAAAATTATTACTAGTTATTATTACGGCAAAAAAATACCCAGTGAGCTTGCAAGCTCTTTACGGGATTCCTGCGACGCAACAAACGTGCGAATTGTGACAGAAATAACCGCGCATTGTAAGCTAGCGACGGGAACGCGATTTCTGGAGAAAAGAAAGGATTTTTCTTGTACAGGACAATTCGTGTTTGTAATTTTTGACATGTGTTGATTTCCAATGAAACTTCGCCACAAGCCGTGTTTGCAAAGAAAAAATACCCCACGCGTTATTTGTAGATACAGGAATGGTTTTTCGTAAGCACTTTACGGGACCTGCTATTTCAGTGAAGGTTCAAAAGTCATATCTGCATGAGAGGACAGTCAAAGCATTTGCAGAACAGGATATTAAAAGCACGCGTAAAAACTCACAACACAAACGTTGTTTTTAAGTCACGTCTCTCCGCACATGGTAACGGAATGTAATAAGGGATTGTGGAAACAATTGCCATCCCTTTGTCAATACCCAGAGGCGGTACGGTGATAAAGTGAGTAGAATTTCCACCTCAAAGCAAGTAGCACATGGGTTCGATTCCCAACCCCGGTGCCATTCTGTGTATAGAGTCCGTGTGGGTTTTGTGCCACGTACTCCGGTTTCCTCCCACAGTCCAAATGCATGCCGCTGCCTGGGTTAATTGGCCCTGTTGCTAAATTTCCCCCAGTGCCCTGCAATGGAATGATGAGCCAACCCAAGCATAGCCCTGCCTTGGCACCCTGTGTCTGCCGGGATAGGCTCCGGCTCACCGTGACCCTGTAGACTCGTGTAGAGAATTAAGCGGTTTCTAAAAATGGACGGACGGATGGATGGATTGAATCCTAGATGCCGCACAATCTACAAATCCACGAACGAGCGAATCGCCGATTCCGGTGAAGTTGCAACGCCTCTCGGCGACGCGACGAACGAACGAGCGGATCTTTCACAACCGGCGGACTCATGCTACGCTAGCGCGCGGCGAGCACCTGCTGCTGTTGGAGGTGCAGCATCTCGGCGGCGCTCATGTCGATGGCCGCGACCTCTCCGTTGACCCTCCCGCCGTCCGGCTGGGCCACCACCCCGCCGCCGACGCCGCCAACCCCCCCTCCAATGATGCCGATGCCGCCGTTGATCCTGACCGGGCTGGAGATGACGCTGCCGCCGCCCGTCTCTATCCCGCCATCCTGCATGGTGGAGCCGAGTCTGCCGGCCCGGGCGGGCAGGGGGAGGTGGTTGACGAGGGGGAAAGAGGTGGAGGAGACGGAGGTGGAGATGGAGGTTGAGAAGGAGGGAAAGGAGGTAGGGAGGATCGCAAGGACAATGAGGAGGACAAGGCGGAGGGAACATTCCATGTTGTGACAATTCCACGTAGGTTTTCGCGCTTGTGCTCGTGAATCGCTCTATTTGGCTGCGACCGCACGGCGTACGCACCATCGCGTCGCTACACACAAGGGTGGACTCTTGCCGGAGGCGTCACCGCGTCTCTAACGTCCGCTGTGAGGCAGAAGGCACCTTGAAGATCAGCGCACCCGCAGCGTTAATCTGGCGCGGCCGCGCGATTCGAACCGCGAACCTCGGCAACGAGGACCCAACACGCTGCCGCTAGGCCGCATCCACACCGCAAGGACAACCGGAAAGGCCCCGATGCGCAGGCCTCAATGTTTGGGTCTCGTCCCTGACCCCGCGTGACATTAGCGGTGAGTGGCGCTGCCGCCTCATAGCAAGAAGAAACCGGGTTCAAATCCCGGCTCGGCTGACTTTATGTGTGTAGTTTGCATGTTCTCCCCGTGTCCGCGTGGGATTTTCGCCGGGCACTCCGGTTTCCTCCCCACAGTATAAAGACATGCTGCTGCATAGGTTAATTGGCCTGCGGACTAAATTGCTGCCGGTGCCCTGTGATGGACTAGCGTCCCATCCTGGGTATAACCCTGCCATGCGCCCTGGATAGGCTCCGGCTCACCGCAACCCTGTACAGGATGAAGCGGTTTCTGACAATGATGATTATGATACATTATTATTATTATTACTTTAATTATTATTAACTCTTTCGACGGCCCATTTAATGCGTGCAATTTCATCGAGCCTCGCTCGAAGCTTTCCGAGTAGCGTTTGTAGTTTTGCCATAGGTTGCGACGACCATCTGGCAGAGTTTCGATGTTCTGCCGGAGAAGAGATGTGGACAATTTCTGTCACTGCCCGAGTCGATAATGGCAACACAAGAGCCCAAGAAAGCATGGGCCATGGATGAATAACAAGAAGTAATAACAAAAGGAATGCACTGTGTGTCCCCCCAGTCTGCTTGTGAAATCCGCGCGCAAAGCAATATTTCGGAAAACTATTTCATTTTTTTTTTAAATAAACAAGCGTTGCTGTCGGATTGTACTCATAAATAGGGCCGCGCAGCAATGGATTCGTGAATCTATCTGTGCAGAGCTGCGAGCGTTACCCACTGGCTTCTGTGGGTTTTCTCCGGGCATGCCAGTTTTTCTGCCACATTCCGAACACACGTTAATGCCATAGGTCAAACGTGGCAAGGTAGAAACGCCGATGAAGGATAGCAACATCTTGAGGCTTTCTCAGGGTAGTAAATGCTTGAATGTCGGTGCCCTGTGATGGACTTGCGTCCTAACCGTGTCTTGCACCCTGTTTCTACCGGGATAGGCTCCGGTCCCAAGCGACCCTGAGCAGGATTAATCGAAAACACGGAGGAAACCTACGCATAACAGGCGGAGAACACACGAATGCCACACAGAAAGGCACCTTGAGCCGGGATACGAAACTGGGACCTTCTTGTTGTGAGGCGGAAGCGTTTCTCACACAAAGGCTAACTATAAATATCATATTGAGCGATGATTGAAATAAGAAACGGGTGGATTTTGCGCAGGATACGACACGAGATGGGATTATGGCCAGTGGTCGAGACTAATGACAGAGTCCCAGTCAAGGGATGGAACAAAACCAAGAGCGTGACCACCATGGGAGGAGAGCATTTGGCCCAGCTCGTGTGCAGAAGTGAGACAGATCGTGGCAACCCGAAATTACGGAAGACGTTGATGTGGGGGAGACCTTTATCCAGCAGTGGACTGACCATGGCTGTAGGACAATGATGCTGAAGCATTGCAAGGAACAATGGTCAAAGAATGAGGCAAATGTACCTTCACTGTACACTTCGAGGCCGAACTGGGAGACAACGATGTCCAGAAGCTGACCATCGTGCTTCGAAGAATCGCAAAGAAGAAGAAGACTGCTAACATAAATAAACTGTTACGCTATTATCAATGTCATCGACGTCAAACCACCTAACATTTGTTGTATCACCACCCAGGGAACATCAAGAACATTTTCACGTACGCGCATTTTGAGGATTTCAGATGACACGCAGGCTTATCAAAGCGCGGCTCGGATAACCACAACGTATATCACATTATCGTAATTGTCATCATCATCATCATCACCCCCAGCAGCCATTCTCAATCCACTGTGGGATTAGTGCATTTCAATGGTGATGTGTAACGTTACTAAACAGCGGTTGCCAATGTTTACTTCCTGCGGATTAAACAATTTGAGCAGATTGCCTCTGCGATGTCGCGACGCACAATTGTGTCCGAAATTAGATTCACTGTCGTGACAAATCGCGAGAAAAAAACACATTTATTTTTCAGCGAGATTGCGTGTGCTATTTTCAGAGATACATATCAGAGGAGTAATTTTGGCATTAATTGTGAAGGCTTATTTATTTGATTAAGGCATAATAGGAGGAGAGTGAGAAAGGAAGGCTTGTAAAGCTGATGGCCATTTGTTGGAGATTATTAAAAATGCCATGATTAAATTAATCAGGCTGCTGTCACAAAAATCAAAGAGGGCTTGGAGATAAAAAGGAAAAGCCTGGCTTGGATATAATGCAGAAAATGTGATTTGAGGGACATCGTGAAGGTCACTGCTTTGAATACAGTCTTGGGAATTGTAAAAAAAAAAAAATGTTAACTGACAAATTCTCCGCATCATACGGCTGATAAAGAAAGTGGATACCGACTCCCGCAAAGGTGCCAGTGACCATTTTTCAAAAAAAACAATTCGCAGCATCGTCGTACGGATAAATATTCTTGTTTTAAAAAAAAATCATCTCCGCTGAGAGCAATTATGAGGCACTATCCAAGTCAATGCAAATTAACACTCAATTAATTTACTAACAAGCAAATAAATGACTGGCAAAAGACACATGCGTGTGCCTTTAATTCCCATTATTATTTACTGCCGTAATATTCAGGGACGATATGAAAATAATGCCCCGTCACGAATATTATCGCCGGAGCCTATGCTAAAACAGCATAAATTATGCATGGCCACCGTATTTAAAATGATGAATGTTTCATCCTATTCACCGACGAGAGGAATCTTTTTACAGTATCGCTCTTTGAGTAAGTACTACCGCGCCGATGGGGGTCAAGGTAGAAGCGTTCACGTCGCGATCCCTGTCAGGTAGTACTTGGTATTGCCTGCGAATTCTACCAAACACTTCGAAGCCAAGCTGAAAGACGACGATGTCCAGAAGCTAGCCATCGTGCTTCGAAGAATCGCAAAGAAGAAGACCGCGCCGATGTATTTATTTATTCATTTATTTTTCATCCCGTATTAAATCGACAACACGAATTTCAAACGAGTCGCAAGAACCGCGCAACCGCTCCATCCGAGCCGTTCCCAGGGCAATACCCGAATCTTGTTATTATAAAAAAAAAATAATTAAACGTAGAAACAAAAACGTCACCGCGTTAGAATTCCTCCGAGAAGTGACCCGTAAATAATCCGATCTCTCTTTCGGACGCGACAACCGACAATCACTGACACGCGCCGCCGTTGGACGGTGCCGAATTTGCGACCGTTTGGAACTGCCGCGCGTCTGAATGATTTCCACTCGACACGGCGGCTCGGACAAAGGTGGGCATCGGCGTTCCCGACACCCCGGTTCAACCGTAAATCCGCGCGTCTTCACAAACGAAACACAATAGGGTGAGATTGAAAAGACGGTTTACTTAATCCTTTAATGTGAGAGAGGTTGGCCCTATCACTGCGTGTGTCTGTGACTTAACACGGGGAGCGGTGGCGCGGCGGTTAGCGCCCTACGCTACGACCAGGCGACCCGAGTGCGATTCCCGTTCACCCTGCAGACTGGTGTTGGCCGTGAGCGGGATTCCAACTCGGTGGGCCAGGTTTGTTGCCCGGCGCGCTAACCACTGAGCCACCGCCTCACCACTAGATATCACAAGACACGCGGGCCGCGCACACACACACACCCACACGGGACCCAAGATGCGACGATAACCCCGGTCGCTGGAGAATCCGTTCCCCCCCGAAACTCCGCGCGTCGCCCAGCGAGCTCGAGCGAGAGACCCTGCGCTCACCTTCGCCGGCATTATTACATCGTTTCCGCCGAAGCGTACACGTCTTTGCACTGTAAACTGCCAATTTCTCCACTTCCTTCCTAGACCGATGGCGAGAGAGAGGAGGCTGCACAAAGGAATTTCTATTCCGCGAGGCGCTGGTGGAGGGTGGCAGAGGGTGGCTGGCGGGCGGGGGGGTGTGTGTGCGTGCGGGGAGCTGACACGCCGCGGCCAGACTTTCCGACACACATTCACTGCCGAGCGAGCTTTGGGTTGCTCGGATTGTGTGCTTAAGGAAACGCGAGACGCCCTAATGCAGAGCAGTGTGGCTGCGATGCTGCTAATGCCGCCACCGCAGGAGTCCTCGTTGGGGGAGCGAGACGTTCGCAAGACGACGGGGGGGGGGTCCAGGTCCGAGTCTGCCTCAACTCCGCAAGGAAGCTGCCCCCCACCCCCGACTCTATCTCCCGACTTGAACTGGGAAAGGTTATTCAAAACGCAGTGGCTGAGTGAAGGCCCCCCCACCAAAAAAAATGCTAAGCGGCCAGCAGTGAACTGCTGTCGAGAGATGCTCGTTTAATGATAGTAAGAAGTTTACATTTATAACGCGCACATATTCATTCAATGTCGAAGGTATTCATCCGACGAGGGAACGACTCGGAGGCGCAGCGTGGGAAGCGCAGAGAGGCGGAGGAGGCAGCCAGGCGGTTTTCCGGCGCCGACCTATTGCCGCACACGGCTAAACCAATACAACGTGGTTAAAGCATCGTTTTACAAAAAACGTTAAATACACTGTAAGAAAGCGCTAATTATTTTTTTATTTGTCGCTTTCCACCGCTGTCAATGAGTCAAGTTCGAGGGGAACAGGGTTCATGGGAGGCAGCGATAAAAGAGCGATAAGGAGGGAAATGACTGTCGGTTAGTGACCGGACTCAATTACGGAGCGCCGCGTTATCACTCCACCTGACTGACTTACGTCACCATCTATCGGGGTCGGAGACCGGTGGGAAAAAAAAAAAACTCAAAACCAAAACGTGAAACTACAAATTCTAGTAGGCTTTTTTGTTGTTGAGTTTTCGACAACTTTTGAAATTAACGCCGGCCAAAAAAAATATATAAAAAAACATGTAAAAAAAAAAACCCAGTCAGCGGACGCATTTGATGTAAGGATGTAGCCATTTAGGTGGCGCCGCGGTTTTTTTGCTTCTTCTCTCTCAAATCAATTATATGCTAATTTAAACGGACCACTTTACACTCGTCGTGTGTGCGTTTCCGCTCGCGGCTTTTCGTTACGCGCACGCGCGCGTTAATGAACGTGGCGCAGCGCGGTTTTCTCTCCCCTTTTCGCTGAAATCTTAACGGCAAAAAAAAATAAATTAGGTCAGACGGGGCTATGGGAAAAAAATGTTCTCCTACCTGGGAGAGCGGCCAATAAAATACGGGAAAAGGCCAAAGGGATACAAAAAAAAATCACCCATCCCCCCCCCCGCCCACCAAGCTGAGGTTGCATAGCTTTTAGAGAAGCATGTGAAGTGAAGGGGTCCTGCTTCTCAGGGCTCTCGATTGTCTCCATGGTGAGTGTAAACACTGGCGAACAGGTCTGTTTGCATGCACGCTCATGCAAACACGCGCTCGCCGCCAGCCGTGAGTGGGATTTTTATGATTAAACTTCTTCATCGCAACGCGAGCCGAAGCACTAGGGCTGCTTGGCGCTCGCAACACATTCCCACCATCCTGTCGCCGCCGCCGGTTTCATTTATTTGATCAGTTCCGTTGTAATCTTGTGACGAAATGAGCGCCAGCCAGTAATCGTTTTTAATTTTTCCAGCTCTCGAAAGTGTTACGGCGTGTCGCCCGACGGTTGTCGCGCGTTTCCAGTTGTTAGTTTAATCCTTCGCGTCAGGATTTCAAGCGTGATTTATTGACGTGGTACAGGCAGGCGTTATTTATTAACACGCTTTAAAGTGGGACATTTTATATTTTCATTTCAAACACGGCACCGCAAGTTGCGAGGTAGAGCACGCTTAATTTCAAGGCGCTTTTAAATAAAATAACCGACGCCCATTTTTTTTTTCTAGGTCATTTGTGACTGGAATTACCGAGATAATCCCGCCGCTGTCTTTCGTTAAAAAAAAAACCTCTCACTGTTCTGCCGACGTGACTGGCTTTTTCCCAAAGAAACGTGGGACCTCGAGCCGAAACAACCAGCCTCGGCGCGACGGAGAAAATGTAACCGCTTCAGAGAGAGTCAGACAGCGGGACGGAACCGCAACAGCAAAAAAACCTCGGCAAGCGCCGATGACCACTCGCCAGCGACGCTGCTCGGTACCCAATGCGACAATGCCATTCCGTTGAGGCTATCAATCAGCCCGTGTCCCTAAGGCACTTGGACACTTGAGACGAGGCATGGAAAAAAATGTATATTAATAATATATATATAAGTAATATATTAATAGATATATTTGAAAGAAAGGAGAGAAAAAAAAATGTTTCTCCACGCATGGTCTAAATCTATTCCCAAAGGATGCCATGATCCAGACAGTCTCCCCGTGCGATTCGCCACGTTTGGAAAGGGAATGCCCGACCGTGTAAAATTACAATTTGTTACTCCCGGTAACACTCTCTTCACGGTTTACGTTTCCGAGTGACACGAACGTTCTTTCCAATGCGATCAACAACATGATGGAGAATTACAAAACATAGCGACACAATAATAATGTTCTACTGATATAGGTTTTCACGGATAGATTCGTAATGGTTGCTCTACATAGCGATCTCCCTCTCGGCCTCGCGACGTTTTGCCTTCAACGTGGGAGGCGAAACGTCGCGAGGGAGAGAGGGAGATCGCTCAACACGGCTGTCCCGAAAGAACGGCTCTGAAGAGTAACCGCGAATAATAATGTTATTCCCACCGCCCCCACCAAAACTTGATTTGTTTTCATAATTTATTTACGGTTGTCAAGAACAAAACACAAGCCGCGGACAGCGCTCTGGTATAGACTCGCGAACGGGTCGACAGTCACATATGAGCTGTCTTCTCCTGCTGTGAACCCGGAAAGTGAGGCATGACGAGAGAGAGAGATGGAGATGGACAAAGAGAAGAGAGGATAGTAACGCATAGCAAAGAGAGAAAAGTCAAGTTTGAAGGTGAGATCGGACGCTGGGAAGGTAGTAAACGCGGATGCAAATCAACACAAGGCTGACTAAATCTATCTTCACGCACGCACCGATTCACCGACTTCATTTCACTTGCCAACGCACACACGAGGGACGCGCAGCCTGGAGGAACGTTGAAATATCGTCGGCGAAAATGCGACAAAGTGGCGTCACAATGAATGGCATTGAATAACGATTGCCCGCAGCCTTCATCAATTTCCCTCATGGGGGGACAAATTAACATCAACAAACACACGAATCCTTGCGCCAATCAGCTGCTGTGACTGCCGCTACCCACGCAGCGCACAACACGCGTAGTCCGTGACTCACAGACGTGAATTGCGAGTCATGTTCTAGACGCGCTAGCGAGACGATGAACGATGATGGTCCATCGCGATGCTTACAAATTAGACTTTACTCACAGCGCAAGATCAGCCGCGAGTTGTAAATTGCTTTACGTCTTGCGCAATACACTCGAACGTATGTCACACAACCCCCCCCCCCTTCGTTCGCTCCCAGACCGTTAGCGAACCGAGTAATTCGCCTCCAGCGTAGCATTGTGACGCCGAAGCCGAAACGCGGGCACAGTTCGTTGCCCAGACATGGTTCGAGACGAGCGTTACTGTCATTGTAGGATTTAACTCGAAGGCTTTCATGACCAATGTTATCCACAGTATAGCTCTGTTTATGAGTTTAGGTCACGCGAAAAGAACTGTGTGCTCGCTCGTTTTTTTCCAACATATCGACGAGTACACAACATTTACATACCTTTTCACGTGGCCTAAACTCATAAACAGAGCTATACCCATTCTAGGATTGTTTACGGTTCTCTGTCTAGCTGAGAGGGAACGTGCTGCATCGCGCGTTCTAATCACCTTGCTTTAACGCTCACGATATTGGCAGATCTGTCAGATTACCGACGGAATGTCACGCTGACGTACAGTAGTGTCGTGCGTTTTCAACGCTTTTGACGCTACGACCGCCGCTTGATATTCACGTCCCAGGGCTATCGATTGCAAATTTACACCGGGGCGATTGATTATATTATCAGTAAATTAATAGCATTTAGTTATCGCTCATGTCTTTTAAATATGGCTACAGTACTTACATTTTATTATTGATATATATGTATAAGATAAACACAAATATTAAGGCTTTATTTTAAATCCATTAAGGGTTTTTTTCCGCGCACAGATGCTGTATACGTTGCTGATAAAAACGCTACTTCTAAATGGCGGTACGGAAGAAAAAACACGAGAGACTGAATATCTTTAAATTGTTTGCACCAACACACCGGCTTGTTATTAGCGGTGACATTTACACTCTTAATTAAGCTGCGATTTACTTTCACGTATTTAAATTATCGTTGCGGCAACGGTTTATTTTTAATCAGTCTCTTA
>JAZEWU010000043.1:2603631-2616349 GCA_036362915.1 Geotria australis | reverse complement strand
TCTCCTCCCTCGGCCTTTGTTGGATTCCCTTTCAGCCTGCAGATGTTTTACAAAGTGCAGCTTGATTAAAAGAAAACATTATATATATAATATAATGAAGCTAATTTGGCCATGTATTGTGTTACCTGCTGCGAAGCGATTCAAAACAACGTTTGGAAACAAAAGTTTAAAAATTACACAGCCGAGCCGAGGGGGAAAACACTGTCAAGGCAATCGGCGTAACGTAATAAATCCGTTGCAGGTGTAGTTACTTGTTATAAATAAATCAAGCTGCTGATAAAAGCTGTGCATTAGCAGGTTCAAAGTGAAGTCTGGAAAAACTCACGGCCTCATTCGAGCAGTCGCTATTTTTTTTTTTCAATGTATCGCTCAGTCGCTTTAGCGGAGTCCAAACTGCAGCACGGGTTTAGTTTTTAGCGAAGGAAACTGTGTGTTTGTGTGTTGTTTTCTACTATCCCCATCCCTTTGATTCTCTCCCCCCTGCCTTGCCCAGCGCTCACAGCGCGACAAAACTGACAGATTAATACAGCGAGCGGGAATGCCCGCTGGCTGCAGTGTACGGCTCGTATTTGACGGGTCACGTTTTTGATGTGCACATTTGGCCCACACCAATGCACTTAATGAGATTGGTACTTTGTAAAATGGATAGATACCGCCTGCCACTTCGCACGAGGATGGAAAATTAAGTTAGCGTTGCGACAAGCAAAAAAAAAATACAATACCTACCCCGCGCACGTTGGAGTGTACTCACCTGGCTACGAAGGGCCCACCCGTGCATTCGAAACGTAAACCGCGAAGCCAATGAATTAATTAAATGCCTAATGTATTGTTGCAAAAAACATTAGCTGCCTTCGTCCGGTTAGTTTTTGTCATTCCTTATTTTTGCGCTCAAAGGCGCAGCGGTGAACTTCTCCGAGCAAAAATCTGAACAATATCAAATCGCAGCAATATTGCATCCACTCACAGTTAACCGGTGGAAAAAAGAAAAGAAAACTAATACTATCCGAAGTAATTTTGCTAACCGCTTTATTCGTTTGCGCGTGCGGCAAGTATACTGCAACACGTGTTCGCGCAGATATGCCGTGTGAAATGATACAGTGAACCGGAGCCTTTGGGTGAGAAACAAGGCATGTCAACATTCCTGAACGTGCACCTAAAAGCAAAAAGGGCCGAGTAGTTTTCTTCTTACAAACAGCCCCCGGGCATGTGTGGCTCATTTCTAAACATTTACCCAAAAAAAACCCCCACTTATTCTGTCAAATATCCAGAAATAGTTGTATTATGGGTCGCTGCCACGTCGTGATGTTGGCACCCTCGCCCCGCAACACAAAGGCCAGCGGTTCGATCCCCCGGCGCGGCGGTTAATGCATTTGGCAAGTTCCTTAAATCCGTCCCAACCTCGATGTGTACGCCACGATCAGCTGGTTGGCAGGTGGCGTGTGATAGGTGAAGTATGCATGAGCCTGCCTCTTCCGAGATGCCTGGCCAGTGGGGAAGTGTAGGCCAAAAATAACCCTCTAGAGCAGGGGTTATTAATAATAATAATTTTACATTTATAACGCGCACATATTAATTAATTGCCGAAGGTACTCATTCGACGAGAGAACGACTCAGAGGCGTAGCGAGGAAAGCGCAGAGAGGCGGAGGAGGCAGCCAGGCGGCGAATACTGATAAAGAACTGTTTTGACGAAGGATAAATAATACTATCAACTTGTTTTGCAAGTTCACCCACTGCTTTTGTAAAAAAAAAATGGTCAAAAAAAAAGGACGTAATCTTATTATGAAACATGCATAATGAGTATGAGGAAAGCCAAACCAGAGGAAACAGTAGAATGTCAATTTAATACACCGGTAGCAACTCTTGCGAGTTAATACGCACGCCAAACAGGCGACAGGAACAATACTCAGCATTTCAATTACGTCGCGTAATCTAAGGGGTGTAAGTCTAATCATGAAATCACGCACAAATGGGCCGTCCTCAATTACTGTTTTCACGTCCCCTACAAACACAACAGTGTGACGCCGAGCTGTCAAAATACGCGTCGAGTTGACGCCGATAACGTCGCCCTGGAAAAAAATTGTCGCAGCAGAATGCTGCCATCTGGTGCCACCGCTACTTTGACGGGTTGGCTGGATCGTGTAAGCGGCGCGTCGTACGGTCACCGGACAGCGCGGCTCCAAACGCCGCTCGCCAACCCCCCCAAGCGGGACGCGCGTTTCATTTGCGAGCCGTTCCCCGACCAAAACCGGCGCAGCGCTGGGTCGCGGCCGGGTAGTTACGGGCGGTAAACACGCGCGGCTAGCGACCGCCTGGCTCGGAGACTTTTATCAGCGTCCCTGCCAAACCTTTGGATCCTTCAGTCCCAGAAAACCTCAACGGTTCTTGAGACTTGTTTATTCCTCAAGAGGTAAACCTGTATTGTACACTTCGAAGCCGAGCTGAAAGACAACGATGTCCAGAAGCTGACCATCGTGCTTCGAAGAATCGCAAAGAAGAAGAAGAAGACGGCTCGATTCGTGACGGTTGCTCTTCAGAGCTGTCCCTTCGGGATAGCCGTGTCGAGTGGTCTCCGTCTTTCCATCGCGACGTTTCGCCTCCCACGTTGGAAGCATCATCCCGAAAGAACAGCTGTGAAGAGCAACCATCGGGTCTTGTAATTGCTATTAGGAAAACACTTTGACGTTTTTATAAACGTGTGTCCAATGTTTGATGTTTGGCCAAATGCTGTCATCGTTATCAGTCCCAGCGTAATACTGTTTAGGGTTGTGGGGACCTGGAGCCTATCTCGGCAGACACAGGTTGCATGGCAGGGGACGCTATTCCATCGTGGTGCACAGGGGACAATTTAGTCAGGTCAATTAACCTAGGCGGCAGCATGTCTTTGGACTGTGGGAGGAAACCAAAGTACGCGGCGAAAATCCCCGTGGACACGGGGAGAACATGCAAACCTCTACACAGAAAGAAAGGTACCGGAGCCGGGATTCGAACCTGGGCAGTTCTTGCTGTTAGGCAGCAGTGCTACTCACCGCGCCACCCATTTGGCCGATGGGTTATTGAATATTTTGCAAAAATATGTTCAAACACAACCGCTCTGCTAGTCGCGCTGTTGGATTATACAAGTCACGTTTTTTTCCCTCACGCATAGAAACGTTATAAATATGCATCGCCACAGCAGTGGCAATGATTGCTATTGTTGTTATTATTGCGCGTTGGCAGTGCTAAAGTCTAACATCCTCGAGCGGCTTACAAACCGTGGGTTACACTTGCATTCAATTATTTGCCACTTCTTTTTTTTTCAACATGCTCGCAGAGAGAGAGAGAGAAAAATCACATACAAGAAACACAAGCAGGAAAGCTTTATGCCAAATAAATAATGCACAACCAAGTGGCGGCAGTCATTGCAGACACTTTTAAATAAAACAAGATGTCACGGCGAGGCCAAAACCGGAAAATATATATTTTTAAATGCTCACACACAGCGAGGGTAAGGGACTGTCTGAAACACTCTAAGGATGTGGATTATTTTGACAGTTGAGGGTCAGGGTTTGAAACCTCTGAGTGGCAGGAACCCTGTTTTTTTGCCGTTGATCTTTTTAACGCGCTCTTTTGTGAATTCAATTCTTCGCGGGGGCCAGTGGTGACAGTTCACCGCGTGTCATTTATTTAAGTCGCGCGCGCGAAATGCCAGGTAAATAGAAGCAAGGCCGAGGCCAACGGAGACGGTTGTTCTCTGCTTATTTACTTATGCATAAACCCCTACCGCGCCACGTCTATTCTGCACTTCTGCACACTCACTAAATAGCTCCGTGCGGCGTGACAGACTTGTGCGGAAGAGCCGGGGAAGATTGTGCCGCCACTTAAGTCAAGGTGACGGTGAAAGTCCTACCGTCACGTTGCTTTGATATTAACTGATGGCTGCTATTAAGTGGAGTAATTTTCACTCCGGATTTTTTTTTTTTTTTTACCCATTCATCATCGGCGGCGACTATCGACGTAATTGCCGAGAGTCGGAGTTAGAATTAAAGTCGCGCATGCATAAAATTGCGTCCCTCCCCGTTCGGCGTAATTTCACCATTTAGACGTGACGCAGGCGCGACCGAACGAACGAACGAACGAACGGACGAAATGCTTCTCTTTCTTTTCCAGCGACCCTGTGGTTTGAATTTTTTGAAAAACAATAATAGTGATCGTCGTAGTAATTGCTTTGTGATATAAATACTGAACCGGTTTGCGTTTGGAAGCGATGATTAAAAAAAATATATGACACGCTTATTCGGGTCCAGCCGATACGTAACGAAATAGCTCGCAACGATATTATAATTTACAAGCTTTCGTCGATGCATGGTAGGATGATGGCCTTGCCCGTGCTGTGCCGGGCATAGGGGGGAGGTTGTTTTTGTTTGACCATACTTCACCAAACTGGTCAATCCTGGTTCGTGAAGGAGCGCGGGGTGGGAGTCAGGACCCGTTCAGGTATTGCTCGCCACCGTGGGCAGGTATTGAACTCAGGTAGGCTAGGGTGTATCGCGCGCCGTGCGTTAACTGCTGCACGGCCAACTCCATCCCTGGCGGTGGGATAACGTGTAAAGATACACGGAGGACAGCCAACGATGGTTTGCCGGCAATTGACGGAGGCCGTACCACGTGTTTATCCGACGAAAAGGTGAACGTAAAAAAAATACAGAGCCGGAGGGAAAGCTTTGGATATCTGAAGGAGGAACACATTTGAGGGTTATCACTCACCGATCTCATTCAGCACACTCTGTGTATGAGAACACAAGCTCTATAAGCGAGGCGTTTTACTGGACATGATATCCTCGATAGGAAATCGCGTTTAACGCGTGGGCCCGTAAAGCGTTCACGTTAATGGTCGGCTTATTACAAGAGGCTGATGAGTGCTGATGAGCACCTAGGCTCACCGCGCTGATGAGCCGAGGTGAGCCTGAAACTCTGACCCAAATAAAGACAACGGGGAAACCTGAACGAAGACAATAAATCTGCTGAACGATGAAAATTGATTTATATTCAGCAATCAGGCGAAGCTGTTTAAAGCGTCGAAAATACAACTGTGGAAGACACTGCGATCCTAAATATTACGATGTTATCAGCCAATTAATTAACGAGTGTTTGTTTTAGATGACGGAGGAAACCAGAGAAATCAAAGGAAACCCACGCAGAGCAGGGGGAGAACACACAAACATCCCCACCGAAAGGCACCCGAGGCGAGAATCGAACCGCCTCGGGCAGGACTTTCTTTCTGTGAGGTGCAGATGTTTCCGCTGCATAGACGCCCTGGCAGGGGTCTCTGTACGGAATCTAGCAAACACGCCGTCGATACGATTGCGGAAAGAAAAAAAAACCCCAAGACTTTCGATAAAAAAAATAAAAATCCAACCGCAACCATGACAGCCAATCCACCGAGACAGACCTTCAGAGACGGCGTAAGCCAATCATATGTGGCAAGTACCACTTAGTGATCTGGCGCTTGCTTATTTTACACTCCTTTCCTAGCAGCATTCCTCCTGGGAAGATTTTGTAAATAGAAGGAGAGGCAAGATATTTAGGCTGCTATTAGTGCGGTAAAGTGCCTGTCTGGCCAACTCAGACGGACATCCACACAAACACTTCGAGACAGCGGACGGGCGATGATGCGAGAGAGAGGAGGTTACAAGATAAAGTAAGAGGAGAGGCAGACAATGTCAATAAGTAACGCAAACAAACAAATGCACAAGCGAGTCAGCCGCAGTGCTGCGAGGAACTAGCCGTCGTTTTTGTTATCATCAAATGTACCTCGAAGGCTTTCATGAACAATGTTATCAATAGCATAGCTCTGTTTATGAGTTTTAGGTGACGTGAAAAGGTAAGGTAAGAACTGGGTAAGAACTGTGTGCGAGCTCGTTTTTTCCAACATATCGACGGGTACGCAACACTTACACATACCTTTTCAGGTGTTCTAAACTCACGAAGAGAGCTATACTATAGATCAAATGTAGCGTTCGCCGATCGAGCTTCTCGATTTGGGTTGACACGCTTTGAACTCGCTGTCGCGGCGCTTAAGAGACGAAGCAGCTCATGCCGACACCCCCGTGTAACGGCGGTCTTTAAATGTGGATTACGACGCGCTACCTGGCTTTGAACCGAACCTACCGTGTAATGCGCGCTGAGACGAAAGCCAATTAGGCCGGTTTGCCGCACTAATCGCCGTAAGCAGGAGATTGCGTCTGTTTTTTTAATTGTCGTTTCAATTCGCCAAGGTGTGTGGTCTTAGGTTAAAGAGCAGTTGTGTTCTGTCAACACGCGACATTTCTAAGGCGACCTTCGGCGCTGATTTTAGATATCCGCTTAAAGATCGAGGTTTAGCGGTCGCAAAGAGAGACTCCCACATGGACGAGAGTTTTTGTGAGAAAATATTTCAATAGCGACGCAATGCTTGACAAATCCTTCAACGATAGGGATACAGTAAAGTATTTTTCACGGACTATTTTTTTTCTCTAAATAATTCCATTTAAATCGATTTGTGCTTTGTGTGTGTGTGTGCGTGAGCATATTACGTGTATCCAAGGTATTCGAAGAAAACAAGCAACAAAACAACTCCCGGCGCACATTTGGGAAACCTAAACCACGAGGCTGATAATACCGCGAATTAAAATCACTCATCTTTACGACTTTCCTTGACCATCAACACATTTTCCAAAACAAACCAAACAAAATGCCCAACGAAAGCAACCTTCCCCCCCAAAACGTACCGCCGGGTGCACACTTACCCTCGTCCAAGGCTCCCACCAAAAGCAAGGCCATGATCTGACAACAACAATAACGATTAAAATCTCCGCCAGTAAAAAAAACCCCCCTCCGTTCAATTTGCGCCCCGACGCGGAAAAAATCCACGTCCCGCCCGTAGCGCGCGGTGGTTTTATTTTTTTTTAAACCGCTAAAAAGCGATGCAGATGTTACTGCTTTAATGGAGGTTTATGTACGGTGGTGGTGGTGTCTCAGCAGCCGTAGAGAGTGGGGTGGTGGTGGGTTTTTTTTAACCAGGCGGGCTCGGGCAGTTGGCAAAAAGGAAAGAGTGCACGGGGCGTACGAGCCGACTTGGTAGTGGCTCGCGAGAGGAGCTCCCACCCCTCGGTAACATCCACCATCTCATTATCTTTCCCTTCCATGCAACTCATTATGCCGCCAGGGCTGATAATAATCCAGCTGAACATCACTGGGAGAAGAATTTATTATGAAATGAATTATTAATCTAAGGGGGCCGGGGTTGGAAGGGGGCTTTTCTCTCTCGCTCGCTCGCACACTCGCCTTTCCCTCGATTCTCACGAATAAAAGCCAAGCACTCTGCAGGTTGGCACTTTAAACAGTAGCTTTTGGCCCCCGCTTTGATATGGAACATCGGCCAAGGAATTAGAGGAAAATATAAATTATAACTAATAATAAGTACTGTATTTTGCTTATCTAAACTAGCCGCACGTGCAGAATACGTTCAATCCTCGTGAATTTTTTTTTTTATCGTCGTAAAGCAAAACAGATTTTTTTGCCAACCTTCAATTAGTACCGATGTAGGTTTTCACGGCTCGATTCATGACGGTTGCTCTTAGCAGCTGTTCTTTCGGGATAACCGTGTCGAGCGCTCTCCCACGTTGGAAGGCGAAACGTCGCGAGGGAGAGAGGGAAGATCGCTCGACACGGCCATCATGAAAGAACAGCAACCATCAACCTCCAATTTGCGAAGCGAATCGGTTTTTTTGTCGGACGAATGAGGCGTTCTATGGACGCGTTGACGTCAAAGCGACCCGTGCGTCGCATCGAGCAGGTGTAAACTCCGATGGTGACCCCGCCACCCAGGTTTGACTCCCATTTAAGGGCCACTCACCGCCAATGTGCGCGCACGCCAGGGCACCGCGCGCTACGCGGCAAGCTTCCCGCAATTAATTAGGTTACGGGAAATTATTTCTTCAAAATGCTGCCAAATTGTTTATTTTGCGCCGTTACCGACCGCCCCTAAGCGGCGAGTAAGAAATACGACTGCCTTCGCTTCGCGTGCCAAAGCACCCCCCCCAAAAAACTAAAATAAATTTAAACTTCTGTCGGAGAGATCTGTTTAGTCCGATCGGAACGAGCAGCCGCGCGCCAGACAATGCCATTAAAGTAATGTGGCAAATGTTATCAATATGAAGGACATTACGGTGATTTGCGGCCTCCAATATGTTACGTTGACAGCGTGAGTTTGGGCAGAGGGGACGTGAGGCGATGCAGTACCAAGTGGGCTCAGCAGAGGAAAAGGGGTGGGTGGTTAAAAAAGAAATCATGCCTCTAGGTACAAAGTTGACGGATTTGTAGAGTCAAGAGAGGACATTGGAGCAAAGTGAACAGTAAATAAAATTCGAGGAAACAGCGTGAAAGACAGCTGAAAATGGAATTGATGGAAGGAAAAACATCAGTTTGGAACGGGGCTATGCACAGATTGCTATAACAAGAATCTGGAGAGAGAGAGAGAGAGGGGCTGGGGGAACGAGCGAGCGAGCGAGCGAGTGAGAGAGAGAGATGGCCCACTCAGAAGGTCCGCAGCTTTGCAAAGGTTGCACTCCAGCCAGGACTGTGCGCAGAATAAACAGCGTATTTAATTTCAAAGGCGAGCAGCACAGACATTCCATTGTTTGAGCAGATTAGTGGTCCAGAAAAGAAAAACACCAGATGCAGTTTAGGACTCGCTGAGACATTCCAGTTTCGCTGCGGGGACTGACAGAAAGTGAAATGCATCTCCCCCTTGCATGCTGTTCGGTGAGGAGGAGGTAGTGGTGAGGTGAGGGGACGGTGTGTGTGGGTTGTGCGTAGGAGCAAAGCCGCGCGGAACGCGAATTAACCCCCGTCTCTCCTCCCCACGCCTTGGGGCTCGGCGGTTAGCGCGCTGGGCTACAAACCTGGCCACCGGAGTTTGATTCCCGCCCACGGACAACACCAGTGACGATTTTTCCAGAGCCGGTTATGGGCCCCACCTAGGTCGACTCGGCCTCAAGCGAGGAGTGTACCTGGCGCCATGTGTAAATGTTGGCACTAGGGAGGCAAAGGCGGCCGGGCGTGGTGCAGGTCACCCACCACCTTCTCGCGCCGTGTCAACCTTCATAGGTGCTCGCTAACGGCACTTGACCCTACAGTCTGTGACGGTTAGACGGGAGATCTTTGTCTTTGGAGGTGGGAGGAGAGAGGTGATGGTGTGGGAGGATGGAGGTTGGGCTGGGGGGAGAGAGTTTGGAGGCAAGAGTGAAGTTTGGGGGGGTTTGCGCTCAGACCAAGGCTAGCTAGCCCCTGTGTGTGTGTGGGTGTGCGCGTGTTTTCGATCACCGCTGTTGGTCGCGGCCAAAGAAACGCAGCGCAGCTGACACCGCTGGACGTGAAGGTAATGCGAAGCGAACGCGAGGTGGAGTGAGGCTTGCCACTGGAGATGCCGGGGGGACCCGTGCAAGCATATTTTGCCACTTACCGCATTACTAATCCATTTTTCTGTAATTGTCATACGCGATCTCGGGAGAGGCTCGCGTGATATTTAGCCAGTGTTAAGATTAGTCCTGCCTTCTTCATATCACAATTGCCCTCTGCTGGAGGTTTGTCAAACGAAAATGAAACCATTGATCGGTGGACTGGCAGGTAGTTCTTGCTGCGGCCCGGTGTGCTGGTTTTTTTTTTTTTACGCGCCGCATTTAAAATCGCGCGAACTGTAATATTTCGTCGAAGGGAAAACTAATCCATCCATCCATCCATTGTTAAAAACAGCTTAATCCTGTGCAGTGTAGCAGTGAGACGGAGCCTATCCCGGCAGACAGGGCGCAAGGCAGGGCTATCCATCACAGGGCACCGCGGGCAATTTAGTCCGGAGTGCAAGTAACCTATGTAATAGCGTGGGGATCAAGGTAGACGCGTTCACGTCGCGATCCCTGTCAAGTAATACTTGGTATTACCTGCAAATTCTACCAAACACTTCGAAGCCGAGGAGCTGAAAGACAACGATGTCCAGAAGCTCAACAGATGCCAAAAGCCCCTCAGTTTGGAGAAAGAAGAGAGGCCAATGCCCGCCCGCCTTTAAGGCCCAGCACTGACTATTATGTCTCTAAATGCTGAAGGGCTGTCTGCAAATAAAGAAGAACTTGTTGCAATGGGAAACTGTCATATAACCATCACGCTTCGAAGAATCGAATCGAAGCAGCGTGACTTTGGATTGTGGGGAGGAAACCAGAGTGCCCGGCGAAAACCCACGCGGACACGGGGAGAGAACACGCAAACTCCACACAGAAAGGCCCCCCAAGCCAAGATTCGAACCCAGGGCCTTCTTGCTGCGAGGCGCCAGCGCTACTCACCGCGCCATCGTGCCGCCCGCAAAACGAATCATCGCAACAAATCTCCGCTTGCGACTCGGAATAATCCGAGTAACAAATATTAATCGGAACCAATTTGTCATTTTCTTAGGCAAGAGCATTTTTTTTTCACCGCTTATTTGTCAAGTAAGTTTTTTTTTTAGCCGCCCTAGAAGTAATGACTTGCGTTGCTAATTTGTTGTTAGCAAACAGTTAATTCCCGACGCTCCAATAACTCAAACTCGGCTAAACGGTTACTCATAAAACCTGTCTTGAAGTTTTATTTTTCGTTCGACGAGTTCCCCCAAGGAGGCTTAAGCAACGGGCCTTGTTTATTTTAAAAATACCACTTGTTAATATAAAAACACCCCTGAAAGAGTACAGAAATGACGGCGGAAAAAATCTCTGTCTCATTTTTATTTATTTTTTCATCTCGAAAAGGTTGTATTTATTTTGTATATCTTATCAGACGCCGCGTTGAAACACGGCTCATCTGCTAATCCCGATGGGAGAGTTATCCTCAACAAACGTAAACACCGTTTCCTCCATTGACAATACATTGTCCATTAATCCAACGTATTAATAACAGCAAAAGCCATCCCATCCATTGTCAGAAACCGCTTAAGACTGTTCAGGGTCGCGGTGAGCTGGAGTCTATCTTGGCGGTTTCTGAAAATGGATGGATGGATGGCCTTGGAACGCCTGGGAATTCCCCAGGAAGAGCTGGAATCTGTTGTTGAGGAAAGTGTTGTCTGGTCCACCCTCCTTAAACGGCTGCTAGCGCGACCCTCACCAGGACAAGCAGTTTACAAAATGGATGGATGGTATGTTTCGAAGGTGTAGCGAGACCGTTATCTGTCTACACTTGAGAACTCGGAGTAATTCAGGGTGGCTGCAAAACGGCTTCGAACCCAGAATCTCAGCTGTGTAACCAGCTCAGTGATCTGACCCGTTAGCTGCCCAGCCACCTCCCTAGTGACCGATCATGCTCACTGTGGATAAGTTATGACTGGCAGAGACCTCGAAACACTCCTCACTTCCTCTGGGGTGGAACGGTGGCACAGCGGTTAGCACACGAACCTACAAAGCTGGTCACCTGAGTTCGGCTCCCGACCTGGCCAGATTGGTGAAGTATGGCCAAACAACCCGCATGATCGACATAGTGTGAGCGGGGGGGGTGTTTGTAATCCAGCAGGAAATTGATGGAGTAATACAAATTTCCATTAATATTATTGTACTGATGTAGGTTTTCACGGCTCGTTTGATGATGATTGTTCTTCAGAGCCGTTCTTTCAAGATTGCCGTGTCACTGAGCGATCTCCCTCTCACTCTCTCTCTCCTCGCGAAAGGTCGCTAAAGGCAGAGATGGAGATCGCTCGACACGGCTATCCCCGAAGGAACAGCTCTGAAGAGCAACCGTCAAAATGTAATACAAAATCTATTCAAATTCAAAAACGTTATTTGTCAACTCTGCCATGTGTACAGGACATACAGAGGATCGAAATGCCGTTTCTCTCAGACCCCGGCGTTGTTTACTGTCGTTCTGCAAATGACTCACAGCAAGCAACGGCTGTACTTGTTACTTGATGAAGACGTAAACAAAAAAAACGAACATGAAACCATGAAGACTCCGCAGTGTTTGGTCCGAGAGTTTCTGGCGCTTGTAATCTTGCGCGTTGTCGTTCGTTCGGTCGTTCCCACCTGTCGCGCCACGCTCCTCCACGCGAGAGAGGTTTGGCCCAAGAACGACCGAGGCGAGCGATCGCCAAAACGCGGGAACGAAACGCATTAATCGCGACCTCGCCACGCCGTTCACTACCCCCACGCACTCCGGCACTTCAATGGAGCAGGACAAATGATTTCTAAGCTTCCTGGGAAGTTGAATGTAACAGCTGGAAGCTTGTAGTTGGAGTAAAATATGAGCCTGAAGTCCTTTATTGGGGTTTTCCCAGCTGAGGGCCGTGCCAAAAAAACGCCTACAAACACCGGGTCGGAAATTAATAGTTATATTTGACTAGTTCAATTGAGCCGGCTGACGGGTTTTCTGCGTGATTAATTACCGAAAGGGGAGTGGAATGAACACGGTTAGAAAAATATCGCTCCTTTGAGGAATGGACCATGAGAGAGAGAGAGAAAAAAAAACTTTAAAAGTCTTAAGCCGTGTGGCGGAACACAAATAATAATGGCCGCGCTAATGGTCACCAGAAAGTAAATGCATCCAACACATGAACCTGGCGTATGATCACGATCTCTCGTGAAGCCATCAACAGACGCTGCTCTTCAGAACAATTCCGCGCGCGGGGCAGGCACGTGTGCACGTGCGCCGAGCGGCCAAAGCACAGCAAGGTGGCACAGTAGGGAGCTCAGG
>JAZEWU010000043.1:2589334-2603605 GCA_036362915.1 Geotria australis | reverse complement strand
CGTCACCGCCACTTAGTGGCGAAGGACGGTTGTTGTTGTTGTGGTGAGCGGTGGCGCAGCGGTTAGCGCGCCGTGCTACGAACCCGGGCTCCCCGAGTTTGATTCCCGCTCATGGCCAACACCGGTGACGATTTTCTGAACCGGTCCTTGGCCTACCCTATTATTCACATGTTTGTTACGTCGCAGGAATCCCGTAAAGAGCTTGCGAGCTCACTGGGTATTTTTTAGACTGTAATAATACACATCTATTTATATATTCCCTAGGTGTCTCAGCCTCAAATGAGTACCTGGTGCGGTGTGTAAACATTTCGACTAGGGAGACAAAGGCGGTCGGGCGTGGTGCTGGTCACTGACCACCTCGCGCGTAGTGATAGACTTCATAGGTGCTCGCTAACAGCACTTGACCCTACAATCTATCGAGGCTATACAGGGGATCTGTCTCTTGTCTTTTGCATGCATGCCAACAGTTTAACATTTTTATTAGCACAATCACAGATAAAGGATTTATGTTAGCAAGTAAAAACACGCGCTCGCTCGGGTGATATTGACACAGATGATGATCGGATAAGCTTCGTCGGGGCTCTTTTTGTGTTTTT
Organism: Geotria australis; assembly: GCA_036362915.1. Taxonomy (NCBI): domain Eukaryota; kingdom Metazoa; phylum Chordata; class Hyperoartia; order Petromyzontiformes; family Geotriidae; genus Geotria; species Geotria australis. Next base: position 2,603,009 of record JAZEWU010000043.1, on the reverse strand, counting down.
GGAAAAGTTAGGTCTTCACCGGCTACGGAGGTTGTTGTTGTTATGGAGGGGGGGCAGCCGGGGGAGATTTTTTTGCTATTATCATTATTCATTTACATTGGCAAGCTGCTAAATTTGGTTGCACGCTAAAAGACAAATGATTTACACGTGCTGCATCTACTGCGCGTGGGAACGGAGACGCTTGCTGCGTGAAATGTCGGTGAAATGGCCTCTTTTTGTTGCTTTTATTTTTTAAAGCGCTCGACTTGCTCGGTTTGCCCAGCTTGCCCGGGTAACGCGAGAGCTAACCGCCAACACATCCCTGACCACGTTCGGCAGAGATATGTGCAGGTTTAAATAACAATAATGATTTAAAACGCCCCGCGCGTATTCGGTCAATGTCGAAGGTGTTCGTTCGAAGAGAGAATCATTCGGAGGTGTGAGGGAACCGTACAGAGACGAGGAGGGGGAAGGCAGCCACGTGGTTAGCTGGCGCCAATATTTTCCAGACACTGCATCCAAGATATTATGATGTTATCGGCCAATTAGTTCGTTTTTTTCTCTCTTAGACTTGGAAGGAAACCATTCATTCATTATCAGTTCCCGATTCATCCAATTTAATGCGGTAAGTTCGTTGCAGAGCTTTGTTGCATGGCAGGACAACCGCATACAGAGCTTGCAAGCCCACTGGAAATGTTCTGCTGTAATAATAAACATCTATCTATCTGTAAAGGATCACGGTAAACCGAAAGCTATCCCGGCAGACACAGGGTGCGAGGCAGGGCTGTGCCCTGTATAGGATGCTGCCGGTCCATCGCAAGGTTACTGGGGCAATTTAGCCAGCAGGTTAAGGAGCACAGAAATACGGGACAACCTCGGAGTAGAGTCGCTGCTTCTTCGGATTGAAAGGAGCCAGTTGAAGTGGTTCGGGCATCTGGTAAGGATGCCCCCCGGAAGGCTCCCTCGGGAGGTATTCCAGGCGCGGCCCACCGGGCGGAGACCTAGAGGCCGACCTAGGACACGTTGGAGGGATTATATCCTTCGGCTTGCCTGGGAACGGCTGGGAATCCCCCGGGAAGAGCTGGAGTCTGTTGCTGAGGAAAGGGATGTCTGGTCCACTCTCCTTGGACTGCTGTCACCGCGACCCTCACCAGGACAAGCGGTTTAGAAAATGGATGGATGGATGGTTAAATTCACCTAACCAGCACGTCTTTGGACTGTGGGAAGAAACGGCAGTACCCGACAAGATCCCACCCGGACACGTGGGGGGAGACCACGCAAACTCCACACAGAAAGGCACGGGGGGCCGGTAATCGAACACGGGAGCTTCTTGCTGCGAAGCGACAGCGCTAACTCACGGTAACTTCCACAAAACAGCCAAGGCGTTGGGCGCACACTCTCCGTGAGCCGCATCGGCCGTGAAGACGCTGAACGTTCAACAACCAGCGACGAAAACCGGCCAATCCGGGCCCTTCACGGTCGCGCACCTGTGGCTCAACCCGGGGTGAATTTGGGACAGGATTTTTCGGAGGCGGTCGAGAGATGGAGAGGCACTCGCGTTTGATTTACAAGTCACCGTGACAAAGACCACACTTTTTATTTGCTCCGAGCGCTCGGCACACGGTGAATAATCTGTTTCTTTGCTCCCCACCCCCCTGCTTTTGTTTAAAATGTTATCCTCAGTACGAAATAATTAGTCTCAAGCACAAGACTACCCCGTTAGGGCGGCCTCAGAGGGAACAGTCAAAACAGTCGGAGAAGGGGTAGAGGGGAGTTCATCTAGTCAAAAATGTCTCGCAAACGGTCAAGGCAAGTGGTTGGAAAATAAGCAGAGATCTTTCAACAACCAGCACCATATGGCACTGTGTTTGCTTAACTTCGTAGGGCAAGCTCTGGCTTGTGCAGGTATTCCAGAAAATAAAAAACAATTGTATATGGAAAAAATTCCAAGGATAGATGCCGTACATTTTGAAAAAAAACTCACCCGATTATTCAGTGTCTGTTAAGTTCACGTCCAGCGGCGAGAGGGAAACCGTGGCGCGCTAAAACGTGTTTTCAAAACATCGCATTGTGCGCGCGTTTTGTTTTAATGCGATTATGGAATGTTAGGGATCGCAAAAAGGCGCGCTTTGCGGGAACGCCGTATTGTTCCGCGCAGTGTTGTTTAAGGGCGTTTTTGGCTTCCGCGAGAGTTCGATTGCCGCCGGTTTAAAAGTCCGGGCGAAGGCCAGGATATAGACGCGAGTGTTTTCAAAATTTGCCAAAAAACAAAAAAACAACTCGGTTGCATCTAAAAGCATTCTGTTGCCGCTTAAATGTTGCCGGTAACTGAGAAGTCCTCGCTTGGCCCCGTGGTGAAATTGTTTAGAGAGCGTCGGAGTTAAAACACAGGAGGCCACCGTGACACTTCCTCAGACATAGCTGTCTCAAGAGAGGGCTTCAGAGAGTTATTAAAAAGTGACGTCCGGGGGGAAAATGAAATGGCAAATGCTTTACAAGGGGATCAATTAAACCGCACTCTGACAAAGAAAACAAGCCACCTTGGATTTATGACCGCACTCATGCCAGGTGTGGAAAAATGCGGGTTTTTTTTGGTTTTAGCCCGTTTGCGAATTTTTCGTTTCAACTCCGGGAGTTGACAACCTGACGCGGATTATCTTCATCGAGGCGACTTGGCTGCGCCATTCGGAGTCTGTTCGTGAAAAATCGAACCGACTCCTTTGCGCAACGTGGTTTGTAGTGAAATAAAGTCACAGGCTTTTGGTGAAGAAGTAATGTTAGCGTTTTGTCGGCGTACAAATTAAACAAACTTGGGAAAGTGATGGCAGACTTTAAACGCTATTGGAAAAAAAACCTTAGAAGTGCCAATATTGCAACGACTGGGAATCCCCCAGGAAGAGCTGGAATCTGTTGCTGAGGAAAGGGATGTCTGGTCCACTCTCCTTAGACTGCTGCCGCCGCGACCCTCACCAGGACAAGCGGTTTAGAAAATGAATGGATGGATGGAATCGGGAAACGATATTAATTGTGCCGTTAAACATCTGAGTACTTGTAGCATTCATTCGCAGTTCCTGCTTAAGCCTGTGGAGTGTCGCGCTGAAGCCGGAGCCTATCACGGCAGACACAGGACGCAAGGCAGTGCTATACCCAGGATCCGACGCCAGTCCATCGCAACAGAATATGCTTGGCTGTGTGAGGAAACAGGAGTACCCGGCAAAAAACACACGTGCCTTTCCCCCTCTATTAGTCCATTAAATCGAGGTTTAACTGTACTTAAAACGTAACAACAAAAATATTCACCATTGAAAGGGGCACAACTAGTACGCGCGAACATCTAAGGGACATTTTAAAAATCAGCCGCATATATCTGCTCGATCAGCACAACTGGCCTCAGAACCAATTTCCATCCACATGTTTTCCTAACCTTTTCAAAGTACTTATTTGGCTTCACACTGCCTTTTCCTGGGACAATTTACCTGCCCGGTTTGAAGCCGGGCAAATACTACATTTAGTTATGAAAATCATTTTACTGACGTCTCGGCGAACAGTATCAAAATCCTCACTTCACGGGGAAAAAAAATCTTTCGAAAAATGTCACCTGGTGTCTGTTGTTCAATAACCTTTTTTTGGTGTTAAATGTCCCCGTCTATTTTTGACATTTTTAATAAAGATGTACGATGATGGTTGCTCTTCAGAGTTGTTCTTTCGGGATAACCAACGCACACAATATCGGGGCTCCGTGTCTGGCGGGTTGACGCCGGCTGACCGCATAGCTGCCTCCCCTCTACCTCTCTGCGGCTTCCAACAACGCCTCGGGACCTCCGCGTGACAGGCACGACTATATAAAGTAATACATCATTATTGTTATTATTATTATTACTGTTATCACACGCGCACAATGCTCGTTGAAAACGACGCGACGAGGCATTGCTTATTATTCTACGACGCTCACTTCACGTGGAGCACGTTCCCTTTCATCTGGGGCCCGACTCGTTGTGAGGGCAAGGCCCTGTTTTCGTTCCAGGCGGGATGCCATCCACATCGCAAAGGTCATTTTGCCCGTGACCTCCGCCGGACAAAGGCGAGCTATTGCAGACGTAACGCGGGAACCGGTGCCGCGCGGCGCGGATGTGTGGCTGTTGCCCGGGACTCGAACTCATTGGGAAACGGTCCGAGCGTGGGAGGGGAGAACTCGGGATTTTAAACTCTGGAACTCAAAAGCAGAAACGCGCAACCCTCTGGGCCAACCAGCCACTCCACGGGTCACAGCGTGATAGGTGACAGTTGTTTAATGTTACGGCGAAAATAGCCACTGAGCTTGCAAGCTCTGGATGCGGGGATTCCTTCGATACATCACCAACGTATGGCCTAAACAGACTGTAGGATCAAGTGCTGTTAGCGAGCACCTGTGAAGGTAGGCATGGCACACGAGGGGGTGGGTGGCCAACACCACGCCCGGCCGCCTTTGTCTCCCTAGCGGTGATGTTTACACGGCGTACCAGGTGCTCAGGGGAGGCTCAAAACCAGGTCAGAAAATCGGCACTGGTGTCGGCCGTGAGAGGGAAGCAAACGCGGATGGATGGAGTCGCAGTGCGTTAACCGCTGCACCACCGCTCCCCACGACGCACACACACGCAGTGCATAGATAATGTGAGCAATCCCCAAATTAAGCCGATCTGTGGGTGACGGGTCAAAGCATTTGTTTCCTCCTGGCGATTCATCAAACGTGTCAGCCACTGTAACCGTAACCTTCAAGTGGTTCCTGATCCGACTTCTGCCTAGTTGTGAATGTAAAACTTGATTTTTGTTTGAAAAGTTGCAAATGTTGCACTTTCTCGCTCTCTTAGTGTGCAATAAGCCACCTAACATATTTTTTCCCCCATTGCAATGTTTAACTGTTATAACTAGCTTGTATTTTTATATATTCGGTGAATTACTTGCAATGCTGTGCGTACATGAGTATTTTATTGGTTTTCCTCGGTTGATTTGTGAATTTTATAAGTTTGCTTATTTTGGATGGTTGCACCATCACAGCTGATGATGCTTCCATCGTGGGAGGCGAAATGTCGCGCGAGCAAGAGAGCGCTCGACACGGCAATCCCAAAATAACAGCTCTGAAGAGCAACCATCACGAACCGAGCCGTGAAAACCTACATTAGTTATCGATTTTTGTCGATTCGCATTTATTGTGTCGCAGGAATCCTTCTAAGGAGCTTGCAACCTCGCCGGGGTATAACGTTCATTCTGATAAACCGCTTAATCATGTAGCCGGAGCCTATCCTCGGCAGACACAAGGCGCAAGGCAGGGCTATACCCACATCTATCTGTGCATTTCACGACCTTCCAGCATATTCGAAGCAGCCTTAATAATTTATTTTTCGTTGCTTTGGTTTTTTATTGGTTGTTTTTTTTTTCCTTCGTCGTTGACATGCCGTTCTCTTCGCGGCCCTTGTGCAGCGCTTTGTGACCCTCGGGTGAAAGGCGCTATATAAATTGATATCATTATTATTACATGCACCACGAAGCTCTCGGCTGCATGCACGACAGAGAACGGTGCGAGAAAACGGCCGCGAGTCGACGAGCGGCGAGACGCTCTAAACACCACGACGCCCCGGGGATGTGTTCACGATTTTTATTCTTCAATAGATATGTATATATATTTATAAACCGAAAATAAATAAAATCTGAATTCTTGGCCCTGGCGAGAGAGTTTGGGATGATTATACGTGCGGCGCGCTCGTTCCAGGATCGATCTGTGAAATATGACGTGATGGAAATGAAGCGGTCAAGATTCAGTGGCGTCAGCGTCTGATAGTGGAGTCACGCGGCATCGGGTGACATCACTCGTGGTAAGAGTGAAGACTTTACGGTCATTAATCACTATTACCATTACCCGCTTAACCCTGTACAGGGGTCGCGGGCCTATCCCGGTGCCGGGGTCTATGCGAAGATGAAAACGAAATACAGCCAAATAACTTGTTTCTCCGCGAAGATCGGAAAAATAATCTTAAAAGTGAGCGGCACGGTGGCGCAGTGGGTCGCGCTGCCGCCTCACAGCAAGAAGGTACCCGGGTTCGAATCTCGGCTCGGCTGCATTTCTGTGTGGAGTTTGCATGTTCTCCCCGTGTCCGCGTGGGTTTTCGCCACCAGGCACTCCGGTTTCTTCCCACCGTCCAAAGACATGCTGCCAGGTTAATTGACCTACTGAGTAAATTGCCCCAGGTGCCCTGTGATGTACTGGCGCCCGATCCTTGGTTTCACCCTGCCTTGCGCCCTGCGCCTGCCGGGATAGGCACCGGCTCACCGCGACCCTGTACAGGATCAAGCGGTTTCTGAAAGTGGATGGATGGAATCTTAACAGTGTTAAAACCAAAAAACGGGTTCGTGCGATGCGCTTACAGTGAGAGCGGCGAGCGTGGCGATGCCTCCCGTTAAAATAAATGCGGACTCGGATTTCTGCGGACAGTTCTGCAGGAAGCACCTGGCACGAACTTGGAGGGTTCTCAACAACGTTTCCTGACGCGCATTGTAACGTCTGCTGCGCTGCAGCTCGAGAGCCGCGTCTCTTAGCCCGCTCCCAAGGAAAAATAAAATAAAGAAACGTTCGAGTAAATGTATCGCACGCTGCAAAGTGGCTGGATACCGAGGATCTGTCGCGGCCGCGTTTTGGATATCATCGCTCGGTCGCTGCGCCAAACAGGCGAAACATAAGGCGGCCTGACTCCCATCTATCCATCCAATTTCTGAAACAGCTTAACCCCGTACAGGGTCGCGGTGAGCCGGAGCCTATCCCCGGCAGACACAGGGCGCAAGGCAGGGTGATACCGAGGATCGGACGCCAGTCCATCGCAGGGCACCTGGAGCAATTTTACTCAGTAGGCCAATTAGCCTGGCAGCGTGTCTTTGGACGGTGGGAGGAAACCGGAGTGCCCGGCGAAAACCCACGCAGACGCGGGGAGAACTTTAACGAATTAAATAAGAAATATTGTTGTTGGGGGGGGGGGGACGGAGAAAGGTGCGGAAGGGGGCGTTGATGTCGGGGAAACACCCGGTCGCAACGCGCCACGTGAGGCTCACCTGTCTCGCTGCTTCACGCCGTGGTGCCGTCAACTTTAAATTGGGGCGGGGGGAAAAATCGCGAAACCGAATTTGCTTGAACTGTTAACGCCTCTCCAGATTGCTCTCGTGCGTGTGATGTAATGTTGGTAAATTGCGCGATTATACTAGCAAAGCATTTGACAAATATTTGGCAATTTGGCTAATTTGTAAGGTGGGCTAGAGAGCAGCGTTGAACTCATTGGGTTTACAGATCTACGTTCAAACGGTATTAATTGGCACCTTTGCGAAGGAGAGAGGGGGAGCGCTCGATACGACTATCCTGAAAGAACAGCTCTTGAGGACAATTGTCAAAATGTACGAACAAAGCAAGACAACAGGACGAACAATACCAACGCGTTGGTGCAATTGCATCCATCCATTGCCAGAAACCGCTTAATCCTTGACAGCGTCGCGGAGAGCCGGAATCTATCCCGGCAGACACAGGGCGCAAGGCAGGGATATACCCAGTATGTGACGCCAGTCCATCACAGGGCACCGGGGGCGATTTAATCAGCAGCGTTGGTGTAATTAAGATTTTTTTTTAATCGATCCTTTTAGGAAATCGTAACCCCCCGAATCGTAGACCTTCCTTCAGAGTGAGGTAGTATATGAATTGCCACACTTATGTGTACACATTACCGATGTACAGTATTTACACGCGGACACACGCGAGCGGGGTCCTCGCACACACACACACACAACCATGTGAACGCGCACTGTCAGATGTAATGAGATTCTACATCTATTGACATTAGCCGCACACTCAAATATACAACGTGCGTAAAATTGTCATTTTAAGGTTTGTTGTATTTTCCTTTCATTATTTCATTTAATATTTTTTCTCTCTCTCTCTGTCTCTTCCCCCCCATTGCAACTTTCGTGTCAGCGGTGCCAAGTTTCAGCAAGAATCCCATCCCACATCCGGAGGGTAAATAAACACCCCCCCCCCGCCTTGGGCCGCCTCCTTCCTCCTACTGTCCTCCCGGGCAAACCTACGCACCTCCAATCTAAACAGGAAACCGCTGCCAATGAGCAGGAGACCCGACTGCTGACAATACAGTCAATTTCACTCCATATGCACTTCTGATGGAGCTGGGTGGCTCCCCTCTCTCGTTTCCGAGGCCGCTGCCAGCCCAGCCCGCCCGCTCGCCCTGTACCCCCGAAACAATGGGGAGCCGCAGCGATTCCCTTGGGGGGCGGCCGGCGAGAACGGGACGGGACAGCAGGAGTGTTCGAGCGTTTGTCCTGGAAGCTCGCACACACACACACACACACTCACCCCCCCACCCAAAGCCCTGAACGGCGGAACACCGTGGTGACAACCGCCTGCCGCAAGCTGTGATTTCCACGAGCGTTGCTTGGCGTCCGAATGTTATTTCTGAGAAACCCCTTTTGCTCTGTGAGTTTTATATATTGTTTTGATGGTTGCTCTTCGGAGCTGTTCTTTCGGATTTGCCGTGTCGAGCGATCTCCCTCTCTGTCTCTCTCTCTCTGTCCCTGGCGACGTTTTGCCTTCCAAGGTTGGACGCATCATAACGCCCGTTTATCGTTCGGCACGGCTGTCCCCGAAAGAACAGCTCCGAAAAGCAAGCATCATGAATCGAGCCGTGAAAACCTACATCGGTACGTTTTTTTTATTTTTAATGGTTTTTTGTCAGTTTGTCTTGTCGCATCAATCCCATAAATAGCTTGCAAGCTCACTGGACATTTTCTGCTATGATAGTAAACATATGCAACTGTGCAGGGTTGCGGTGAGCCGGAGTCTATCCGAGAAGACGTAGGGTGTAAAGCGGGGCTATACCCACGATGGGACGCCAGTCCACCACAGGGCACCGGGGTAATTTAGTCCGCAGGCCAATTAACCTACGCAGCAGCATTTCTTTGGACTGTGGGAGGAAACCGGAGTGCCCCGGCGAAAACCCACGCGGACACGGGGAGAACATGGAAACTGCACGCAGAAAGACACCCGAGCCGGGATTATTCTCAGATATATTTCTGCAATGTCTGCTTTCGCCACCGGAGGGCAGTGAAATAGAGACAAGCAGGACACTTGTGACATACAGGAGGAACGGTGCAATTCCAGTATACGGTCAACGTCTTACAATGCAAATCATATTTACATTCCTGCAGACTGCCTGGAGTAAGAGTGTGCTACATGCCCCCTGTGAGTGCTCTTTTGAATTCTCACTAAGGAGGTTCTTCCTCTTGCAGCCGAGGGCACAAGCAATTGCAGTTCTGCACCTTTATCTCTGTTTACAATCGTCATCCTAGAGGCAGAATGGTGGCTGTGAGAAATGTTAATTATTTCCCAGTTACACGCTAGATCGTCAACACGCTCGTTGTGAGCCGGAGCCTATCCTTGTAGACACAGGGCGCAAGACAGGGCTATACCATTGATAGGACGCCAGTCGAGAGAAGGGCACCAGAGACAATATAGTCAGCAGGTTACTTAATCTATGCAGCAGCATGTCTCAGGACTGTGGGAGCAAAGCGGAGAACCTGGCCAAAACTAATGTACAGAAAGGCACCCGAGCCTGGAATCAAACCAACAATTTTCTTACTGAGAGGCGGCAGCGCTACTCACTGCACCGCCGTGCCATGAGAAATACATGTTTTTTTTTTTTAATGCCGTCTTGGCAAGACGGCGAATGATCACGATTATGGGCGGCCGCGGTTTGATCCGAGGAACCCTTGATTGTAACCATTAGGGTCAAATTATCAGCCACCGGTGTCCGCAGGGCTCACGTTGAGCCAGCTGCGTCCAACGCGCACGAACAAAGCAACACTCCGATTCCCCCCCACGCACACGCACACACAAACACACAACCGCGCGCGTTCATCGCGAGCTTTCAGAACCTGAGATTTAATCGACGGGCCGTTCCATCGCGCGCGCTACGCGAGACGGCGTTTTGCGCCAGAGGAGGCCGATCTTCTTCCATCGCACACGTTTGAAATGCAATCCCGGCGTTTAATTGTGTTCACTGTTACATATGACTGTACTTAATTATGGGGGAGCTATTGCGGCGACCGCAATGACAATTTATTTAGCATTGCCATATTTACGCAGCAGACATGTGGGAAGATAATGTCTTTCCAGTGCGAGCTCGTAATAAAATCCAGACCCACCGCTTTTCGAGTCTTTGTGTTTGATTTGCTGACCTAAAGCCATAGCAAACACCATGTGTTATGGCCATTCACAGATTTTGGATGTGTAAGTAGATTTCCATATGAAAAGATTTTCGAAGCACGGTGGAGAGAGAAACAAGAGCTTTTAAAAGGGACCCGTCCGTCCATTGAAACCCATGACCCTCACATAGCCGCACGGCAATTTTAAACACGTTCCGTGGACAAATAAGGCGGCACTTGAAAGTTGCGCCGGTGAGAATGGACCGGTTACATTTACGTAATAACCTTAGTTTTCACGGATCGATGCTGGAGGCATCGTCGCGCTGAGGATGACTCCAACGCGGGCGGCGAAACTACGAGCGGGTAGAGAGGAGGAACGCTCGACACGGCTATCCCGAGACAAACACCTATGGAGAGCAATGCTCATTAACATTTAAAGCGTTAGGCAACTGATATGCTGATGTTGCATGAGTGGTAATGCAGAGATCACACACGGGCGACAGATATAGAGAGACAACATCTAGCTGCCTCCGTTCATTAGCCTGATGACGCCTCCAACGTGGGTCGGCGAAACGTCGCGAAACAGTGAGGAGGAACGCTCAGCACGGCCATCCGGAAAGAACGGCTCTTGAGAGCAATCTTCAGTTGCAACCAACGGCAGAGCGGTAGGGAGAGAGCTGTGCTTCAGATGCTTTTTATTAATTTGAATCGTTTCACTCTGTTCGGTGGAAAAAGATCGGCCCTCTGATTGGTTTGGGCAAAAAATCCCAGCATTTGTCAAAAAGGGGGCTTCTGAATATTATCTTAATCACCGCAAACGGAACCACGGTTCAAACGCCACCACGGAAAGAAATTGGTACAACGCTACACCCCCTCCTGACGCCCAAACCTCGGCCGGCCCATGAAACGATGATATGTCGAAACATTAAAATACAATTTGGACTTACGCGGCGGTCTGAAACCATCAGCGGTTAGCGAGCTTCGCTGGGGGTTGCGCGTGGCACATCTCCCAGAGAGAGGAGGACGCGGCTCAACTCACGCGACGCCGGTGCCCACGAGCGATGTGGTCAACGCTGGCTATCGTCGGCCGATGCTGCCCTGCACCGTACGCGCTATGAATAACCGTTGGCCACGAATGTACAGCAATCGACTTTGTTATCGGGTCGTGTTGAATACGTTGATAACAACACGCGCGCGCGAGAGCCTCTGAGCGCAAGTGACTCGGTTTAAACCGCGCGCTGGTGATTATTGCGCATTGCAGGTGGCCGCTTATTGTTAAATGTTTATTGATGCAGGCTGTCGCGGCTCGATGTTGGAGGATTTCTCCTGAGGGCGGTTCATTACGGATGAGAAACGCTCGACACGGCTGTCCTGAAAGAGCGGCACCGAAGCGCGATTTGCGCTTAAATAATTACATTGCGGCTAAATGTCTTGAGTTTTAGTTTTACTTGAATTGAAAACATGTAATGGACTTGCGTCAGAACCTGGGTATAGCTCTGCCTTGCGCCCTGTGTCTGCCAGGATAGGATCTGGCTCACCGCAACCCTGCACAGGATTGAGTGGTCTCTGACAATGACTGAATGAATGTGATACAAAGGTAGTCAATGTTTAATATTTGGAAATATCCGCTGATAGAAATATTCAGAAAGGGTTAGAGAAGCACGGACAGAAGTAGTGTTTCTAGGAGTACACAGATGTAGAGATACACAAGCACTGGTAGAGATGTTTCTAGAATGCCGTTTTATAATTGTTATCACTTTTTAAAGTTTGACGATAAGCGGCTTGAAATGTGATCAATTGTAATTATTGAGGATACGCAGCAAGTAAGAGGTTGGAGATCCGCTCGCTCTAAATACACAGCCACACACTGACCGGCACGGTGAAGTATGGTCAAGAGCCGATGCCCGACTGACACGGCACGAGGGAGCTTTCATCCAGCAGTAGATCGGCAAGTGTGAGTGAATCGTAATCGCTGGGTTGGTTACTGTGGTTACACTTCAAAATGTCCTCCCTTCCGTTAGCGCGCACGTTCAGCGCAAAATCTCACGCAGTGAGAACGACACTTTTAGTATAGCCCTGCCTTGCGCCATGTCTCTGCCGGGATAGGCTCCGGCTCACCGCAACCCTGCAGAGGCTTAAGCGGTTTCTGACGATGAGACGAGAAGAACACAGCGAAATCTGCTGACTACAACAGCGGCGTCGGCCAGACGGATATTTAAATAAAGATATTATTCCTAAATCCATTTGCTCTGGTAATGCCCAAGTGCTATCCAGATGCTTGAGTAATGTGGTATTCCCCACTGTGATCCTAAACAAAAAAACACCACACACAAGACACTCACCACAACACTTTTAGCCACAGAAATGAGAGCAAGGGTGGGTGGCTAGAAAGAGAGAGAGAGGGGTCGATGGAGCAACGGCCGGGTAGAACACAGGGGGCGGGTGCCCAGTATGGTGCAGTGGTGACATCCGTGCCTCGCAGAGAGAAGGTCCTGCCCGAGGCGGTTCGATATCCACCCCGGGCACCTTTCTGTGCGGAGATTTTGTGTGTTCGGCCCCCTGGTCTGCGTGGGTTTCCTCCGGGTTCTCCGGTTGGTAACTAGAAAAACACTCATAGAGGTTATTAAGGTAAACACGAAGGCTTTCGTGACTAATGTCATCCATAGTATAGCTCTTTTTACGGGTTAGGTCACGATAAAATAATAACAAAGGTTCTCGCCAGAACCTTTGTTCCTGATGAAGCTGATTGCAACTATCAGCGAAACGTCGTGCCTTCATTGTAAATGTTGTGGGTTCGCTCTCCAACATACCGGTGTGTTAAAGTAGTAAAGAACTGCCAGGTTTTGTTCACGTGAGTAAACCTTACTAATTGGCTGTGTCGGGTGGAGGCGGGTTTACGACAAGTATTATTTTTACGTGACCTAACCCGTAAAAAGAGCTATACTCTGGCTAATAAATACTAATTAATTGGCCGATAACATTGTAATTTATAGGACGCAGTGTGTGGAAACTATTGGCGCCGGCTAACCAGGTGGCTGCCTTCCACCGCCTCTCCGTGGTTTCCTGGCGCCTCTTCGAAACGAGCAACGTGCCGCGCGTTATGAAATGTTCATTTATTTATTTAAGATCAAGGGAGGAAACGTAACACTCGCAAGCCACCGCCGGTTGAGACTCTTTCACAAGAGTTTAATGTCCGTTAATACCTCACAGCTCTATTTCTGTCTCGCATTTACAGGGCGTGAAGAGGTTTGGACACGTATCGGAACAAGCGCGAACACAGCCCGGGTATTTGTCTTATAGGATTGTGTGCTCCGTGCTGTGTGTGCGCGCGTGTGTGTTTCTTCCCACTGAGTTTCTGCAAGTCGACTGTTTGATTTAGAAAATTAAAAGTCAATTAATTGAATGAGCGAAATTGACCTTCGTTGTGTTCCCCCTCCGTGCTAAAAATAAATGATCTTTGATGACTCTGTAA
>JAZEWU010000043.1:2554757-2579287 GCA_036362915.1 Geotria australis | reverse complement strand
TGCTTGCTTTTTTTTTTTTTACATTTAATTCAATTGTGCATCTGGTTGCTTGCATAAGAAAAGCGAGGGAGGTTGACCCCGCATTCCAAGCGCCTACCCTTTGGCATCTGAACTACCCCCCGTTCCTTCGCCTGCTGAGGCATTGCCACCCAGACACATCTCGACTTAGCGCAAACAACAACAGTCTGTATGCGCAGACGTGATGGGCTGGCCCCTTCCAGACAGGCAGCTTAGAGGCCCTCTCTGAGCGAACAGGGGGGGGAAAAATAACCCGCTTTTCTTCAAGCTCCCTCAGGCAGAAACTTCACTGCCTTGAGGAATAACCGTCCCATTAATTGTAAAAAAAAAAATGCACTCTGGCCTAAATAACGGCCCAATAACGCGTTTGTCGTTTTGAAGCGACAGCGAGCGGTGTCGTGAGCGGTGCAGCGCAGCGATGCGCTGGCTCCTGTCTCGAACACTGACAGATAGATAGATAAATGAGTATTGTTTACAGCAGAAAGTAGCCGGTGAGCTTGCAGGCTCTTTACCGGATTTATTTAATACAACACTGGCTCTTATCTCCAACACTCGCTCCTGTCTCTGACACTGATAGGGCAGATGTTTATTATCACAGCAGAGAAATACCCAGTGAGCTTGCAAGCTCTTTACAGGATTCCTGCATTGACAGACACCGTGTGTGCCCCGCGTTGCGAACGAGCCGTTTGCGGGCGAAATGAACTCTCAAGCACATCTCCAGTCGCCCTGTGTTGCCATTGAAGGGCTGCCAGAAATACAAGTTGATAGTCTTTCGTGTTTGCAATTAGCACGTCCCGCATTGTGAAGGGTTTAACGGTCCCCTTTGTGGCGTCTGTAACGACGTTTGATTTCCCCCCCACTCCCCCTGTACGTTTGTGTTGTTGCGCGCGGTCGTGTTTCGTAAATTTCTACATCGCTGACAAACTTCTGAATATTTACCATTAATGGAATTATTCATTTATACTCGCTGCGAATTTCAGAGATGTTTAAAATATGGATCGGTTTGCTGCAAGACGGCAAAAAAAAGTGAAATGCACTTTTTATGATAAGTATATCAAAAATTTAACTACACATTTTAAATATTGCAATGTGTCAGCATCTTGTTAAATAAGGGATTTAGCATATAGTAGCTCATTAAACTGTGAATCATGATAAATGAATATATATACTGCATATATATGATTTCGCCAGATATGTAATGTTCAATTTCAGAGATGCCATGACCGGCTCTCAATTTGATTTTAATCATCAAAGATAATGATTTAAAAAAAAAAGTTCTAGCGGTGTAGCAAAGTGGCTACATCTCGTGGAACTTAAACATCATAAAGGTGGCACAATCGCGGGAATAATATAGCACACGTTTTATGTTGTAATTTAAAGCGGCGAGGTACACTCTGCCACTCACCTCCAATCTGTCCTTCGCATCCAAGGGTCAAAGACTTTTGCAGCGGACACAAGACTTGCTGTGCATTGACGCTACGAGTGTTCAGTGCTTAGCTTTGTACAGATATGCTGACATCACCGCGCGCGCGCGTGTGTGTGTGCAACTGGTATTGTGGGTGAGCGGTGGTGTAGCTGTTACCCCACTGCGCTGCGAGGCCGGTCACCTCAGTTCGATTCCCACTCACGGCCACCAGTGATGATTTTCTGAACCGGTCGTGGGCCTCCCCCTAGCTCGACTCGGCCTGGATTGAGCAGCTGATGCAGTGTAAACATCGCCACTAGGCAGACAAAGGGCAACCGGGCATGGTGCTGGCCGCCCACCCCCCCTCGTGTACTGTGCTCGCCTATATAGTGTCCGCTAACGGCACTTGAATATACAGTTTGTAAAAGCTATACGGGGGAGTTTGATCTTTGTGTGACTGGTGTCGTGGGGAG
Organism: Geotria australis; assembly: GCA_036362915.1. NCBI lineage: Eukaryota > Metazoa > Chordata > Hyperoartia > Petromyzontiformes > Geotriidae > Geotria > Geotria australis. The sequence goes on along the minus strand of JAZEWU010000043.1, from coordinate 2,577,391 downwards.
CGGTGGTGTAGTGGTGAGCGCACTGCCCTACTGTGACTGCTGAACCGAGTAAGTCCCACTCACGGCCACCAACACCAACGAGTCGTGAGCCTCCCATAGGTCTACTCAGCCTTGATTGAATAGCTGATGCGGTGTAACCATCGCCACTAGGGAGACAAAGACGGCTGAGCGTGGCGAATCCAGCCGTGAGAAACCAACATCAAGTACAACGATTGCGATGATCTTCCGATCGCGGGGCGCCTCTCGCCGCTCGAACGCCGAGCTTGCCCGGCCCCCAGCTCCGCGACGGTCTCGTTAGACAGACATATAGACGAGATTGATGTTAATTAATTTACAGCAGAACAAAATACCCAGCGAGCCTGCAAGCTCTTTACGACCGCGGCCACGACCGCGCTGGACGTAGCGACACAACCTGCGGCGTCACAGCCGTGGGTGTTGCGTCTGTTGCGACACCCGCACTTTCACAGAAACACGATTCCATCCCCCCCCCCCAAACTTTTTCCTGCGACGTCCCTCGTTTCTGGAATCGGGCGTCAGCCGACGGTCGCGTTTCTCAGCATGACCCGCGCGCTCCGTCGAATTAGACACGGAATAAGCATGGCGATGACGTTCGCCGCCAAAAGACACAGATCACTCGAGCTAAGTTTGTCACCCCGGCTTTCGTGCCCCAAGCCCTGTCACCGCACCGAGCGGAGGGGCCTGCCCCTACAAGGATAATTCGAATCACCTGCGCGCCCAAAATCCTCCCAAATATGTTTTGCCCCCCCCTGACGAGAGCGGGCGCGCTCACCCCGTGTGTGCGCGGAGGGGGGGGGTGCCGAAGTGAGTCAATCGAAAAACCGCAAAGTGTTAACTGCAATCGCGAATGCAAAAATTCAACGCGAGTCGGGCGGCGTTTATTAATTATTTGAACACTTTCTCTATCTAAGCTTGCGCTTCTGTTAAAACATTTTTTTTTTGGAGGAGACGACGTCTAGAGAGGGGGGGGGAATTGGGTTGGAAATGCCCTGCCATGATATATTTAAAGTAAATGCAGCTACCGTCTGGAGACTTTATTTAAATTACAGGCGGTCTTGACAAAATTATTACGCGCAAACGCGGGTGATAATTCAGAGGTGATGCGTATACAATTTATAAAGAAGAGGGGTGGGGGATGGATGGATAGAAGTCGGATGGAGTGCTTCCAACAATAATAATGCGGTCGGGAAAGATTACAGGATTGGCCTTCAAAGCGACTAAGCTCCAGACTCATTTGCTGCCGGTTTGCAATTTTACTCATCTGGGCATACGCCCAAGGAAACGGTCCAAGCTAGGACAGGCGTTGTCGAAGCCTACAAAGGGATTAGGTGCCCAACAGCTATTACGACGATCTGCGAGTTATCCGTGCGAGAGCAGATGCTTGTTCGCCGCAAGTTACGAACGTCTCGAGCGGTTGTCGATGACGGTGTTTATTTGCAAACAGGCGATCTCGGCGAAGTAACTTGCTTTGGCGGTGAAGTTTAAATGAAGCGATTCGGGCTGAGCGATTTCACGCTGCGTTGCCGCCAAGTGGGTGTAAGAGCAGAGGGGTGTCATTTCCTACCGGGCGCCTCCCAAGCGACCACACCTTTCGCTTCCTCCGCCACAAACCCGTCGCCTCTCCCAGCCAGACAAACCCCACAGGGAAAACAATAACCCACACAGGTAGCGCGAGTGCATTCTTCTTCTTTGCGATTCTTCGAAGCACGATGGTTTGTACTGATGTCGGTTTTCACGGCTCGATTCACGGCGGTTGCTTTTCGGCGCTGTTCTTTCGGGATAGCCGCGTCACTAAGCGATGTCCGTCTCTCCGTCTAGACGTTTCGCCTCCCATCATGCTTCCAACGTTGGAGGCGACACGTTGCGAGGGAGAGCGCTCGGTACGGCTATCACCGAATGAACTGTTCCGAAGAGCAACCGTCAATTATGGTTCGGACGCAGGCTGAGACACGTCCAACGGATTATAATAATACACACTTGGAGAGTTTAACCGAGACTGGCTTCTATTTATGAATACAGTCAAACGCCCCGTGTTTGATGTGGAGAGGTGGGAAGGGGCGCATGCTGTTGCATGTGTTTATCTAGGAATGATGGATGGTCTTCAGAGCTGTTCTTTCGGGATAGCCGTGTCGAGCGATCTTCATATCTCTCTCTCGCTTAATCCTGTACAGGGGCGCGGTGAGCCGAAGCCTATCCCGGCAGACACAGGGCGCAAGGCGTGTCGCATATAAATACAAAAAAAATGCAACACGCAAGACGTCGATTTAACGCAACCGCACGCATTCGTGTGTCTGTGTTGGTAGTGTAGACTGTTTGGAATGCCGCTTTTGTATATTTTGCAAAGGAAACGTATTCATGGCCACATTCCAACATGTGCTCCGCTCTATAACTCTCATTAACGGCTTGCGCGAACTCCGAATTCACAGCTTGAAAAGTGGAAGTAACTTATTACGAAGAATGCAGGAAGGGGGGGTTCGGCTCGGAGCTTCTGAGCGACACGGCCGCAGGTTCATTGGGCGAGCGACGCCGTTCCGAGCGACGCGATCTGCGCAGCGCGTCCCAGGAACCTCTCGCGAAAAACCGACGTAACGTGACAGTGGTAACATCTGCACCTCACAGCAAGAAGGTCCCGGGTTCGAATCTCGGCTCTGGCGCCTTTCTGTGTGGAGTTTGCGTGTTCACCCCCCCCCTGTTCTGCGTGGGTTTCCTCCGGGTTCTCCGGTTTCCTCCCACAACTAAAGAAAAACAGTCAATAATGATTTGGCCGATAACATCATAATATATCGGAAGCAGTGTGTGGCGATATGGCGCCGCAAACAGCGCCTGGCTGCCTGCTCCGCCTCTCTGCGCTTTCCTCGCTACGCCTCTTGAGTCGTTCTCTCGTCGAATGAGTACCTTCGACAGTGAATGAATATGTGCGCGTTATAAATGTAAAATTATTATTATTTAATACATGTATAACGTCCGCATATCCTCCGGGCGCGTTGCACCCGTTGATTCGGAGGCACGGAGCCTGGCTCAGTCGGTTTGTTGTGAATCGGTGTCTTTTAAAACGTTTTTGAAGGTTGCGGGGTACTGCGTTTGGCGTAATAGATGCGGCAGGCTGTTACAGGTTGTGGGTGTCGCGACCGAGAATCGGCGAGGTGCTGTGATGAGCCTCGTAGAGTGCGGGATTCTGTTGAGGCGAGATAGATAGATGTTTATTATCACAGCAGAACACATTCCCAGTGAGCTTGTAAGCTCTTTACGGGATTCCTGCATTGACAGTAACAAACACGCGAAATGACACGAAAAAACTATTCAAAATAAAAAATATGAAAATAACAAATTTACCAATTATTCGGGAACGCGGCTCACCCCGCGAACGGGTACGGAATGGTACGACCCGGGTCAGAGTGCGCTTGATCCCGACACGGTGTGGTATGCACCGCACCAGTGTTAGGAGGAGCTCTGTGGGAACGACAGATCGATGGATTTGCACGGCTCGATTCGTGATGACGGTTGCTCTGCAGAGCTGTTCTTTCGGGATAGCCGTGTCGCTGAGCGCACGCCCTCTCTCCCTCGCGACGTTTCGCCTCCCCACCTTGGTAGGCGTTCACGCGTATAGATATTGTTTGCTTGCTCACTACTCGCTCATCGTTGCCTAGGTTGACAGCACAGTCGCATAGAGTGTAATTTTGTTCACGTTTAATAATAATAACAATATCAATTTATATAGCGCCTTTCACTCGAGGGCTCAATTTGCGATGGTTGCTCTTCAGAGCTGTTCTTTCAACATAGCCGTGTCGAGCGATCTCCATCTCTCCCTCGCGAAGCCTGACGATGCCTCCAACGTGGGAGCCGAAACGTCGCGAAGGAGAGGGGATGAACGCTTCACACGGCTATCGCGAAAGGGCAGCTCTTCAGAGAGGTTCTAACCCGTATCTTGTCTCTTAACGACTCGGCGAGCCGTATCTCTCTTCCGAGCAGCCTCTGTCGGTCACATCTGGCCCACGGGTGACCAATTGGTAAAGCCGCTCATCGGCATTTCGTAATTCACCCACACAACATTTTTCGCATTAAATTTTCCTCAGTCACTGCTGTGGCGTGCATCCTGCACTTATCGCGGGCCTTTTCTGAGAGTTTATTTATTTGATCGCTGACGCAGGGAGCACGGAGCATGTTTACAAGAACAGGGAGAAATTGAGTCATGAAGTTTTGTTATTGGGGAAGGGAGGGGGGTGGGTGGCTGGGTGGGTAGGAATTGGGAAAATTCGCGAACCCACGACAGCAGCCACAAAATCGCCGGCAACGCTTCTTGTAAAACGGTGAAATTCTCGCACACAAGAAAACGCTGCATAAACACCAGTCGTCGTTCACTGCACGTGTATGTAGGTGTTTCCCAAAAACGTTGTTGTAATTAATCTACGTCCGCAACGGTTCTCTGGCGGCACGGTGGCACAATGAGTAGCGCTGTCGCCTCACAGCAAGACGTCCCCGGGTTCGAATCCCGGCTCGGGTGCCTTTCTTTGTGGCGTTTGCATGTTCTCCCGAGTTCGAACGTTGTCCCCCGTATCCGTGTGGGTTTTTCGCCGGGGCACTCCGGTTTCCTCCCACAGTCCAAAGACATGCGGCTGCGTAGATCAACTTGCCTGCGGGAGTAAATTCCCCCCCCCCGTTGCCCTGTGATGAACTGGCGTCCTATCCTGGGTATAGCCCTGCCTCGCGCCCTGTGTCTACCGGAAATGGGCTCCGGCTCACCGCGACCCTGTACAGGATTAAGCCGCTTCTGACGCTGATGATGATGATGATGATGAGAAATGGTTTTCTTGCCGTGCCGAGTCACGCTCGACAACGTGTCAGAGTAGCGGCTGTCGGGTCGCACGGCTCGCAGTTTGGTTCCGAGGTCCGACGTTTCGCTCGGCAAGTCGACAGCTTCTTCAGAGAGCGATCGGGAACTTACCACGCATTCCCGCGTGCCGTGTCACGCCGTACCATGTCACGCCGTACCATGTCACGCCGTACATGTCACGCCGTACCATCGCCGTGCGGCCGCACGAGGAACGCGGAGATGTTCTCTCGCGGTTTGCTTTGCTTCGAGCTCATTGTACGCCGGAATAGAACACACTTAGTAAGTAATTTATAATAACCGACGAAACGTCAATTCGGTAGCCCGGACCATCCCAAATAACCCGCGTGCTACACGGCACAACCGCGAAAACTTGCGCTGAAGATTTCGGATTAGGTTGGGTTTTTTTTTTTTTACAGCTTGGACCGTTCAGTTCTGCCGATAACCAATAACATAACCGTGCTGATGTAGGTTTGTCACGGTTCGATGCACGAGAATTAGTTTCCAAAGCTGCTCTTTCGGGACAGCCGTGTCCCGAAAGAGCAGGAGGATGCCTCCAACGCGGGAGGTGAAAGGTCGCGGAGGAGCGAGGGGCAGCGCTCGACACGGCTGTCCCGACAGAACAGCTTCGGAAAGCAATTCTCAAAAACATAACCGTACGGTACATCATCGTTTCCTCTATGTTTGTGTTAGCTTGTCTCTTGCGCTGCAAAAACCGCGCGCGAGTTGCCTTTCATTTTTTCCTCCAACGGTTTACGTTTCGGATTAAATTCCACTACCTTCCCTGAAACAGAAACGTACACGGCGTGTCCATTAAGTCATCATCTATTACACGCGCTGCGTTTAAAAAAAATAAACATCGGTGGTCAGAAGATTAAGCGCAGACCGGGGCAGTCATATTTTATCAAACGAGCTCGCGTCGCATAGACCTGCACTCTGGCCGTGGTGACTCACAGCCGAAGTTGTTTGGAATTTTTCTTCAGGTGCTCCCCAGGATTACTCTCAAGCTTTACATACTTTTTGATACTTTGTCTTTCACGTGACCGCAACATTTGACCCCTAGGGTCAGACCTCTAATTATAATCACTTAACAACGGATGACGCCTTTGCTGAAACCCATGTAAAAGCGGTTGGCTTTCCCAATGGACGGCCCATTTTCTGATTTGCTCTGCCTCAATGCTCGGCCAATCATCCCTCTAAAGTCAATAAAATGCGTACCAATTTGTGGGCAAACTAACAGTGGTTATTCTGTGGATATATTCGCCCCTGCCATAGGAATGGGGAATTCCTGCCACTGGCTCAAATCCCATTTGACCAGGAAATTACTTCTAGAACCAGTTTCGCCATATTATAGGATGCTTTTTCCACCAACTTAAAAAGCAAGTTTTGGAACACTTCGTATTATCAAGTAAGTGTGTCACCAGATTAGTATAACTTATATCTGGGCGGCACGGTGGTGCGCTAAGTAGCACTGCCGCCTCAGAGCAAGAAGTCCCTGGGTTCGAATCCCGGCTCGGGTGCCTTTCTGTGTGAAGTTTGCATGTTCTCCCGGTGTCCACGTGGGTTTTCGCCGGGGCACTCCGGTTTCCTCCCACAGTCGAACGACACGCTGCTGCATAGGTTAATTGACCTGCTGATTAAATTGCTCCCGGTGCCCTGTGATAGACTGGCGTCGCATCCCGGGTATAGCCCTGCCTTGCGCCCTGTACAGGTTTAAGCGGTTTCTGACAATGAATGAATGAATGTTAAAATCGTTTTAACACAGCATATAGTCGAAATTGATGACAGCGGAGTGATGGCACAATGATTAGCCTACTACGTTATGAAGCGTATCCACCTGACTTTGATTCCAACCAGTGCCAACAAGTGGCGAAATATATCTGAACTCGTCATGGTCCCCCCTATTACAAAACCCGGTGCCTCGCGCCCTGTGTCTGCCGGGATAGGCTCCGGCTCACCGCTGGATAGGTTGACAACGATGGTTCACTCAGGGCCCTGTCCTGGGCCGCGTGGACTGGCGGTTTCCCGCAGGCGAGGGCAATAAACGGCGGCCACTCTCACTGTGGGGTGGCAAAGGTCACGAGGCCAATAAAGGGTCAACAAGGCCAGTTGGAATGGCCCCTCAGGGACAGATAAGTGGACACTTAGTTAAACATGACTGCTCCACTGCGGCACGGTGGCGCAGTGGGTATCGCTGCCGCCTCACAGCAAGAAGTTTTCCCGTGTTCGAATCTCGGCTCGGGTGCCTTTCTGTGTGGAGTTTGCGTGTTCTCCCCGTGTCCGCGTGGGTTTTCGCCGGGCCACTCTGGCTTCCTCCCACCGTCCAAAGACATGCTACCAGGTTAATTGGCCAACGGAGTAAATTGCACCAGGTGCCCTGCGATGGACTGGCGTCCCATCATGGGAATACCCCTGCCTTGCGCCCTGTGTCTGCCGGGATAGGCTTCGGCTCACCGCGACCCTGTACAGGATTAAGCGGTTTCTGAAAATTGATGGATGGATGGATGGGAGTGGAGGAGGGGTGCAGAAACATGCAGAAATAATCAACTAATGATTGGCCACACATTCCAAGCAGGACCCTTCTGACTAAGCAAATGTTTCAGCTCAAATAAGGCTCCCTTAGTTTGTGAAACAATTCCCATTAATGTTAAGCAGTCACATGCAAAGGCCATAGCTCGCCAAACAAGGCTTCTGCAGAGGAGAGCTTATCATGTCTCCCCCATCCCCCCGTTCTTAAAAAAAAAAGTATTGACTATTTTTTTCTCCCACATGTTGTCCCAATTGTGCTATGGATGTTGTTGTGAGAGCGCAGTGTGTGGCGAATGTTGGCACAGGCTAACCACGTGGCTGCCTTCCCCCCTCCGCCGCCTCTCAGCGGTTTCGTCGCACAACCGAGTCGTCCTCTCTTCGAACGAATGCGTTCGACATTGAACGGATACTGTGCGCGTTACATATCTCAATATTGAATGCAATTTCACGTCGAGCAATGCAAACCCCTGCGTGTTAGGGAATGACCTGCAGAAGTAAATGATACAGAGCTACCGTTGGGATCCGTCCAAGGGACGCCTGGTCTACACACAGTGGTGGGCAGCACCATCCCACCTGCCACCGAGAGAAACGCCTCCAATGGATCGTAATCTTATCATGGCGGAAGGGTTCACGTGTTTCAATGAACCGCACAGTTATGTGACCTGGAATCTAGCACTCCTGCTAGGGGCTCCCTTGGTGAACAGGTCTGGAGTCCAGCACTCCTGCTAGGGTCTCCCTTGGAAAATAGGTCCGCAGGGAGGTTCCAGACAAATAACGATCTGAAGACCATCCGACTAAAGGAGGTTAGCGTCAGCAAGGGGCATCTGGCCGTAACATTCTGCTCGAATACCCCCTCCATTGGGGGTCAACCGGCCAACCTGGACAGCGGCCGTTTACACCGGCAACTACAAGGCAATCGTATAACCAACAGTTTTACTCTCACAGCTACAATTTCGTCATTGCACATCACTGTAAAGAGAGTTGCAGAACCCAATTTAATCAGACGTTGTTTGTATTCCGCGTTTATCGACCAGGCAGGAATCTGCACCAACTCACACTCCACATGAGAGCCTGGTTTAATCACACGCAGCTTTGCCTGGATTCGAACCCAGGCTCTCAGTGGTGGCGGCTCAGTGCCCTGACCTCCGCGTGACCTCATTTCAGTTCCTTTGATTTGGCTCCTGCAGCCCTTTGGCATTCACACTCAATCATAAGAATTGCTAAACATGGTCTGGTGTGACTTAGGCAACTTAAAGTCATCCCACATCTGATCGGCACGTGTTAAATATTCTGGTTGTGAAAAAACTTCTCGGATTGATGGGAGGTTTTCACGGCTCGATATGTCAGAATTACTCCACAGAGCTGTTCTTTCGGGATAGCCGTGTCGGGCGCTTCTCCTCTCTCCTTCGCGACGATGCCTCCAATGCGGGAGGTGAAACGTCGCGAAAGAGAGTGGAGGAACGCTCGTCACGGCTATCCCAAAAGAGCAGCTCGACAGCATTTATGTCATCTTTTTTATTACTATCGCATAAAACGAGATCTGTTAAATGATAAATTTTAAATAATTACGCGCAAGCAGCGATTTGAAGCAACTTCCGTTTGGGACAAACTGTTCATTCAAAGCAATTAGTGCACAGAAAAGGCTAAATAACAATAACACACTCGTGGAATATATACGTATTTCCCTGCAGTAGAAACGTACGAAATTGAAGATGCAAGATGACTTGTAGATGTTGTGGCCAATGTGTGACCTTGTCGGATTGAAAACGAATAGCTGCGCATCACAGAAGGCATTCGTAAAGTCTCAAGTGACACGTATTGTGCAAGCGTCAACATTTCTCAATTAGATAATCTACAACCCTTTGTCAATCTACTTTGGGATGCACCACTCCCCCATGCCTTGTCAGTCTTGGGGATCTTTTGAGCATACTTCACCACACTGGGCTGGTGAAGTTGGGTACAGGCGCTGGTTAGACGTCTCTGACTACCGATGGTTAACCTTGGCCGGGAATTGAACATTGATGAACGGGTGCAGAGGGCAGCGGGTTACGCAACTATCTATAAAGCACCCAATCAACGACAGTGTTCCCACGTCGCCACCACTGAGCCACCACCACCACCGAGCGAGTTGACACCGACCCACCACCAAGCCACAACCGTGCTGCCGCTGAGCAACCACCGAGCCAACCACTGACCCACCACAGTACCACAACCGAGCCACCACCGTGCCACAACGATACCACCACCGTGCCAGGCAGTGTTAGTGTAGCGTGGGTGGCTGTGTGACCGCGCATCTAATGACGAGCCGCGCTGTGCGTGTCGGGCAGGCGGCAGCCGTCAGCGGCTAATCACTCACCGAGAACGACGAGCTTCCTCGCGGCGGCCAGCATCCCCAGCAATGCCGGCTCTCGATCGTCCCAGAGACGGCGCGTTAGTCAATAAACCACGGCGACGGGGAAGACACAGGACGCAGCCTGGTATTGTTACTGATGTAGGTTTTCACGGCTCGATTCACGACAGGTTGCTCTTCAGAGCTGTTCTTTTCGGGATAGCCGTGTCACTGAGCGATCTACCTCTCTCTCTCTCTCCCTCGCGACGTTTCGCCTCCCAGGTTGGAAGCATCATCAGGCGTTGTAATCGGGCCCTATGGATACTTCCAACGTGGGCGGGAAAATGTCGAGAGAGAGCTTTTGCTACGGCAATCCCGAAAGAACAGTTTTGAAAAGACACAGCCATATCGACCGTGACTGTACCATCCAAGACAGCGAAAATATCTCGTAAAAACTCAAATCAAACTGCAACAGCGCGTTCATTTAGTGCCTACGGTTATTAGAGACTGCGCGGTGCTACAATTACGGGCCGCGAAACCAAAACTCCGAGGCGCTTATTTGTCGCCAACGAAGAGTAGTGGGGCCAGCGCTGTTGATGAGCTGCAGATTTGGTGTCTAATTTGAACTGCGGTTTGCTTACACACCTCTCGAGTCACGCTGAGTTCTTGCTCGAAAACCGAGCCCGCCATTCCGCCACGACAACACGCAATTGGCAGCTTATTGACAGCTTTAAAAAGTCACACGTTCAGGTGTGTTAAAAAAAAACTAACGGAACACGCGAACGCGTCGCGTTTTTTTTTTTGGCCCAGGGGCCCGACGCTAAAAATTGCTCGTTTCCCTAATAAAACCGCGGTCTCGTATTAGCACAACAGGTAATTAGGTTCCGGCAATTATTCGGATATTTCCAGGTACACCAATTAGTGTGCCGTCGCATCAGACGCGGGCTGTGTTCGCGCCGCGGATCGTAGCGCTTCGCCTGAAACGCGCCGACAGTATTTGTCAACCCGGCGCGCATTCCGTGTGATCTATCGCATTAGCGGCGCACTTCGAGGCCGAGCTGAAAGACAACGATGTCCAGAGGCCGACCATCGTGCTTCGAAGAATCGCAAAGAAGAAGAAGAAGCGGCGCGCGGCACGGAGAACGCATTTAGTCAATCGCCGCCTTTGCTTATTTATTATTTCGTACTTCTTTTAATCGGAGCGTTTAAGCAGTCGTCGTTGTTGTTGTTGGAGAAACGAGCGTTTTGCTGTGTGTGTGTGCTCGCTCGTTTCTCCAACATATCGACGGGTGCACAACACGTACACACCTTTTCACATGACCTAAACTCATAAACAGAGCTTCACTAATAATAAATACGTTATCTGTGTGTGTGTTGATACGCTACAACACGGGCGTTTTTGTTGGGCGCCTGGGGAAATTTAGTCAGTACGCCAATTAACCTGGCAGCATGTCTTCGGACGGTGGGAGGAAACAGGAGTGCCCGGCGACAACCCACGCGGACACGGGGGAGAACATGCAAACTCCGCACGGAAATGCCGCCGAGCCGAGATTCGAACCCGGGCCGTTCTTGCTGTGAGGCTGGCAGCGATACCCCACTACGCCACCGTGCCGCCCCACGGCAGGATCGCCAACGGCTAGTAAATCTCTCATCTCGCGGGGGAAACGTGGTTCAAGGGTCGGCGAGTGGGAGTTGCCACGCGGCCCGGTGAACTCGCCGAGCGCCCGAGTATGCCGAGGAGGCCCCCCGTGAACATCTTGCGAAAACACATCGGCTGACCTCTTCCCCGAAAGAATCTCGCAGCCGTATTAAATGATGTAGCACATGCTAGTTTTGAAGACACGGCTATAATAATAATACGATTACAAGTTTATTTTTAAGCTGTGCAAGTATATTCGAAGCAGCCTTAATCATTTACTTTCTGTTGCTTTGGTTTTTATTGGTTGTTTTTTTTTTCTTTCGTTGTTGACATGCCGTTCTCTTCGCGGCCCTTGTGCAGTGCTTTGTGACCATCGGGTGAAAGGCGCTATATAAAATGCTATTATTATTATTACTTGTTTTTTTATTACAAGAGGTTGTTTTACGATGCGCGGACGTTTACGCGCGGCAAAATTATCATCAAGCTGCCGACACATGCACCGTGGCAGCAATCTTGAACATCGCACGAACAAACACGTGCAGTACTGATAATGTAACAAAGATACAGATAGATGTTTATTATCACAGCAGAAAAATACCCAGTGAGCTTCCAAGCTCCTTACGGGATTCCTGCGACACAACAATCACGCGAATTGACGACAATGAATCGCTCGGTGACACGGCTATCCCGAAAGAGCAGCTCTTGAGAGCGACCATCACTCCCACTTCTTCCAATATAAACGACCGCCGTGCAAGAGTAGGCCAAAAAAACCCTCTTAATTCAATTCAACTTTATTGCCAGCGGTTGCGTGCTCAGACACTTGCGGGGGCTGCGCCTTTGTCTCGTTAAGTATCGGGCATAATTCAAAATGGGGAATCCGCTATGTAATGTTGCAGCTTCCCCTCCCGGCTGAAGTTCCGCTTCGGTTGGAAAAACCCCCTCGGCGCGATCCATCGTTGTTCACAACAACGAATTTTTAAATTAAGATTCCTGCAGGATTAATTTGTAAATTCCCAAAACGGTGCCTTCGTTATGCAAAAAAAAATTATTCCTTTTTGTTTGTATTTATTTTACCTAGGTGGTACTGGTGTTTGTGTCCCATCGGTGCGTGTTCACTAGATGGTCTCATAACCGCAGAATCTGCATTGGCTTGTTATCTACGTGGAATGCGCACGTTTCTTCCAGACACTTCAACAGACAAAGATCCCCCCCCCCGTATAGCCTCAACAGACTGTAGGGTCAAGTGCTGTTAACCAGCAGTTATGAAGGCCAGCACAGCGCACGAGCGGGGGTGGGTGGCCAACAACAGTCCAAAGACATGCTGCTGCATAGCTTAATTGGCCTGAGGACTAAATTGCCGCCGGTGCCCTGTGATGGACTGGCGTCCCCAGCATGGGTATAGCCCTGCCTTGTCCACTATGTCTGCCGGGATAGGCTCCGAATCACCGCGACCCTGCACAGGATTAATCGGTTTCTGACAATGGATGGTGAAATCAAATCAAATTGGCCCGGGGGGGGGGGAGAAGTGTGGAGGGGAGGAACCGATTATGATTAGTGACAGCTAAGCAATAGACTGACACGTAATCATGGGTGCAATTCGGGGCCAAATCTGAACCTCCAAATTAAGACGCAGCATGTCGGCAGCCTTCCAAGGTCCGTCTCAACGATGATCCATGGAGACGTTCAAGTTTCCACAAAGCCGGCCAGCCTATCTTACGTGTGAGCACTGCGGCCCGGTAAACGTAACGAAATAAGCGTATGCCAACGGCAGCTCGACAAACACTTGGAACTCAGCTTATATAAGACGGCCACGTGCAGGAACAGGCAACAGTGTGCAGACACCAATTTCTATCCACTAATAGCAGCGACGACGAGGCCACTCGATTTCGCCACATTGACCAAAATTATACGGGCTTACGAGTATCAACAACGGGAGTGTGTTAGTCCCAAAGAATGCAACGCTGTAAGCCCCAGGTGCAGTGGAGGTTTTTTTTTTTCGCCCCCTTAACGCTGTCTGTAATTACGCAATGCGAATACGCATTACGGCATTCGTATGTCAGACAAGACAAGTTACGGATTCAGATCGGACGTGAAATTACCGCGAGGGTCGCGCAACGTTTCGGCGACGTTTCGTGTCGCACGTTGGAAGCGCGGCGTCTCACGATGCTTCCTTCCAACGTGGGGGGCGAAACGTCACGAGGGACGGAGAGATTGAGATCGCTCAGTGACACGGCAGGGGGTCAAGGTAGAAGCGTTCACGTCGCGATCCCTGTCAGGTAGTAACTTGGTATTGCCTGCGAATTCTACCAAACACTTCGAAGCCGAGGAGCTGAAAGACAACGATGTCCAGAGGCTGACCATCGTGCTTCGAAGAATCGCAAAGAAGAAGTGACACGGCTATCCCGAAAGAACAGCTCCGAAGAGCGACCATCAACCCCCTCTCCATTATAACAGAACTACGGAAGGGGTTGATACGAAACGCGGCGTATTAAAATAGATTAATTATTTAATTGACATTGCCTTCATTCATAATTCATCGTTGGTGTCGGATGTTCCTCGCATTGTTAACCCTGCCAGGGTGTGCGATGGTCGAGGCACTCAAGAACGAACGGAGGGCAATAGTAGGACAGTTTGCACATGCCTTCCCAGCGCCAATCAGCCATTACCGGGTTAGCAAGTATTTGTCGGAAAAGATTTGTTTGACTAATTAAAACAAAACCAAAAAAATGTCGAGCGATCACTAATTCCCAAAGCCTTCGCCCGCCGACAGAAATGCTCCGTGCGTGTTTGACTAATTTAACAGAATAATCACAAACGCTGCATTGAAAAAAATACCGTATCGTCAATTCTCTCATTATCATCATCACAGATGTGTGCTCATTATTTCTCAATTATTAAATCTCGCTTTGCCCCGAGCTGGATAATATTGTTTGCGCAGTCGTGGCTGGATTTACGCATGGACACCAGGGGCCCTGCCATGCCGTCTGAAATTAATACACAACCAATGCTTTACATTCGACATCGGCGAAAAGTTATATTTTATTCTTGAATGGCGTGGGTTCGCTCTCCGACATACCGGTGTTCTGAAGTTATAAAGAATTGTCACGTTTAGTTCACGTGACAAACCTTACTAATTGGCTGTGTCGGGTAGAGGCGGGTTAACAAAAACTTATAATTTTTTACGTGACCCCCATCCGTAAAAATGGATATATCATCGATAATATTTGTCACGAAAGCCTTCAGGGTAGGTTGAGAATCTGTACATCGCATTTTTTAAAAGCCAAGATTGAAAAAATAACCAAGGCCATCATCAAGGGGAGAGTTTGGCATCATCAAGCCATGAGTCGTGGTGACACAGGCAAGGAACTGAACGTCCACATATCGAGAGAGGGCCCCCCCCCCAAAACTATAACCGCCTGGGAACCGCCTCAAACTTAACTTGGCCCTAACTGCAGCACATCGGCGAGAATGAACACTTCGAGACCGAGATGAAAGACAACGATGTCCAGAGGCTGACCATCGTGCTTCGAAGAATCGCAAAGAAGAAGAACGACAAAGGTGTCCCCGAGATTATTCCCTGGCGCGAATCGCGCAGCGGGACCTTAGCATTTGGCACTCAAGCAGCACACATTGTGTCAGCACACACACTGCAGCACCACACACTGGACCCAATCCAGATGAGGACGGCACCACGACGGCTGTCTTTATTTCATTCTCCTCTCCGCGTTTATTTTATTTTCTTTAACTCCCCGCCCCGCGGCGAGATGCGGCTACCTACTCGGCCGCGTCTCTCCTGGTTAAACTCAGCGGCTCTCTCCTCCTCCGACCGCTCGTTCGCAGGGAGCTGCCCGCTCTGCCGAGAAAGTTGCGTTCAGCGCGCGCCGCGCTTGGAGTTAAGTGCCGCGATGTCAGGTCACGGCACCGCACTCCACCGTGACCCATTTCACTTTTTTTTTTATGCCGGCAAAGTGTCCGCTAAATTTCCCCGCGCTTGTTGTTATTGTTGTTATTGTTGATGCTGCGAAAACGCGGACAGTTCAGCGCTCTGTCGGTTTCACTGATGGACGAGGGTTAGGGTTGTTGGGGTTGTTTGGTCGTACTTCACCACCCTGGGCAGTGTGGGTTTTTGTGAACAGGTGTGGGAAGCGCACCCCAAGCATCCGCTCGGATTATGACTCGTCACGTTTACTAGCTGTGGTCAGATTGATGGTATCGGGCAATTAATTAACAAGTGGTTTTTTTAGCTGTGGAAGGAAACCGGAGGAACTGGCTGAAACCCACGCAGAACAGGGGGGGGGACACATAAACTCCGCACAGAAAGGCAACCGAGCTAAGATTCGAACCCGGGTCCTTCTTGCTGTGAGGCGGCAGCGCTATTCACCGCGCCACCGTGCCGCCTGCGAATAACTTTAACTAATCGCAAATAAAGCCCGAGTGCTTGTTCTTGTGAGTTCGTGTGCATTAGTGCAATTGCATTACATCTTCACCCCAGCGCCACTCACATTTGAACCCGATGTTTAAAAGTCAACGCGAAGCACGGAGACACCCTTATTAATTTCTTATTGTAATAAATTATTGAAAATGTCTTGCATTTATGGTCAAGGGACCTTTTAAGGGAGTCCTTAAAGAAAATGAGACTCAGACTAAAAACATCCACTTATCTGAGCGGTTAAAGCATTACGGAATTCCTAAGTACAGCTATATGCAACGCTATCTGCTCCAACAGAACTATTATTCTATATAAAGTACTCCTCAGAAAATTCACACCGACGCAAGAAAGCACGATAATTAAAAATTCATAGTAGTTTAAATTTCCCGGGCGATGGGTTATCAGCACAACTTAAGAAACCCACCCTTTATGTGACAATACGGCTAACTTAGCTATTAACCAGGTCTCTTTAAGATATATTAGAACAGTAATTGGTTTCCGATATAATGAAAAAACGACGTCCCTGAACAACAACATTCAATTTAAAACTACGTAAAAAAAATTCACCTTAACCGGCTCACAATTTTTTTCAATTACGAAGGACGGCTAATTGCCGAAAGGCTTTACAATGTGGTTTTGCAATGCTACCCTCAACAGGCGACTCTGGTGGGTCCACGCTGGGACTTAGCGCCAGAACTAAACCTTTAAAGTGTCCCCAGAGAAAGTGGGAGGTGGTGGAATAGTTGGTTTGGAAGATTGCAGGAAAATATAATTCATTAGGCTCACGGTGAGCTGAAACCTATCCCGGCAGATGGAGGGCGCAAGGCAGGGTTTTAACCAAGATGAGATGCCAGTCCATCGCAGGTCACCGGAGGGGAAAATTAGTTAGCAGGTAAATAAACCTAGACAGGCAAATAAACCACGCGGATGCGGGGAGAGCGGGAACATAACAGTTTAGTTCAATGGCCTTTGTTCTGTTGGAGGCCTGTCCAACACAGATCGATACATCGGTTTATTTACTGCATCACGGTTAAGCGCGGGCCCGCCTACCAATGGCAGCATGCAAGACCCGTAAATAAGAGTGAATAAGTGAACTCTCGGCACACCGCTTCTGAGAGGTCGCTGACCCCCTGCGTTCGACTATTACACGGCGTAACTGCTGGGAAAATTCCCCGCGCAAAAAACAAAAAAAAATATCTCGAATTGCGGTCAAATACCTGAAACGTTTCAAGACGAAAAAAAAACCGCATCCTCGGTGCGCACGTAACGTGACGATTCACGGCGGAGGAGCGCGGCATTCATCTGAATTCAAAAGCCTTGCAAAGATGAGAGATGTGCCCGAGGGATATTTTAGTAGATCCAGGCCAAAGGTGTCTGGGGTAACAGACATATTGACCCACTGTGCAGGAGGTCGGCGCATCCACGCCGCATTCACGCAAAGCTCGAGAATCGCACGCAGCCCAAGAAGGTGAAATGCCAAAAGCAGCCGCTGAATATAATAATAATAGCATTTATAGAGCGCCTTTCACCCGATGGTCACAAAGCGTTGCACAAGGCTGTGGAGAGAACGGCATGTCAATAACATCAAGACAGATTAAATGAGAGTCAAGCAATAGCTATTAATAATAATTGTATACAACAAGCAAGGAGGGAGCAGATGTACCCGAGCAGATCGAAAGAGAGAGAGAGGGAGCCACGGCACGGCACCACTGACCCGCACCAACAGTACAATGCTATTATTATTATTATCATCCCGAAAAAGCAGCTCTTGAGTGCGATTCTACCTGATGCCGTGTGTACTCGTCGGCACTGGGGAGACAAAGGCGGCCGGGCGCCGTTGCGGCCTACAACACCCCCCCCCACACACATCACGTGCCGTGTCGGCCTTCACAGGTGCTCGCTAACAGCACTTTTCCCGACAGCCTGCAGGGGCTATACGGGGGATCTTTGTCTTTGCGTTTGTGCAACTCCGGCCAACACAAAGCGGCATTGCACGTAACACAGCGGAGTGCTAGCCGCGAAAGCCGTACCTCGGAAAATGTTCGCATATGCACAAATACGCACAGACTGTTACGCGCGACCGTGTGAAAGTATATCGCTCGTTCTCTGTCGCCCGGGCGATGAAATCACGCATCAATCATAATAACGCACTTTTGCCCGTTCCTTTTGTGGTGAATTTGCTTTTTTAAATTGTTACCAAAAGTCCCACCTTCCAAACAATGGTCAGAAGAGAAAAGACAAAATCACATTCACAAGAAAGAGAAAAAAAATCCCGCACGATGGTATACGAGTGATGAGACAGGCCTTCAAAGGGGGGGGAAAAAAAAAAAGGGAAAAAATATATATGGACAGAAAATTGTGACAGCATATTTTCATCGGCTAACAGCCAAAGCCTCTTCGGAGTACAAAACAATGGCAAGTGAAGTGTGAGCAAATGGTAGGCTGACAGCGAAGTAATTTATTTCTTCTGTGAGCAGTTCAGACACTGTGTCTGTATTTACCTACGACTAGCTCAAGGACTAGTCCTCGGCAAGGTTATTCAAAAGAAGATTCAATTTTATTTTGAAAGTTCATTTCCCTAAAAAATAAAAAACAGCCAGTGTTTTCTTAGTTTTTTTTTTCTTCACTTCACTAGATTTTTTTTTAGCTCGGATAAAGTGCTCCCGATGATGTTTAAAAGTCAGAGATTATTTGACCGATGTATTAAACTTGCATCGCTTGAGTATTAGAAAGGTATTTTGCCTCCGACTGTTGCCGCTAACTAGCGTTTTGCTTCCATATTACCTTACCAAAAATGCGCAACATTTTACCGTAAATGCACGCAATAAGTGTTGTACGCTGTACTTAATTACGGTAAAGAAATAATGTCTTAAAAGAGGACTTAATGTGGTCGTAATGATTACGACTAAATGAGCACATTCAATTAACCGACCTAATAAATGTACTTTAGTTTATGACGCAACAGGAACCATTCGCACATGTGTATAATCTTTAATGTCAGTCAGTTTTTATTTAAGCTGGACGGAACCGTTGAGCTGTGTAGCTATTTTCAACAGTTGTCCAGCGGGGAGGGGTAAGCAAGTTACATCATCGCAGTGCACTGGCGGGCAATTTAATCGGGACAATTACGCGAGGCAGCACGTCTTTGGACTGCGAGAGGAAACCGGAGTACCCGGCGAAAACCCACGCGGACAGGGGGAAGAACACCGCAAACCCCACACAGAAAGGCGGCACCCGAGCCGGCAATCAAACCCGGGATCTTCTTGCTGCGAGGCGGCAGCGCTACTCACCGCGCTACTGTGCCACCCCGAATCGTGAATATTAACAACTTATAAACTCAATTGCAGTAGTGTAGAAGGGAGGCACTGTGTCCACTGCTGTTCTTGGGTAACATAACGTCTCTTAGCCTTCACCACCAGCATTTCAAAAGATAGTGCTGACGGACAGAGCGCTCAACTATTGTACAAACGAGGTAACGAAGACAGGCACGGATCACAGGAAGTGACACATGTGACATCAAACGTCACTCACACAACCACAACAACACACTCAACTACCCACTCACCACACTGCAGATCAGAACAAGAAACTCACTTACCCACTCACTACACTGAACGTCCCAACAACACTCACATACCCACTCACCACAACACCACACTCGCCTACCCGCTCACCACTCTTGCAGATCGTAACACGTCTCTGCCTGGCCTGTTCCCCTCACACCGCTCCGCCTTGTAACTCACCACCACAGTCCGTTTCCCAACTCCGTGTCACCTCGACTCAATCCAGGAAACCCATCAGCTCGTATCTATTACAACTTCAAGTGCTGTTCCTCGCCGGCCGTTTTCTCAGCAACCGACGGATATTACAAAAACGATCTATATAGTCGTTGTTCTTAAAACACACATTGCAAAGAGCCAGGAACCCGCGAAGAGAACACGACAGATGGATTCTTAAGAGACAGAATGAAAACTCATCCCAACAAACGGAATGAGGTTGTGTGTAGGCTGTCATCCATGTCAACAAGGCAAGATGAGACGGGACGACTGTCTACCTCACAGCAAGAAGGCCCCGGGTTCGAATCTCGGCTCGGGGGCCTTTCTGTATGGAGTTTGCATGTTCTCCCCCGTGTCCGCGTGGGTTTTCGCTGGGCACTCCGGTTTCCTCCCACAGTCCAAATGCATGCTGCTGCATAGGTTAATTGGCCTGCAGACTTAAATTGCCCCAGTGCCCTGTGATGGACTGGCGTCCTATCCTGGGTATAGCCCTGACTTGCTCCTTGTGTCTGCCGGGATAGGCTCCGGCTCACCGCGAACCTGTACATGATTAAGGGGTTTCTGACAATGAATGGATGGATGGACTGTCAGTCAGTCAGTCATTTTCAGAAACCGCTTAATCCAATACAGGGTCGCGGTTGGATGGACTGTCTACCTGCATAAATAATTAACCAGGCGCGGATTTGACTCCGTTGTGATTTGTAACACACTGTGAACATCAATACCATTTTCAAACTAGCCTACTTTCGAATAAATGCAAGGGCAGGCAGACATGCAAGGAAAGATCCTGGACAAAAGATAACGACCGAGACAAGTGTCTACCTGGATCAACCATAAGGCCAACATCACCGGTAAAGTCTTGGCAGAATGTTGGGGCAAGTGCCGTTTGGAAGCACTAATGAAGGCCAGCACAGAGGGGGTGGGTGGCCAGCGCCACGCCCGGCCGCCTTTATCTAATCGACAATCATTTACGGCAACGAGTGTTCACGCGTTAAGGTGATAGGTAGCAAATCTACAAACACGTGTCCCTAGGCGGGTATTGTACCGCTTCGTCTGAACTCCTACATAACGCGCGTATAACGTAAAACGCGTTCACCTGCGTAGGTGAGATTGCTGTCCGTGCGTGTTCACACACGGACAGGTGTGTGATGACTGACAGACCGCGGGCGTTCACGTGCACACGCAGGTGAACGCGTGTTGACTTCCCTAGACACGAGTGACAAGCGGCAATGCACGTAGGTATTGTATTCTGTCATGTATGTGATCATATAATAATAATAGCAGCATTTGTAGAGCGCCTTTCACCCAAGGGTGGCAAAGCGCTGCACAAGGCCGTGGAGAGAAGGGCATGTCAACAATTCACAAGCCGAGCTGAAAGACAACGATGTCCAGAAGCTGACCATCATGCTTCGAAGAATCGCAAAAAATAAGAAGACGCACACATTCACGTGTACACGCGCTCATATACACACAGGTGAATTACATTGGCAAAGAACCCACCCCCCCTTATAGCCTTAACAGGCTGCAGGGCCAAGGGGTGCGGAAATACACACCCGTACTTTCGTGCAGTGTAATCGTAGCGTAAATGAGTAATATATAGGCTACACTTTCGTTTACACACAGACAACGATCCCCCGTATAGCCTTAACAGACCGTATAGGGTCAAGCACCGTTAGCGAGCACCTGTGAAGGTCGACAAGGCACACGAGGAGGTGGGTGACCAGCCCCACGCCAGGCTGCCTTTGTCTCTCTATTACACGCCGCACTGGGTACTCATTTGAGGCTGAGTCGCCCTAGGGGAGGGCCCAGGACCGGTTCAGAAAACCGTCACTGGTGTTGGCCGTGAGCGGGATTCGAACTCGGCTCGCCAGGTTTGTAGCCTAACCACTGAGCTACCGCTAACAACAACAACCGGCGTTCGCCACTAAATGGCAGGTGACGTTACCACGGGGCCTGTGCCAGGCCAGGTGCACCTCGAAGCCACGCAGAGAGTGGAAGGCTAGCTGACAGGAGGTCACGGGAGAGATCCAGGTGTCATGGGCTGACTGACTGACTGAGATGACTGGCTGGGGCACCACCTGTCCTTCCCACCGTGCAAGACTGCTGAGTTTTAGCCGCCCGGCGCTCGGCTCGCTGTTGTTACCAAACACTCATTGAAACCGGGCACACATCGCAAAACAGCAACCTCTTGAAAACGCGCAATTAGACGTAATTCGCCGTCTCGACCACTCCGACACAGAATGCAACTTTATCCACCGCATCGGTAATTGCTTACCCATTGTGCACCAAACCCTGGATCGGGTACAGATAATAAGTATCCAAGCACGTGGAGATACCTCGCCACGCAGCGAATGGGTGTGTGTGTGTGTATCGCGTGTGTAACGGCACTTGACCCTACAGTCTGTTAAGGCTATACGGGGGATCTTTGTCTTTGTTGTGTATCGCGTATGTGTGCGTATCGCGCGTGTGCGTATCGCGCGTAACCGTCACAACACGCGTTGCCCCCCAAAGACGCGCGGAGCACACACACACGACACTGGGCGAGAGACCAGCAGCTCTTTACTTTCTCTTTTCTCAACTGACCTTGTAATGAATCGATGTCTCGTCGCTGCCCTAGCAGGCATGCGCTTGGCAAGACGCGGCAGCGGTTAGCAGCCCTCGGCGCCTCCTCTTAGCTCGCTTGGGGGGGGGGTATCTAGAGACTTTTAATGAGCGAGTTGCGTTTTTCAAAACCCCTCGCGGTGGAAGTCAACTCGCTTCGACGCACGCTCGCTCGCTCGCTCTCACTCTGGAAGCGCTTCACAAAAACGGCGGCACGCTGGCTCGGAATAGCGACGCGGCCGCCTCTCGGCCCCCTCTCTCGTTCTGAACGGAGTTTGACTTGAATCGCAACCGCTCCGAGGAAAGACTGAACAAGAGACAAGGAGCATAAGGAAGCGGGAAAAAGGTTGGGGGGGGGGTAGGGAGAGAATATCTGTGCCCTCCCAGAGGCAAGTTAAATCCGTCTCAGTCCGCGAAAAACAAAAAGGGGGCGTGTTGGTAATTCATTCAGACACTGTACCGTGTCTTTTCTGATGGGTGTGCGT
>JAZEWU010000043.1:2529194-2541931 GCA_036362915.1 Geotria australis | reverse complement strand
TCGTTCTCTCCGCAGCTTTGTGCAGCGCTTTGTGACCCTCGGGTGAAAGGCGCTATATAAATGCTATTTATAATTATTATTATACCCACGACGAACCTGGGACCTACTTGCTGTGAGGCGGCAGCGCTACTCAACGAGCCACCTTGCCGGCCCCATCATCAATCGTGGCCGTGATAACCTACATCAGTACAAGGAATGAGTAAATAAGTATAAACCCTGCATCTTCGATCTAATCATGGTTCCGAATCGTGAAGATTTCTGGAACCGTGGGATCGACGGGTGTTTGCGTCGGGGAGTGAATACTTCTAAATCCAGACCGTGTTATCGAAAACCTCTCTGCTGGAGGAAGATATTTAAACACAAGCATCTCAAAACATTTTTCTCCCCCGTATCGCAAACCGATCACAGGTCATTTCACGCGGTATTTTGCGAGCGTGTCAAAATTACACGCCATATGGGAAAAGAGAACGAGCGAGCGAGAGTAAGAGTGAGAGAGAGAGAAAATAATAATGAGGGGCTCAATAATGGTGGTGGGTGTAAATTGCCTTTTGCATACAGTGATTGCCGCATCTGTTTTGGAACACATGTCAGCTCGGTCGCCGTGGCAACGCGGCTTTTCATCGTCATGGCTACTCCGACGGGGCGCTACCCAGTGAGTCTGTGGGAGCGCCGGGGCGCTTGACAGGGGGAGGCAATCCTCTGACATCGACCCTCGAAGACCACTGCTATACCTTCTCACAAACGAACGGTCTCTCGGCCGCGGTGAGCGAGTCAGTGAGTTGCCCGGAGACATCTGTGTGTGTGTGTACTGCCTCGGCAGCTTCCATAGGTTCACTCACAGCAAGAAGGTCCCCGGGTTCGAATCTCGGCTCGGGCGGCTTTCTGTGCGGAGTTTGTGTGTTCTCCCCGTGTCCGCGTGGGTTTCCTCCGGGTTCTCCGGTCTCCTCCCACAAGTAAAAAAAAACCCGTGAATTATTTGGCCGATAACATCATAATATAAAGGAAGCAGTGTCTAGTGGCAATATATCGCCGGCAAAACCGCCTGGCTGCCTCCTCCGCATCTCTGCGCTTTCCTTGTTATGGGATAAATTAAATCAGTTGGTCACAAGACATCTGGATCACAGACTAGATCGACAAATATCTCGCGTACATATTTTAACAGTTAGTGTCAGTATTAGACCAAGAGCCTCAATATAATTCTATCAGCCCGTCGGCGCGATTAATCATCGATTCACGGTTTGGATCGATGTCGCTGGCGAGCCAAGTGGTGTTATTGCTGAAACAAATTCGCCGACCGTTACTCCGGACGAAAGGTCGTTGTCACCACAGCAGGTCAGCCATAAATGATTCGTTGTTTTGGTCAAGAAAATTGCTCAGCGCACCGTTGGGAGCACGACAGTCACTTCACTTATAAATTAAGGTCACCCGTTATATTTACGCGTTCGAGTGTTTGGCTGTGTCGGGTTAGCGGCTGGAATAAGAACCTTGCGAGTTGGGTTTTAATCCCGGCCACGGCAAACATCACCGGCGAGTGGTACATGAACAGGCTCGGGTGGCATTCTGTGTGCGGTTTGCACCGTTCTCCCCGCGTCCGCGTGGGTTTTCGCCGGGCACTCCGCTTTCCTCCCACAATCCAAAACACATGCTGCCAAGCTTGCTTATCTTGACTAAATTGCCCACGGTGCACTGCGATGTCGTAACATGATACCCCCTCCACGTTGGACAACGGCTAAAAATAGCTACAGAGCTCAACGGTTCCTTCCGGCTTAAGTAAATTTCTGACTGTTGTTGTGGTTGTTGTGTGTGACTATGCATGCATTCAGCGCCCACCGTCAGACTCAGAGACAGATGGGAGCAAACCGTCAGGGTTAGTCATCTGGCCAACATCAGCCTTTCCCCCCCAGTGGCATTAATCACAACGCAGCGCAGAGTCACCGTCTCACATCTAAAGGAAGAGACGTGGGTTGGTTTTTGCCACACCTGCCCCATTATTGGTGCCGGCGGTGTCAAGCTTTTGCCCACCGTGGAGAAAGCTCGTTAAATTCACTCGTCGGGCAATCGGAGGTCAATCGCCTTCGAACGACACAAGGCGGAGGAGCTACCCAGGTGTGCCCTGTCACCTTCTTCTTATTTGCGATTCTTCGAAGCGCGATGGTCAGCCTCTGGACATCGTTGTCTTTCAGCTCCTGGGCCTCGAAGTGTTTGGTAGAATTCGCAGGCAATACCAAGCCTTACCTGACAGGGATCGCGACGTGAACGCGTCTACCTTGACCACCCCCCTGTCACCTGATAACGCCTCAAAGTGCACCTACCCTGGCTAGGTGGGTTACCACTCCACCTACCTAATTGTGGTACAATCATTTTGCATCATTTCCATCCGTCCAATGTCGACTAGAGTTTTCCAACGCCAGGCTACGGCTGTTTCACAGTCTTCCCGTTTTGTGGTTAACTATATTGTCCAGGCTAAGTGACACTGAGACAGCGCACTGCGGTTGCCCGTTGAATTTAAATTACCGCCGTTGAAAGCAGATTGGCAGCGCATTCATTGCGAACTAGCAGGTGAATAAAAACGATTTCGTTGTGATGTGTGCAGAGAGAGACACACACACAGAGACTGCCGCATGTTCCAAAAGCGACAAATATAAACTCCCACTTTGTACTATTAGGCAAAAGTTGTTGCTCTTAGCTAGCACCCACCGCTTTGTGCCATCACATGAAGTAGTGACATCCACACGACTGCCGCCTGCCTTTCCCCCCCCTACATTATTGGTTTTGACGCGCATCACTGGGTACAAATTGTAGTCTATGTGAACCTAGGGAGCGGGCCATGCCACATACACGGAGAGTGGTTAATGATGTACGGGCAGCACAGAGTAAATAAAGACAGTGATGCCGAGTATAGCCTACTCCAGCCGTTGGGGCAAGTGGTGTTAGATCCCCAGGCCGGGTCTACCATGACGGTGACGATTTTCTGAACCGGTTCTGTGCCTCCCCTAGATCGACTCAGCCTCAAATGAGTACTTAGTGCGGTGCGTAAACATTGCCACTAGGGAGAAAAAGGCAGCTGCGCGTGGCGCTGGTCACCTACCTCCTTCGTGTGCCGTTAAACCTTTATAAGGTGCTTGGCATTCGCTAACGGCACTTGTCACTGAAATCTTTCCAAACGCACATAAAGACCAAGACACAAACACACGCGCGCACACACATACACACAAGCCGTCCGTTGTAATCCACGCGATTGGTTGTTTTCCTGGCCACTCTATGCACTTTAGGTCCCATTAATTATTATCGATTCCAGCACACTGCATGCAGACCCCAGCCCGTATGGCCTCCTCCCTCTGCAAAGCAAAACAGATCCAGTTTTGTGGAGTCTGGTATTAATGTGTCGTTAATCAGCGCCAGTGCGTGGCATCTTTAATAGCGCTATTCCGGACCGTGAGCGAAATGACTGGTCATTATCGCCCAAACGTAATTGTAACATTTTGGAGATAGAAAAACAATCTGAAAGTGCGATGTGTAAATATAGTTTATTGCACCCACTGCTGTTAAAAAATACATTTGAAAATTCTAAGGCGTTGAAATATGTTTTCTTAATTACGGATTATTGTCCAAGACCATTACGTTTTCTCTAAAAAGAAGGATTCAATGTCAATCCTGTAGTTGTTTGTGCGATGAAAATAACAAAACCGATGTACTGTATGATAATATCTCTCCATATCATTTATTTTTGGATAGCCGTGTCGAGTGTTCCTTCTTTCTCCTTCGCGACGTTTCACCTCCCACGTTGGAGGCATCATCAGGCATTCTAAACCAATATATCCGTAAATTATATTGATCATCATCCTCAGCCATGTTCTATCCACTGCTGCAGACACCCTCCCCCGTCACCAAGGAGAGAGGAGGAACGCTCGAAATGGCTGTACCGAAACATCATCTTTTTAGAGCAATTCTCGACCCATGAAAAACCTACATCAGCACATTATTCAGATATCTTTAAAATCCATATGAGAAAAAAACATGGTTTTCACACATGCTTGTGGAAAAATAATCTTCAAGTTTTGTTTTTTTTAAACGTGATGCAATGAACACTTTCATAATGTTCAACAAAATGTAATTAGAGCGTTTTCTGGCTCACAGGGGTACTCCAATTTGGCTCGAGGTTTTTGCAAACACGAAAAAAGCATTTCCACCGAGAGTTTTGAAACATGCATTTTAGGAGCCTCACAGCATCACTTGGCTCTCAGTATTTCCTTCTCTAATGACTGGAGATGTTGTTGTTGTTGTGTCCCAGGTGTAGACACAAATTAAAGTACGCGTAAATGGTGCAGCCTTGCGCCCTGCGTCTGCCGCGTTAGGCTCCGGCTCACCGCAACCCAGTACAGGATTAAGCAAGCGGTTTCTGTCAATAAATGAATGAATGCACACTGGCCGTCACGGTCGAGCTGACGGATCAAAGTCCCATTCAGTGGAACGAGGAGAAGCGGCGTTCGTTTCAACCGGGCGCAGAGACGCGGCAATGAGCGAGATGAGAGTCAACATCATCGTCAAATCTCATCCACTGCTCCCGAGACCCGCCTAAGCCTCGCCTCTAGCGTGGCTCTCTGCATCGGAGGCGGCCCTGAGCTTCGGGGCAAGGCTGTTGTGAGATAAATCCCCCCCCTCCACGTGTACTGTGGGGCCAGTGTTGACCGTCCGCATCTGGATCACGCTGGGAAATTGGATGTGAAGCCAGCAACGTTAATTCACAGCGTGTCTCGGCGTGTTTGAACGCCAGTCGCTTGCGGTCTTGCCGCTGCTGGCCGAGAATATGAAAAAAACAACTCCGACATGAATTCCTAAATCATCATTTTGGCGATAGATAAACCTCCGCGGTTGAGGTGGAGCTTCTTCTTTGCGATTCTTCGAAGCGCGATGGTTAAATTACAGTTTCCCATTTTCTTACACAGCCCCTTGCATTTTCATTTGACTCCGCAAGGTCTTTTGAGCTGCAGAGGTTGGGTAGTAATAATAATAATAGCGTTTTATATAGCGCCTTTCACCCGAGGGTCACAAAGCGCTGCACAAGGGCTGTGACCGTATTGGCTACCTACAGGGTGGTCCAGATGTACTGTGACCCCCACCGGAGTGTTGCTGTCCAACACACCGGTGTGCTGAAGTGTTTGAAGCATTGAGGCGGGTTCCATCCATCCATCCATTGTCAGCAACCGCTTAATCCTGTACAGGGTCGCGGTGAGCCGGAGGCTATCACGGCAGACACGGGACGAAAGGCAGGGCTATGCCCAGGATCGGACGCCAGTCCGTCAAAGGGAACCGCAAGCAATTTAGCCCGCAGGACAATTTTACGACTCTTATTTTGAATGTGCCCCAACCCAAAAGATACACTCAGTGTGGACAACATCGGCCACGAAAGCCTTCATGTTACATCTATTGGCGCCTCCCTACACGCGTTAATACTGCATCAGCTTATTGAGGCTGCATGGCCCCAGTGCTCACGGCAAGGGTAGTGTCAGGGAATATCATAATCATCAGCAATGGTTAACCCTCTCACGGGTGAAGGCTTCCACAAGTAGACATAGAGCGCAAGGCAAGGCTATGCCCAGGATAGGACACCAGTCCATCACAGGGCACCGGGGGGAAATTTAGTCCGCAGGCCAATTAACCTATGCGGCAGCGTGTCTTTGGACTCCGGGAGGAAACCGGAGTGCCAGGCTAAAACCCACGCGGACACGGGGAGAGAGCATGCAAACTCCACGCAGAAAGCCACCCGAGCCGAGATTTGAACCTGGTGGCTTCTTGCTGTGAGACGGCAGTGTTACTCACCGGGCCACCCGGCTCCAATTAAAGTAATCTTTGACAAATTGTTACAAGGCACGTCGTCTGCCCTTGCTACACGGAGCTGTGATTGATTGCGCCGTTTAATCCCACAGGCGTCGTTGTTATTATTGTTATCGGTACAGTGACACGGTGGGCGTTAGCAATCATTGCAGGTGAACATAATAATAATAATAAAACAATACAACGTGATGACAATTGTTTTATCCGTGAGAGTCTTGATTAATATCACATGGCGGAACGGTGGCGCGGTGAGTAGCACTGACGCCTCACAGCAAGAAGGCGCCGGCTTCGATTCCCGGCTCGGGCGCCTTTCTGTGTGGAGTTTGCATGTTCTCCCCCCACCCGTGTCCGCGTGGGATTTCGCCGGGTACTTCGGTTTCCTCCCGCAGTCCAAAGACACGCTGCTGCCTATGTTAATTGGCCTGCGGAATAAATTGCCCCCGGTGCCCTGTGATGGACTGACGTTCTGTCCTCTGTATAGCCCTGCCTTGCGCCCTGTGTCTGCCGGGATAGGCAGCACTACTCACCGCACCACCATGCCGCCCCCCCCCCCCGCACAATGCGGTGTGGAGTTTTAATTGCACGTGTAAAGTACGCGTTGCACGCGAGCAATACATAGTCCCAAGTTGCTTTCAGTTACGTTATTGCTTAATCAATATTTGAAGCCCAGCCGGGCTTGAAATGTAACCATTATGCGTATGCTTAACATTATTGTTCCGTCAACAAACGACGTACCGAGAAACCAGAGCGTGTTCCAGAGTCCATTCATCTTTCGCGTGCGTACAGCGAGTGAGTAGCAAACTCAACCCCATCTCGTGAAACGTTGGGGATTAAAATATATTCTAGCCCAGACCAAGGGTTCATCGGTTTAGTGGCAGGGTGTCTATGTGGTGATAACATAATATGCCTCACGGAAAGTCCTGCCCGAGGCGGTTCGACACCCACCTCGGGTGCCTTTCACTAATTAATTGACCAATAATATCGTAATATAGAGGACGCAGTGTCTGGCGAGATGGCACGGATGTTACCACTGTGCCACCGTGCCACCCATTAAGAAACATTTCTAAATGTTTATTTGGAAATGTTTAAAGAAACATTTCTAAATGTAACTTATACACAACTATAATGAGTCGTACTGTTTTGTGACTAGCTTCATCGTTCTGCTCTTTTAATGAGCAAAACTTCCCCACGTTCCTCAGAAAAATAACGAGGCCGTGAGGGGGGATTGAGTCATCCTGTGTGGTTCAGGGCTGAGGGAAGCGCTCTCAGCTTCACGGCCACTGGAACTTGTATTGCCATTGAAGGATACTCAACCCCTGAAGAAGCCTCCAACGTGGGAGGCGAAACGTCGCAAGGGAGAGGGGGAGAGCGCTCGACACGGCTATCCCAAAAGAACAGCTCCGAAGAGCAACCGTTATGAATCAAGCCATGAAAATCTGCATCAGTACAAAGTGAGCATTGTTTATTCTCAGCGATGTTCGATCAGATCCTTGAAATTTAATTCCGTGTGTCGTAAATTAGAATTGATTTTTACAGCCTTATCCGCTGCTTCAATACATATTAATTATCAATCCTAAAAAAGCGATTTATATTTTGTGTACACCGATTCTACGAGAGGATGTTTTCTATTTCATTACATAAGAGCTATGGTACCAGTGGTTAGCTCACCATAATCTGGGTTCGATTCCCAGCCACAGCTGACGTCAGTGCCACGTTTACCAGTCCGGCTAAACCCCAACCAATCCACACTGACCAGCGTGGTGAAGTATGGTCAAAACCCCTTGTGAACAACGTGGCTAACGGGGTAGGCCTTCAACCTAGCTGCTCTTTCGGGATAGCCGTGTCGAGTGCTCCTTCTCTCTCCTTTGCGACATTTCGCCGCCCACGCTGGAGGCGACGGAGGATCGCTCGGTGACACGGTTCTCTCGAAAGAAGAGCTCCGACGAGCAACCATCATGAATCGAGCCGTGAAAACCTACATCAGTCCAATTCCAACTATCGTTTTTCAACGTTTAGTAAATCACAGGCTGCTGTTAAACGTTGATAATTTCCTCCGTGAGAAATTGCGCGAATTTATTTCTTAGCACCCCTCCCCGCCGCGTCCCACGCCCGCCAGCGTATTTCAAAACGCACCTACGGTACATGTTTACATTTGGTCCGTCCAGAGCTGTGACAGACATTCATCCCGGTGTCGAGACACTGCCGCTGTGCGGGAAGGTTAACAAATGGTGCCAGCGCCACACGAAAGCACGGCCCTACCTACAAATAAGACTTACATCCTTCAGATAAATGGGATGCGTGGCATGTTCCATTACACAGACAGTGACGCATTACCTCCGACAACACCCCCGCACCGATCCTGCCCGGCTCCTTTAAAATTAATAGCAGCTCCCAATTCCTGACCTCCCTGACAGACGATAAAATCCAAGGCGATGCGAACGGTTTGTGGGCGCAATTATTTTAAGCAAGGCCTTTTGTTGTGGTCCCCCACATTCTGTTGTTGGCAACGCGATGCCATTAAGATTTCCCTCGGAAAATAGATAAACGTCTGATTAATCGTCCGTCTCATTTCGCCCGGGTTTTAACGCGACCCTCGCCCAGATTAATATTCATACTGGTTCCCCCATGCGTGTCGGCGTGGCTGATGGGTGTGCAGCACTGAATCGGCGGTGGGCGGATATAAAAAGGGAATTTACGCGAATCTGTTCTTTCGGGATGGCCGGCAGAATAATGAGATTCTGTCTCAGAACGAACGCCTGCGGAGGAGAGACGGCGAGCGCTCGACACGGCTATCTCGAAAGAACAGCGTTGGGAAGCAAATACCCACGCATCGAGCCGTGAACACCTACATCGGTACGGAGTTTGTTTTGTTAAAAAAAAACGAAACAACATTACTTCCAAGCGAATTGTTTTGTGCGATGCAGACATGAAAAGAAATTGAAGTTCCATTATTTATTGCACGCAACATTCCAAACGCCACATTTATATAAATATATATATGACACGGTACGATGGTTTAAATATATATTTCCGGCAGATGATGGTTTGTGTCACATACAAGTGGATTTCATAATAGAACACTGCTGCGTTTGTACGCCGTTAATGTGCTCAAGTACACACACATTTAAATATCCAATAGATTATATACAGTATGCAACCACGCTTCTTCTTCTTTGCGATTCATCGGAGCACGATGGTCGGCCTCTGGACATCGTTGTCTTTCAGCTCGGCCTCGAAGTATTTGGTAGAATTCGCAGGTAAATACCAAGTATTACCTGACAGGGATCGCGACGTGAACGCTTCTAGCTGCGCGAATTATAATACTGTCCACAGCATTGTAGAGGTAAACTATTTGATAAAGGTGCAGCGCTGAAATATCTTGCTAAAAGCCACTGCTGCCAGAAGCGCCTTCGCTAGAGGGAGTTAAAGAGATCCACACGCTCCCACGCTGAGCGGGCATCTTCAAAGAGGTAGGAGTACCCACACTTTACCTCACCACAGCCTACCTGGCGGTCAGTTTACTGTGTCTTGATGGCCAAAAGGTGGAGGGGGTGGATTTAAGAAACCTGCCTCATTGTGAGTCGCTGACGAAATTGTCCACCGGTGACCTGGCGTCCAATCGTGGGTATAGCCCTGCCTTGCGCCCTGTATCTGCTAGGATAGGATCCGGCTTCACCACAACCATCTGGAGGACGAAGCAGGGACTGCTCGTGAATGGATGAAGCTCATAACACCGCGAAAACACCGCTCGTGAACCGTGTATAATGCTGAAACGTTTCATATAAGATGCATGCGCCATTAAGCAGTTCCATAAACCCTCTTAAGAAAAATAAAAATTGTGCGTTTAATTATTTCATTCTTCCGATGACTGGCTTTAAGAAAGTGAAACACATTCAATTGTTGGTACTAAGTGCTTTGTCAGATCTCTGTGTGTACTGCGTAGACAGATTGGACTGTTCCATCGAGACAGGCTGTTTCTATCTGCGCTAGATCTGAGCGTCAGCAAACTAAGCAAACGCGTAGGGCCCAAAGTAGCTCAAGGGCGCCCAGCTTCATGTTGCATATCGTAAGGCTGGGCATACGTCAGGTCACCGATCATTTCCTGGCCTCTCGTTAGTCGATGGCCTTTGTCATGTCATCGTTTTATGGGTTGTTTTAGTTGTGGGATGAAACCGGAGAAGGCGGAGGAAACCCACGCAGAACAGGGAGAGAGAACACGTAAAACTCCACACAGGCGCTCGAGGCGTGATTCGAACCGCCTCGGACAGGACCTTTTTTCCACTGCGCCAGCCTGCCACCCATTCAATTATTACTATTATTTTTTAATGTAAAAAAATAATGAATTTCACTCGGAGGCCGCAAATTGAAAGGGCGGTAGGTGGTGACCCAACATGATTTCTGGTTAAGCCCTACAATGGCGCCCGGCACCGCCACCGCTTACGACCACTGGGTGTAGAATCTTTCAAGATGATGATCACTGCGCGTGATCGCTCCGGCACTGGGACACGCTCATGCACGCCAGCCTATAAGTAGCACGGGTACATGTGAGTGGGAGAGAGCGAGAGAGAGCAGGAGAGAGTGTGAGAGATAGAGAAGCAATCTGCCACGTAGGTCTGGATGGCTGTACACATCAACGAATGTTAAAGTCGAACTTTTTCAATAGTTCACGAGCCACGGTTTTGCCCTGGGCACTCTCTCGATGCGGCGAACACGAACCCCCGTTACCTCGAGACGAGACCGCTCCAAAAAGACCTCGGAGACCCACGAGAGCCGACTTGTTCATGGTTCAACAAGATTAGGTGACGGCCACAATTATTCCGTGGCTCTCGACTGCTTGTGAACGTAAAATTACGGATGAAAAAGGAGGTTAATTTATTTTTTGCTGAAATGTGTTGATATTCGAATTCGATTAGATTCTTCGAAGCGTGATGGTTGTATGACAGTCTCCCATTGCAACAAGTTATTCTTGAGTTGCAGAGAGCCCTTAAACATTTAGAGATATAATAGTCAGTGCTGGCCTTAAAGGCGGGCATTGGCCTCTCTTATTGCTCCAGACTGAGGGGCTCCTGGCATCTGTTGAGCTTCTGAACATCGTTGTCTTTCAGCTCGGCTTCGAAGTGTTTGGTAGAATCTGCATGTAATACAAAGTATAACTTGACAGGGATCGCGACGTGAACGCTTCTACCTTGATACCCGTGTTGTAATTGACGGTCACTCTTCAGAGCTGTTCTTTCGGGATAGCCGTGTCACTGAGCGATCTCCATTTCTCCCGCGCGACATATCGCCTCCTACGGGGAAGGCATCACGGGAGGCGAAACGTCGCCTATCCCGAAAGAACAGCTCCGAAGAGCGACCATCGTGAATCGAGCCGTGACAACCTGCAATGTGTGAAATTGTCGGTTAATATGAGCTCTCTGCGTCCCACTCTCTGTTCAATGTTGCTCTATGAGCAGAGTGCACGTATAGCACTGGTTGGTAGCAAACAGCCGCTTGCACACTGCACACATATGGTCGCTTACGTAACTCACGACTAATTCAGGCCTCTCTATCTCCAAAAATGCTACGGGGGCTGCCGTATGTGCTAGTCGACGGCTTTTTTTTTAAATTGACATCTGTTTTAAAGGCTCAACATAAAAATAGACTGTCTTCTTCAAATGTAGACGTGCTGTCTAGGTTAATTGTCCTGACTGAATTACCCGCGGCGCCCTGATATGTTGTAACACGCTTACCCCTCCCCGCTGGACAACTGTTAAAAAGGGCAACATATCTCAATGGTTTCTTCCAGCTTAAATAAAGACTAAAATGTGCTTTCTTTGCCTACAGTGTATTCGAAGCAGCCTTAATCATTAACATTTTTGTTGATTTGGTTTTTAACAGTTGTTTTTTTCTGTCGTTGTGCAGCGCTTTGTGACCCTCGGGTGAAAGGCGCTCTATAAAATGCTATTATTATTATTATTACTACCAGAATATATATTCCTTTCATTCATTAATTATCGGCTTAATCCTGTACAGGGTTGTGGTGAGCCGGAGCCTATCCCAGCAGGACCCAGGCGCAAGGCTGGCCTACACCCAGGATGCGACGCCAGTCCATCACAGGGCACCGGGGGGAAATTTAGTCAGCAGGTCAATTAACCTATGCAGCAGCACGTCTTTGGACTGTGGGAGGAAACCGGAGTGCCCGACGAAAACCCACGCAGACACGGGGAGAACATGCAAACTCTTGACAAAGCTAAATCTGGCTGTTTGCTGAGTAAATAGTTACAAAAAACTGACCGCCGTTTGTCAATTCCACTGCTGTATGAAGGCCTCCCTAAGGGGGAATGATGGTGGACATCACACCCACAACCGGGGTTTTAACTCGTAACCATTCAAATTGCGAGCCACTCGCTTTACCGCCAAACCCACCCGGCCACATGCCAAGATGAAGTACAAAGATCCCCCATATAGACTTAACAGACTGTCTGGTGAAGTCTGTTTCCAACACCACGCCCGACTACTGCGTTTGGTCTCCCTTAGTGGCGACATTCACACACCGCAGTACCGGTTCAAAAAATAATCACCGGTGGTGATGGCCGTGAATCAAACTCAGGTCAGTGCAGGGTTCACAGCGCAGCGCGCTAACCGCTGCACCACCGCTCGCCACCGAGCCGGTTGCAGCACTCACAGTGAGAGAGAGAGAGACACACACTCAAGACGAACACTCATAATTCGGAAGCATCGTTAACCAACACAAAGATAGAAGAAGCCCCGGCACAGCCTAAAGCCGGCAGGCGAGCGTGATAATAAATTCGAGAGCGTATGACAAATCGGAAGTGAGACGGAGACGATCGGCGGAGTGAGAGAGAACGCCGCAGACTTTGTCCTCCGGGCACGAAGCTCGGTGGACATCTGAAGAGCGGGAC
>JAZEWU010000043.1:2503858-2519388 GCA_036362915.1 Geotria australis | reverse complement strand
ATAATGAGATGAGATGAGATAATAATCCTTTAACCGTCAAAGTCAGGACTGAGACGTAAATTCGTTCTCAATGATCGCGCGTCACTCGCAAAGTGTGCAAAGCGCTTTCGTGAATCACCCTCCCGATATATTGATGACTTCTGGGACGTGAAATATGGAAGCTTCTGCTGAGTGTCGCGTCGTCTGATTTAAACGTGAAATATATCGAACGTCAAATACGTGGGATTTATACTGAATTCAAAAATAAACGCGAAACGCTGACCTCAAATATACGTGGAATTCTAATACCGGCGAGGAAGAGATATGAAATGTGTTTAAAGTGGAACACGTGTGAAACGCAATTCGAAAATAGTTGTGAAAGATATTCCCGTGCTGTGCCGAGCACGTGTTAAATCTATCGCACGTGAAATAAAGTATGAAATCCAATGAAGGAAAATATTTCGACACTTATATTGTCACGAAGTTATTTTAGGAAATGTTAATGTTACCCTGGGCGGCACGGTGGCGTAGCGGTGAGTAGCGCTGCCGCCTCACTGCAAGAAGGTCTCCGGTTCGAATCTCGGCTCGGGGTGCCTTTCTGTGTGGAGTTTGCATGTTCTCCCCGTGTCCGCGTGGGTTTTCGCCGGGTGCTCCGGTTTCCTCCCACCGTCCAAAGACATGCTGCCAGGTTAATTGGCGTACTGACTAAATTTCCCCAGGCGCCCTGCGATGGACTGGCGTCCCATCCTTGGTGTTCCCCTGCCTTGCGCCCTGTGTCTGCCGAGATAGGCTCCGGCTCACCGCGACCCTGTATAGGATTAAGCGGTTTCTGAAAATGGATGGATGGACTCTGGTTTAATTCCGCACAGAAAGGCAGCACCCGAGCCAGAAATCGAACACGGGGCCTTTTTGCGATGAGACGGGCAGCACGACTCACCGCTATGCCACCGCGCCGCCCATAGTTTGCCTAGTACGCAGTTTTCCTTGTACTAACGCACACACACTCGTACAAACGTAATTGTGTTTAATTGCGTGAACACCCCGGCCATTTGTTCAAATTTCCGACCACAGAGAGTGTGCCACGTTGTCACACACTGCCACTGTTCTACTGACGGGGGGCAGCATTACTCTGTCGTCCTGATTCTAACAGAAATCCCACCACTCATCTCGAAGACACGGACGTAATTAGTACGGAGAACAGCCCACAGCTGATTAACGAGTGAGTCTGTGGGTCTCTGTGTGAGTGTCTGTGAGTCTATGAATCTCTATGTGTGAGTCTATGTGAATTGATGTGTCGCAGGAATCCCGTAAAGAGCTTGCAAGGTCACTGGGTTCTTTTTCTCTGTGAGTCTCTGTGAGTCTATACGTGAGCCTCTGTATGATTCATCCATCCGTCCTTTGCCAGAAACCGCTTAATCCTAAGAAAATAAGTGGAAAAATAAACAAATACAATGTGAAATAGATGAAAAAAATAAACAAAAACAAGATACCCTGTACGCCATCTAGTGGGCTGGTCGTGACCAATGAGAGGCCAGGGAGTTATCTTTAACCTGACGCATACCTAGCCCTCTTTACCTCCCTAGTAACTCGATTGTTAACAGTTGCTATGGGCCGCTGCCACCAAAACTAACTGGGTAACTGGCTACACGGGACTTTCCGTGGAACAATTCAACACTGGCTTGAAACGGCGGACGAGGTATACACAGATCACAACACTAGCGAGGTAGAAGACTGACACGGCTAATTTAAAATCGCTCTAATGTTTTATTTGCGCTCTTATCAATGTCATTATTTCCCCTAGAATATTTCTTGAAATCCCAGACGATATTAAAACGAATCCCTCACGATACAAATCATCTTGGAGTATGAAAATTACGCCTGTCAATTATTTCTCATTTCTATAGCAGTATTAAATAAATAAATAAATACAAGATCCGCAAATGTCACATCGATTATCGATAGACGGTACGCCATTACGGCTGGGACGGTCCAGGAATTATTAGCCATGGCACATCCATCTCACCCTTATTTTGTCCATCACATGTTGTAAACCTGTTCATGTCTGGTCCACTCTCGTTGGACTGCTGCCACCGCGACCCTCACCAGAACAAGCGGTTTAGAAAATTAATGGATGGATGGTACTATTACCATTATAGGGCACAACACTGTAGCGTTGCTCTGGATAGGTATATTGCACTCGCGTGCTAGTGCCTTACGCTGATCACACTAACTCCAAGCTGGACCTAGCAAGAGCATTCCGGTAAACAGGGTCGCGCGGTGGCCGGTGGCAGAACCTATCCCGGCAGACACAGGGCTTAAGGCAGGGCTATACCCAGGAAGGGACGCCAGTCCATCGCAGTCCTGCACACATCGAGTGAGAAGTTATGTCGTCGTGGTAACGCGTCACCGCAGCGAGACACATTAGTATTAGTCACCGTGTCGTCGAATCTCGGTGCAGTAGAGAGGCTTTTGCATACTGCCGAAATGTCACGCTGCGGTGCGGGCAGAGGTCTGAAACCGAGGCCCGATTCTGCTGCTGTCACGCTTTAGTCTCGCCCATCCTAGTTGGAGGCACGGTGGCACCCGAGCCGGTTCGAATCCCGGCTCGGGTGCCTTTCTGTGTGGAGTTTGCATGTTCTCCCCCGTGTCCGCGTGGGATTTCGCCGGGCACTCTGGTTTGCTCCCACCGTCCAAAGATATGTTGCTGCCGAGGTTAACAGGCTTACTGAATAAATTCCCCCGCCACCCCATGCCCTGCGACTGGCTGCCCATAAAGGGTATAGCCCTACCCTGCGCCCTGTGGCTGCCGGGATAGGCTCCGGCACACCGCAACCTTGTACAGGATTAAGCGGTTTCTGACAATGAACGAATGATTATTCTATCAAATCGGATGCTAAAAGCTAAAGGCAGGAAAGTGTAGGCGTATGCTTGCATTGCTGCTGCTACTGCTCAAGACACAAACACAACTTGATATTCATAACGTGACCATAAAATGCAATTATTCATCTGAACGGACTACAACACTCGCAATCTGAATCAAGCCTACAGCAGACTTGCCATGCTGTCGTAACACATGCTATGTGATCATACATCAAACACAGAACCGCAATGTACGCGGCACAGCTGCGTTTGTCCTGTGTTTCCTCATGTCTCAAACGAATTTGCAGCCCTTCCTCAATCCACTGCTGGATGAAGGCCTTCCTCACCCCCGTTAGCGGGATCGTGAGGGATTTTCGACCATACTTCACCACTCTGACAAAAGCTGTCGTGGCTGCACGACCGGTTTAACTTATGATCGCTCGGTACTGATGGAAGCTTTGGCCGGGAATCGAACCCAGGTGGAACCCAGGTCGTCGGGCATTACGACAAGAGCAGCGTCACCGCCTCCACCCCCACCACTAATCACCCCGATATCATCGTGGTGTCTGTGTAATCGTATTGTTCATCGCTAATTATTGCGATCGATCATCATTAAATAGAAATTACTTCGACTGGGGCCTACGCTCTATCCGAGAGTTGCTGGCATGACCCCCGTCGCGAGAACTTCTCCAACTAATAACAATAGGAGTAAATGTAACACGGAGGCAACAATAGTGTTTTGAATGGAGCGACTTGCTCAATCCACTGCTGGATGAGGGCATCCGCGTGCAGTTCACGTCCGTGGCAGGAAACTGGCCAAAGCCCCCCAGCGGGTCAACCTTCTCCAAAACCCTCAAACTGCGAAGCGTTCATCCGGGAAAACACACAGACTGACGGTTGCTCTTCAGAGATGCTCTTTCGGGATAGCTGTGTCGAGCGCGCTCCCTCTGTCCCTCGCGACGTTTCGCCTCCCACGTTGGAAGCCTGAGGATGCTCTCCCGAAATAACAGCTCCGAAGAGCAACCATCATGAATCGAGCCGTGACAAACCTACATCAGTACAAACACTGACTGACAAACCTCTTTACGCGCGCGGATTACGCGTCGCTAAATCAAGTGCTGAGCGGCACGGTGGCACGGTGAGTAGCGCTGCAGTCTCACAGCAAGAAGGTCCCGCGTTTGATTCCCAGCTCGGACGCCTTTCTGTGTGGAGTTTTGCATGTTCTCATTGTGTCCGCGTGGGTTTTCGCCGGGTACTCCGCTTTCCATCCACAATAAAAAAAATGCTGCTATCTAGGCTAATCGACCTGCTGACTAAATGACATCCGCTGCCCTGCGATGAGCTGGCGTCACATCATTGGTGTAGCCCCGCCTTGCGCCCTGTGTCTGCTAGGATAGGCTCCGAAGTCACCGCGACCCCTGTACAGGATTAAGCGGGGACGGATAATGAATGAATTCATACACTGCTGGGCACCCAAAAGAGATACTTTGGCTTGGAACATGGGGCCAGGAATAAACCAAACAACCGTATTAAACGGCTTGGGGGAGGGGGGGGGTTGGATTCCACGCAGCAGCAACGACAAATATAAAGATCCCCCGTACAGCCTAAACAGACTGTAGTGTCAAGTGCTGTGAATGTGGAGAAGCAGACCATACTATGGAACACTGCCTTGTCTGTGCTCTACTACCCAACCTCTGCAGCTCAAAAGACCTTGCGGAGTTCAATGAAAATGCAAGGGGCTGTGTAAGAAAATGGGAAACTGTAATTTAACATCGCGCTTCGAAGAATCGCAAAGAAGAAGCGTGAACCTATGATGGCCAGCACCGCACACGAAAGGGTGACTGGCCCATCACCACACCGGGCCTCCTAAAGTGGCGATGTTAAACACAGCGGACCAGATATTTATTTAAGGCCGAGTCGACCTAGGGGGAGGCCCAGCACCGGTTCAGGAACGCGTCACAGGCGTCGGCCGCGAGCAATGCTTTCACTCGGGTTCGCAACGCGGCGCGCTAACCGCTACCCCACCGCTCCCAGCAGCAGCAGCAACAACAACAACAGCAAAGACAAAGATCCCCCGTATAGCCTCAACAGACTGTAGGGTCAAGTGCGGTTAGCGAGTAGCACCTATGCAGGTCGACACGCCACACGAGGAGGTGGGTGACCGGCACCACGCCCGGTCGCCTTTCTCTCCCCTAGCGACAATGTTCGCACACGGCATTCGAGGCTCATTTGAGGCTGAGTCGACCCAGGGGAGGGGGGGAGGCCCAGTACCGTTTCACAAAATCGTCATTGGTGTACGGGTTCGTGAGCGGGCTTCGAACTCGCGCGACACAAGCCAGCTTTGTATCCCGGCGCGCTAACCGCTGAGCCACCGCTCTCCACAACAACAACAAAACAACAACACACATCCACAACACGCACTCACACACACACACACAGAGAGAGCTCAGGCGCGCTGACAGCTTGGCAAGCCTGCGGGGATGATGCTGTGTGTGTTCTGCGACTCCGGCTATGCAGGGAAGGGTGGGGGTCGGTCGGTGAGAGGGGAGGTGAACGGGAAGAGAGAGAGGGAGCGCCGGGCTGGGTGGTGCACGGATCCTCAGAAGCCGCTGCTGTGTTCGTCATATGCTGTCGTGACCGATGCTACGAGCTTTTACCCCCGTTGCCGCTGCTCTGCTGCCGGCGCCAGCGTCGTTATAGCCGCTCGCCGTTCCTCCGTTATCCGGCGCGTGTTATTTCGCGCCCGTTATCATCGTGGGTTAGCCCGAGCTCGGCAGCCGTCGAGGGGAGGGTTTTCTGCCGTGTTCGCTACAACCGCGCCGATCTTTGGGAAAAATGCGCAAACGGCGTAGCGCGGGCGAACGCGCGTGATGTTTACGTCGCGTCCGTACACATCGGTGATAATTTTTCTTCAACGTTCACAACCCGATCGCCGTCAAATCGTTGCCACCGGGATAGCGGTTTTTTTTTTTGCTGCTATCACGTACGACCGCCTATTGTCTCGCGCGTGTCTCTCGCTGTGCGTGTGTGTATGTATATATAGATTTCTGTTTTGATCATTAATTCAGGAGCGGCTGCTGATTTAAGTCCGCCTCCCCCCCCCCCCGTTGGAGAGGATGATGATGATGATGGTGATGCTGACGAGTGACGGAGGCGGGCGAGGTCTAGCTGTGGCCGAGGCGCGCTCTGGCTCCGTGGATCGCGTCTAGAAGGAAGGTCCTCGGACATTCGCTTGCCTCGGTAAACAACACGCTCGCTCGGCAGCAGCTCTCAATGAAATTGAATCGCGGCGGTCGGACGATCGGAGCGCCCGGCGATTAGGTGCGCTGGGATCCCGTACGACTGGCCGATTCGACAAACAACCACCACCATCAGCAGCAGCAGCAGCAGCCGCCGCTTCGCCAAGATTCACCACCCAGCGGACAGCAAACCACCGAGGCAGCCCCGTCTCCCTGCAAGCATTCATGCTGGCACCTGTCCGGCACAACCCGGAGCCCGGATGGCGAACATCATCAACGTCAACATTAGCAGCAGCGGAGGCGGTCCCATCTCGGCCGCGGCAGCGGCAGGCGGCCTCTACTTCCCATCGAGAGACCCGGCCGGAGGTAAGCTGGCCTCGCTGGGCATGATAATTTTTGCGAGCCTGGCCGGCAACCTGCTGCTGTCGTTCCACGTACTGCGCGAGAAGAGCCTCCACCGGGCGCCCTACTATTTCCTGCTCGACCTGTGCCTAGCCGACGCCGCCCGGGCAGCCGTGTGCTTCCCGTTCGTGTGGGCCTCGGCAGCGCGCGGCTCCGTGTGGCCCTACGAGCCGCTGGGCTGCAAGGTGGTGGCCTTCTTCTCGGTGCTGTCGGCCTTCCACGCCGTCTTCGTGCTCTTCTGCGTGGCCATCACGCGTTACATCGCCGTGGCGCACCACCGCTTCTACTGCAAGCGCGTCACGCTGTGGAGCTGCGTGGCCGTGCTGTGCACCGCCTGGACTCTGTCGGTGGCTATGGCCTTCCCGCCGGTCTTCGACGTCGGCACGTACAAGTACATCAGGGACGAGGGCCAGTGTCACTTCGAGCACCGACACTTCAGGGCCAACGACTCGCTGGGCTTCATGCTGATGCTGGTGGTGATCATCGTGGCGACGCACGTGGTGTACGTGAAGCTGGTGTGCTTCGTTCACGAACACCGCCGCATGAGGCCGGCTCAGCTGGTGCCGGCCGTCAGCCACAACTGGACGTTCCACGGTCCCGGCGCCACGGGCCAGGCGGCCTCAAACTGGATAGCGGGCTTCGGCAGGGGACCCACCCCGCCGACGCTCGTCGGCATCCGACAGAACTTCTGCGCGCAGAACAAGCGGCTGCTGGCGGTGGACGACTTCAAGGCGGAGAAGCGCATCGGCAGGATGTTTTACGCGATCACGTTGGCCTTCCTGGCGCTGTGGTTGCCCTACCTGGTGGCGTGTTTCTGGAGAGTGTTCGCGCGCGGCCACAGCTTGCCGCACGGTTTCATAGCCACGTCGGCGTGGCTCACGTACGGCCAGGCGGGCGTCAACCCGCTGCTGTGTTACGCCAGCAACAGGGAGCTGCGCCGCTCCTTCTGGTCCAGCCTTGCCCAGTGCAGAAAGAGCCCCACAGCGCCGCAGGAGGCCTACTGTGTCATCGGCAGACCGTGCGAATAGACAATCTGGCCCTCCTGCCGTCAAGGGGTTCCCGTCTGGGCGGCCGTGGGACACCGCGCGCTCTCACGCCTAAACGCTCGCCCGCGCTCAGTCACACACCTCACCCGCACACCCACTCACAGCCAGAGTCAAAGAGTCACAGCCACACACACTCACACACACACGCGC
The DNA here is from genome assembly GCA_036362915.1 of Geotria australis. Taxonomy (NCBI): domain Eukaryota; kingdom Metazoa; phylum Chordata; class Hyperoartia; order Petromyzontiformes; family Geotriidae; genus Geotria; species Geotria australis. Next base: position 2,511,713 of record JAZEWU010000043.1, on the reverse strand, counting down.
GTTGATCTATCGGCTGTAATTTTTACGAGTTTACCAATTTAGCGTCGTCGGTTCAAATGCGAATGACAGGGCACGGCGCGCGCTGCACTAGCCCCGATGATGATTGATCGACACGCGCCCGATAATTGGTCAGCACGCGTCCTTATAATTGGCGAGCACGCGTCCTTATAATTGGCGAGCACGTGTAGTCTCGAGCACAAGGCGCGGGTTTAAATCGAGCGAAAGCTGCTGGTTCTTGTTTATTAATCCGGCACCGGCCGCTGGTTAAATCCACCCCAACCACACACAGACAAAGATCCGCCCCCCTTTCCCCTCGTATAGCCTTTAGCAGTGTTTTGAGCCAAGTGCTATTAACAAACAGAAATGAAGGCCGGCACGGCACCAGAGAGGGGGTGGGTTGCCAGCGCCACGCCCGTTATCTTTTGTCTACCTAGGTGTAGCCACGTTTACACATCGCGCTGTCTACAGCACAGTGCTCGTTAGAGGCCGAGTCGACCTAGGGGAGGGCCGAGGACCGCTTCAGATAATCGTCACTGTTGTTGACCGTGTGGGGGAATCGAACTCGTGTCACCGGGGTAAGTAGCGCAGCGCGCTAACCGCCGCACCACCGCTCCCCGCGCGCACACACACACACACGCGTACGCTCACAAACCGCATCTTCTTGAGTCAGTGGTCTACGTTGCGTGGACCGTGTTTACTAAGCATCGGGCGTGTGCAACGCTAACATAATTCTCCAGCGTGTCGTCGTCGGGTTGGCTGTGCTTGCCACACTCTCCCATCTCCTCCTCTCCCACCAACCCTCAGTTTCCACCTACATCGCCCACGACGTTTCTTCCTTTTAAACAAATCCCTCACCGACCTGCTTGGCCGTGCTGTCAGTATGGTCTCGCTCTCTGTCGGAAGTCTATTGTATCCATGGGACGCCACAGCTCAGAGAGAGGGCCAGGAAGGAGATGGTCTGCTTATAACGTCTGACATTTCACCGTCATTGAATGAACCAAGCCCGATTCTGCGGATGAGACGCTGGTGTGTTTAAACCGGTCCGGAGTTTGCTTGTAACTGGAATCAGTGCTGCTGGGATGACGCGCTCTCAGAGAGCTGAGGGATCGGTGGGTTGTGTAAGAAATAATTGTATTTTTTTAATACGTGAGAGAGACGGACGTTAGCAAGCAGACGTGGTCTATAACCGCCACCTAGTGGTCCGTGGAGACCAGACACAAGTGGGCCTTGAGGAGCAAATTTTTTGACAACGCCTGGTCTATTGTGTTGCTGTCTCCATGCGTTGGCAGTCTGTTGTATCCGTGTGCACATACCATTGCAATCTTGCCCTTGTTATATTTACTAAACTAATAATAGCATTTTATAGAGCGCTTTTCACCCGAGGGTCACAAAGCGCTGCACAGGGCTGCGGAGAGAACACCATGTCAACAACGACAGAGAACGGAAAATCAGCAACAATATTTTTTTGGGGTTTTTTTTTTTTATCTATCCGAGCTGTGGAGAGAACGGCATGTCAACAACGGGCAGACAGAATTACTGAGAGTCAAGCAATAGCGATAAATTATAAGACATATGACATAAAAACAACAGCTCTTGAACATCTTTCGCTGGGGCTCTCTTGTAATTTGTTATTTTTCTCTACCAACAATTTTTCCATCAAACCTCCCCTTGTAGGATCTTAAAATACCTGGGTTATGTGCCGTGTCTCTGTAACGAATTGATCGTATTAAATTGTGTTAAGTTGGTAAACTCGAAAAGACACTCCAGTGGCTGGTCGATGTTGTTACAGTTTGGATCTTAGACGTTTTAGCCTACCATCGTCACGCACACGTAACAAATCACGTACACACAAAGGCAAAGATCCCCCGTGTAGCCTTAACGGGCTGTTGGGGCAAGTGCCGTTAGCGAGTAGCACCTCTGAAGGCCTCCACGGCACACGAGGGGTGGGTGGCCAGCACCACGCCGAGTGGTGATGTTTACACATCGCACCAGGTTCTCATTCGAGGCCGAGTCGACCTAGGGGAGGCCCAGAACCGGTTCAGAAATTCACGACACGTACATAAACACGCACATGAAGCACATAAGATAGACTTATAGATCAAGAAAGGTCTAACTGCCCGCTACTCAAAGGGCAGAGTGAAGTATTAATCTGTGTGGCCATGATCTAGCATTAAAGCGAAAATATCACATTCCTGTGATAAGGACTAGTTTACAAATACAACCACGTGACTTCCCACAAAGTGGTACTAATTTTATTGGCCCTCGAGAAGTGATGGAACGAGTCGAGACACTTTAACCCACCACCACTTGTACAGTATAATATAACAACAGTAATTGTCAGTCATGTCCATCCACTGCTGGATGAAATCCTCCCACAATGCCATATTGGCCATGGAGGCAGTGTGACCATACTTCTGTAATTATATTCAGTAATAATGTATCAATCTGTGACAGTATTAGGTGAATTGTTATGTTGCAGGATGTGTATTGATGTAGGTTTCCACGGTTCGATGTATGTGAATTGCTCTCAAAAACTGCTCTGTCGGGTTTGCCGTGTCGAGCATTCCTCCTTCGCAACGTTTCGCCTCCCACGTTGGAGGCATCCTCAGGCTATTGATGCCTCCAATACGAGAAGGCGAGAGGAGTAACGCTCGACACGGCTCTCCCGAAACAGCAGCTCTTGAGAGCAACCGTTCACTGCAGGATCGTCAAAGGTGGCAGCGTAGGTTGGGGAGGCTTCAATCCAGCAGTGGATTGAACACGGCTGATGAAGGATGATACAAAACACTAAGAACAACCGCCGTTCGCCACTAAGTGGCGGTGACGTCACCACAGCGCCTGTGCCAGGCCAGGTGCACCTTGAGGCCACGCATCTCTGTACAAAACACCACCACGCTCACCACCAGCACCACCTCGGCCACAACAAAATAAACAAAGAAACCAGCCTAGGTTTTACTTAAATAGCACGATTTCTCTCTATGCACACATTTGCATGTCGTGTGGTCCCAGCTATAACGATGCGCGTGTGTTTTGCTAAACATATATTAGTTTTGTTATTGTGATGAACCAAAGTCGTACATTATTACCCTTAGCCTTTGTCGCCGAGATAGTTTTAGTGTCGAACTGAGAGACGGAAGAGAGCTGTGTCCGTTCCTTCGACGTTTCAATGTCGGAAGAATCGTGAGATGCTGTCGTGTATTAATCGCAAGCTCCCCCCGGAACGGATTTCTGATTAAATTCCTATACCGTACGTTACGTGGAATAGACTGTGTGTGTGTGTGTTCTTCCCAACGTACGCGTAATTTGTGGTGCATGTTGTTGTTGTTGTGAGCCCCTCCGTTATTCGTACATGGTTTAGCCTCGTTTACTGATGGACAAACCGTCGCTGTGAGCCGGGCTTCATGACATGTGGATTGAGAATGCGACCATAGCACGGCCCGTGTCTGTACTGTAAGTCGAGCTGTGCACAGAATCACGTGCATTTGTATAAGCCACGCTCCGTACATACTCACATCCACGCGTGCATGTGCGTGCTTGGCAAACGTTCAAGCGTATAGATATTTGTTTGCTTGCTCACTACTCGCTCACAGTCGCCTAGGTTGAGAGCACAGTCGCATAGAGTGTAAATTTGTTCACGTTTAACCGTTCAAATTGTGCATTGAGCTATCTGTGAGCGCATAGCAACACCGTTGGCATACTCAATCACTCGGTGTAGCTTTTCACGGCTCGATTCGTGATGGTGTTGCTCTTCAGAGCTGTTCTTCGGGATAGCCGAGTCGAGCGATCTCCATCTCTCCCTGATGATGCCTCCTCCAACGTGGGAGGCGATACGTCTCGAGGGAGAGCTGGAGATCGCTCGACGCGGCTATCCCCGAAAGAACAGCTCTGAAGAGCAACCATCATATTCAATCTCCTGGTTGAAAGGCAAAGTGATTCCCAGCTTTGAATGAGCGCATTGAGGTGGTGATCATACCCTGTTTACAGCTCTGAGCCAGTGGTGGAAATTCCGCATAGCTATGCCAGGGGCGAGTCTATCCAGCGCTTTGTGACCCTCGGGTGAAAGGCGCTATATAAATGCTATTATTATTATTACTTCTCCACGGAGTGGCACACAACATATCGACCCTGTAGAGATTCATTCCATTCAACAATGATTGATCAAGTAATTGATCATAATTGACCACCAGGCAAACAGTGAAATTGCCTTACAAGTAGCGCCTTGTAAAATAATTTACAGTCCATCGTCAATCCACTGCTGGATGAAAGCTTTCCGATGCCGTGTCGATCGTCGGGGTTGTTTTGACCATACTTCATCACGCTGGTCAGTGCTGATTGCCGATGATGGGATTCCTCGGGGTTTCGGATAATCAGTGGCCACCGATAAATTAGAAGTTGCCACGAATTTGATTTTGGTGGCCAGATTTACAGCACAGTGTGCCAACCGTCTCCATTATAATTTAGCAACCACACGGCGGACTCAACTACTGCCGGTGGTGCCCTGTGATGGACTCGGGTGCCATCCTAGGTATAGCCTGCCTTGCGCCCTTTGTCTGCCAATAATATTACGTTCATCTACCAAACACTTCGAGGCCGAGCTGAAAGACAACGATGTCCAGAAGCTGACCATCGTGCTTCGAAGAATCGCAAAGAAGAAGATCACCGTAATCATTGTATCGACATCTACGAGCAACTTTTTGCCACTATACAAGTGTTAAGCTCTCTACCCGTGTCTCACCCCGTGTCTACGTGTCCCTGTGTACCCTCCCAGTGTCTATTATTATTATTACTACCCCACGCTCACATCGCTGCAGCGTCTCACCACATCCTGTTAAGCATACTTCCCAATGCACGACTCCGCGGAGTCTTTGAGCCTCGGTGAGGCTTTCCTGGATAGCGCTTCGGCATTGCTGCGTTATTGCGAGAAACCGCTGCTGCCTGCGTGCTTCGTCAGCGGCACTTTTCTGCCTGGCGATGTCGCGCATCGGTATTCAATATTGTACCATAGTTCGAGCCAAATTGAGCGGGGAAAAAACCCCACATTTTTGCCACATTTTCTCTTGTTTTCGCGACAGAGCTGAGGGCGTGAAACTCACTGCGCTCGAAAATGTTGCTTTTAACGTTGGCCGGCTGCCAGGATTTAAACCCGAGGATCTCAGCGTCGTGGCCTAAATTCTCTGACATGGCCATTACGAGTCTCGCAAACCGTGTGTTTTGAAGCAAACCAAGCTAGACCAATTTATTTCACACGGATGAGTCTCTCATTCCAAATATCGCCATGACAGCTCAGCTCAAGGACCCGTAACTCCCTTGTGTTCACCCCCATCTCGGTAAAGCCTGATATTTATACAATCTCATAAAGCTGGAAGTATGTGTGAGGTGGCCTATAACAAACAACGGACCATCTGAGTAAGAGGAATATTGCTGGTGGCCGTGTTTGGGCGTGGGGGAGAGAAGTGGCTGGGCTGCAATGATTCTGGGAACGCTCGGTATTTTGTGTGAGGGGTTCGGCTTGGGGGAGACCTTTCCGTGTGGCGTTTGCGTGTTCTCCCCGTGTCCGCGTGGGGTTTTTTTTTACCGGGCACTCCGGTTTCCTCCCACAGTCCAAAGACATGCTGCCGCATAAATTAATTGGCCTGCGGACTAAATTTTCCCCTCGGTGCCCTGTGATGGACTGGCGTCCCATCCCGGGTATAACCCTGCCTCGCGCCCTGTGTCTGCCGGGATAGGCTCCGGTTCACCGCAACCCTGTACGGGATTAAGCGGTTAGTGATAATGGATGGTTGGATGGATGGTCCACGCAGTGCGTTTATATGGAACGGTGTAGAAATGGAACAGCCTTCAAATGCATTGCACATTTTTTCCAGATATGGGCCGCATTGTGACCAGAGGTGGGATTGATTATGGCATGCGTGCGGCATATGGGTACGCACGTGTGCACGCAGACATTCATGTGATATTTAAAACCTGTCGAGATGTACTGATGTAGGTTTTCACGGCTCGATTCATGGTGGTTGCTCTTTAGAGATGTTCTTTCGGGATCGCCGCCGTGTCACTCACCGCGCTCGACACGGTTATCCCGAAAAGAACAGCTTTGAAGAGCATTAATGGGTAGCACTTTTATTTGACACCCAAGACACGTTCCGTATTTATGGCTGGACGAAGGATGATGGCATACATCGTGGTGGTTGAAGATTGCAGGAGTACTCTATCGAACGAATGCAGTCATAAACATGACTTTCACAGTATCCCACTCTTGAAACATTTTGACCCTCATATACAGTAGTAACCTATGCGACCGAACCTTGACCCCCCCCCCAGAAGCTGGTCATATCTCCCGGCTCAAAACTGTCAGCGGTAACGACATGACACACTTCCCCAAAGGTGAAAGTAAGCAGGTACGGTCCGGCACGGTCCGGTACGTCGTACCGGTAAGAAAGTGGCACGAAGCCTTCGGTAAGAGTACAGGTCTTCTTCTTTGCGATTCTTCGAAGCACGATGGTCAGTCTCTGGACATCGTTGTCTTTCAGCTCGGCCTCGAAGTGTTTGGTAGAGAGTACAGGTGGGAAACGGTGTGGTTGCGATACGACTTGTAGCGTTAAGAAATTCAAGTTACTTTCACGCCCGACGAAGCTCCCAATCTCACCTCGGTACGCGGGGTTCACTCGTGATGAGCGACCGCGCCTCTGGGCACAGCTTTGGCCCCTTGAGCGACAACGAAAAGTTGTGGCACAGCCGATTAGTTATTGGAGTCAAAGTGAAGCCAATTGACTTGTTGGCCTGTGCGGTCCCACATTACGGACCTGCCGAAGCCTCGGAGTTCAACTCCTCCACACGGAGTAACAGGTTGCGAATCCGTCCCTTGGGGCTGGCTGGCCGGGGACAATATTTCGAGCGTGTCGGTGTATTTGTTCATTATTAACCGCCGTGATCTAAGATAGTGATAGATAGATGTTTATTATGACAGCAGAAAAATACCCAGTGAGCTCGCAAGCCCTCTACGACAAACACTGTCTCCTATCTCTAACACTGGCTCCTGCCTCTAACACTGATAGATGTTTATTATTACAGCAGAAAAAACATACTCAGTAAGTTTGCAAGCGCTTTAGGGGTTCAATGCGACTCAACAAACACGCGAATTGCCTGGGATTGCGTTTCGCTTGCAGTATTTGCAACACGTTTGTGTGTAGGAGAGATGGCTTATCGTGATTGTGTGCCGGCGTTCTTTGGGTCGGGCCGTATATTAATTGCGCCCAGTGCGAGGGTTCGTATCGTGTTTATTGATATTATTTGGTGACCCGGACGATGGAACGGTGTGCTGTTTGATGATGAATTCTCCGTGCACTAAAGGAATATTTTGTCAGTTGGCAACACGTCAATGCGATGATCATGATGATAGTGACGATTATAATAATACGATACGTGTTGTCACGTTGCTTTGTTTTTGTCCTGAAAATTTGCACTCTTTTTCTATAACATCGCTGACGACCTGTGTGTCGGTGTAACGTGTACAGTGCTGTGTTGACGGTCAAAATAGCACCCTGGAAGCTATTTTTCTAGAACTTTTTTGCATAACTCAAAAGACAAATATCCCCTTGTGCAAAACCCCTCCTTGTAAACAAAAACAAAACTCCTTTATATGATTATTTTGGTATGTCGAGACGACAGCCTATGGATTACTCACAAGCGAAGACCGCGGTATTAACTGGTATTTATGTGCTGTTTTAAAATATTATAAAGGTATTTTTTTTTGGGTCTTGAACCATGCTTTTATGAAAACAAACCACGTGCGTCGTACACGCGATGAAAAAAAATAAAGGTTTGGATGGAATTTCCCTGCTCATTTTATGGACTGTAT
>JAZEWU010000043.1:2483240-2494238 GCA_036362915.1 Geotria australis | reverse complement strand
AGCCTCTTCGTGATTTTTTTTTTTTTGGGGGGGGGAATTCATCGCGCGTGATTGCCTCGACTGGAATAACTCCTCGTGAAATACTGAGCAATTTGGAATCGCCCATTGACGAAGGGGGCACTTTGGTGCGTGAAATTGCATATTGGCTCGGAGAAATATTTCATCGCAAGCAAAGGCTAGGCAGAGCCGCGGTTCCGCGCGGGCCGCGAATGTTGCCTCTGCGACTTATCTCCGTTAACAGTCCTCGAATTGCATTTGTCTACCGAAGGGCGTTTGAATCGCGACCGTCGGAATCCGCGTTTCAAACGGGTAATGATTTCTGCTAAAAATATCCAAAGCCTCGCAGATTAAACCGCAGATTATTCCGGTCGTGTACTTAATACAATATGTGTGCGACATACGTACGGAAAATGGTATCACGCATTTGATACCGAAACAAAATAGCGTTTTGTTTTAATTAATATTCTAGACTGGCGTATTGTGACTCTCATTAAACGTTTCATTAGTCAATTAGCCTTTTTATGGTCTTCCATGACCTATTATATTCACGAAAGAACATTGTAGATATGCCACGTGCTTATATCTGCTTTGGCACAAACCTCTTAAATTGCTTGAAATGTGATTAAAAATATGTACCTTTCAGCTAATATATTTTCATTATCAGCACGAAGTGCAATTCACAGTCCATCTGCACTCGCAGAGTCCCCTGTTGTAATTCATTCAAGGGCCATATCGTGTCCAAATGCACCGTTTTATGTCGTCAGCCCAGGGTAAGCGAGAAAAACAATCTTACAACAACAATAATAATAATACTCATTCCTTTAATTCATTCATTGTCAGAAACCGCTTAATCATGTACAGAGTTGCGGTGAGCTGGAGCCTATCCCGGCAGACAAAGGGCGCAAGGCAGGGCTATACATCAGGATGGGACGCCAGTCCGCCACAGGCTACTGGGGAAATTTAATCAACAGGCTAACTGATCTATGCTTCAGCATGTCTTTGGACTGTGGGAGGAAACCGGAGTGCCCGGCGAAAACCCGTGCTGGCAGGAGTTGGGCAAACATCCCAATGTGTAGGGCACCAGAGGTTGGGCAAGTACTGGCATCGGGTTGCTGCTGCATCCCCGCTTGTCCGTTGTGAAGTGCAAACGAACGTTTGAAATTGCGTGAGCACGAGCGGCGCTATCTAAAAATTACAAAATCAAATCATTGCTATTCTAACAACGCCGCGTGTGTCTCTTTGTGTTTCTTCACGACCGGTACAACTCGGCGTCGCCGCCAAGATGCAATATTTTCCCAAGATAATGGGCATCCGACACAACCGCTTAACACGTAATGAGAGGCGTGTGAAAAATAGATTGAAATGCGCCAGTTCAACTAGAACATATAACAAATGTCCTGGCAGAGCAAATGGATGTTTAAACAGAGGCAGCCATATGTGGCCGAGCATAGATATGTGCGTAGTATATTATATGTTTAATGCACAATGTGTTATTTATGGGTTTTCCCTGGTGATGAATGTGTTCTGGCGATAGTCGTTACTCTCTGACGGGCGGCACGGTGGAGTAGCGGTGAGTAGCGCTGCCGCCTCACAGCAAGAAGCCCCCGAATTCCGGCTCAGGTGTCTTTCTGTGTGGACCGCAACCCTGTGCAGGATTAAGCGGTTTCTCACGATGAATGAATCTTCCTTTTTGAGGAGGAATATTTGTTTTCTGCTGGGGAAATATGTGAGTTTTCACGGAACAAGTAATTCAATGTCTGAGTTGTTGCCAGTTACACGGGCCACACTCTTACTCACGATGTGTCCCGGGTTTGTCTGCTTTCATTTGCATGAGCGCGGTCGTCGTGTCTGAGGCCTTATCGTGCACCACGCGTGTCACAACCGCCGTGAATGATGGCAGTGTTAGGATTCTCTACGTTTCAATCCATCATTCAGAATTATTTATTTCACCGATTGACAGCCAAATTGACATTCATTACCCGTTTTTTTTTTTGCATAGGTGCCACGGGTCACAGCGACCACAATGAGACTCGTTAATTATTGTTTTTTATTTATTATTCAGGCCCACATGAAGCGCTCTTGCAATGATGACTCGGGCTTCAGTCTGATCGCCAGGAATGTATTCAATGTGTCAGCATCGGGCGATAGGGGACAGTACGAAAACGCGAAGGCTTTCGTGAGCAATGTTATTCACAATATAATATATTGTTTGCGTTGGTTAGTTAAAACGTAGCCGGTGGAAACCCACACACGGACACGGGGAGAACATGTGCAAACTCCACACAGAAATGCACCCGAGCCGGGATTCGAACCGGGGCAGCTTCTTGCTGTGAGACGGCAGCGCTACTCATCGCTACGCCACCACAGCTTCAGTTCCCCGGCATGTAAATACAAACATATTGTGTGTGCCCTTCAGCCGCGCTGGTATCTGGCGAAAGCTACACAGAGGCGCATTGTGTCTGTGCAATGCGAGACCTCATTTGCATTCAGTGCCGCGAAGCATCATTGTGCCGCGAAGCCATTAATGAGTCATACTCCGTGAGCTTTATTTCGCATTGTGTGGTTTCCCCGGAGAGACGAAATGTTATTTGTAGATGAACAGATAGATGTGTATTATTAAGGCAGAGAAATACACAGTGAGCTTGCAAGCTGTTTACGGTATTCCTGCGACACAGCAAACATGCACTTTGACGAAAATAATGTTAATAATAATAAATCAACAACAAATAATAATAATTCACATTCATAACGCGCACACGTTCATTCAATGTCGAAGATATTCATTCGAGGAGAGAACGACTCAGAGGCGTAGCGAGGAAAGCGCAGAGAGGCGGAGGAGGCAGCCAGGCGGTTTTGCCGGCGCCATATTGCCACACACTGCTTCCAATATATTATGATGTTATCGGCCAACTAATTAACGTATATTACACATAGCATTGCACAAGTTTTTCGAATAGACAAGTACATATACTGTTGTGCATTGCGATGGTGAAAAAAAAAACTAAAAACATGTTATAGGTAGCATAATCAACGCTGAGAGGGAAAAGTGCAACATTTGGAACATATCCATCCATCCATTTTCTAAACCGCTTGTCCTGGTGAGGGTCGCGGTGGCAGCAGTCCAAGGAGAGTGGACCAGACATCCCTTTCCTCAGCAACAGATTCCAGCTCTTCCTGGGCTATACCCAGGCGTTCCCAGGCCAGCCGAAGGATATAATCCCTCCAGCGTGTCCTGGGTCGGCCTCTAGGTTTCCGCCCAGTGGACCGCGCCTGGAATACCTCCCGAGGGAGCCTTCCGGGGGGCATCCTTACCAGATGCCCGAACCACCTCAACTGACTCCTCTCAATCCGAAGAAGCAGCGACTCTACTCCGAGATTGTCCCGGATTTCTGTGCTCCTCACTTTGTCACGTTGAACATATCAAACACATATGACAAACTCAAGATTTGCATCACAATCAGGCAATGCCCAAGTGATTTCCCCGGTGAACCTTTATGAGTGAATAACAAGTTGACATAAATCAATAGAAAATAAAATCCGCGCCGTGTAAACTTCACGCCGGTGACATCACGCCTGGAACATTACTCGCCCTGACCTATACGTAATCGTCAGCAATGCCAGAGACAATGCAATGCTGCTGTAAGTTCACGTGCATCTGTCTTTGTTGCGATTTCCGAGCCCTCGCCCAATCATTTAAAAACGAAACGCCACGCTTCCTACAGCACCGTTAGAGTTCTTTAGAAGAATACAATTAAGCCGAGATGAATTGGGATGTGCGTAGCGCAGTGGCGTGCTTTGTTCTCAGAGAGCCCGGACATGACATTATGATTAAAAACCACACATTGCTCCATCAACTTTACCACCAAATTTATGCAAGACATGGCCACAATTAAAGCGAGCACGATGGATGCCTCTGCCTTGGGGAATAGCTTGCGAGACAAACACCGTTTGGAGTTGTCAGTCAGTTTGTTATTTAAGCTGGATGAAATCCCGGCTCGGGTTATTTTCTGTGCGGAGTTTGCATGTTCTTCACCGTGTCCGCGTGGGTTTTCGCCGGGCACTCTGGTTTCCTCCCAGAATCCAAAGACATGCTGCTGCATAGGTTAATTGGCCTCCTGAACAAATTGCCCCCGGTGCCCTGTGATGGACTGGCAAAGACAAAGATCCCCCATATAGCCTTAACAGACTGTAGGGTCAAGTGCCGTTAGCGAGCACCTATGAAGGTAGACATTGCACATAAAGAGTTGGGTTACCATCACAACGCCCGGCCGCCTTTGTCTTCCTAGTGACTGTGTTTTACACACCGCACTAGGTACTCATTTGAGGCAGAGTCGACCTAGGGGAGGTCCAGGACCGGTTCAGAAAATCGTCACTGGTGTTGGCCGTGAACGGGATTCGAACTCGTGTCGCCAGGCTTGTAGCCCAGCACGCTAACCACTGAGCCACCGCTCCCCTTCAACTTTGCTTTTGACCTTTACAAACGGTCAGTTTCCACATACAACCACAACGCATGATGACGCTTCCAACGTTGGAGGCGAAACGTCGCGGGGGAGAGAGGGAGATCGCTCGACACGGCTATCCTGAAAGAACAGCTCTGAAGAGCAACCACCAAACCGACGTGGGTGTTATTTTCCCAGAGGCTCTCTTATAACTGTTCTTTAAAAGAATAACAATAAATCGTTTAACAGTTAACACTTTCCGTTTACACCCCCCCACACAGCGCGTGTTATTATTATTATTATTATTGAAAACCACGCTCCACACACAATTCTCCTTTTGTGCCGAGGTACAAAAGGCAGCAATTTCTGGTAATTACTTTTCATCTGCCGTTTGCTTGGCTCCTGCATCGCGGCAGAATGCACAGCGGCAGCGACCGGGCGTTCCAAAAAACGAGCGCCGTGTTTCATTAAAATAATTGTCACTGAATGTCCGCAATGCTCACTCCACGTGGCCACAGATAGGTCGGAGAAACAGGTAAAGGCGCAGCGCTGCAATAGCTCACTGACGCCATCGCTGGCGGCATTCCTCCGATACGACACTGGCTCCTGTCCTTAACGTTGACTCCTATCTCTAACACCGGGAGTCTCAGTGATTAACACTGAACCCTAAGGGAAGTGGGACCGTCAGTTATTAACATTGAACCCTATACGAGCAGGGATCCTCAATGATCAACACTGGGAGTCTCATTGATTAACACTAAACCCTATGGGAGGAGGGACCCTCAATGATTAAAACTGGGAGTCTTATTGATTAACATTGAACCCTGTGGGAGCTGGGACCCTGACAGATTAACACTGAACCCTATTGTAGGAGGGAGCCTCAATGATTAACACTGGGAGTCTCAGTGATTAACATTGAATCCTGTGGGAGGAGGGAGTCTCAGTGATTAACACTGAACCCCAAGGGAAGAATAACCGTCAATGATTAACACTGAACCCTATGGGAACAGGGTTCATCAATGATTAACACTGGGGGTCTCGGTGATTAACACTAAACCCTATGGGGGGAGGGAGCATGGCTGGGGCTACAAAGCCTCAGTGCTGGGCTACAGGTCCTGGTCCACAATCGCATTTCAGTTTCCTTATTATTACCAGTGGAGGGATTCACGTGTTAAAATGAACCCCAAGAGCTATGTGACACGTGGAGCCTAGCGCTCCTGCGAGGGTCTCCCTTGGCGAATAGGTCTGAAGTCTAGCACTCCTGCTAGGGTCTCCAAAATGGTAGCTCAGGGCCCTAACCACCTCAACCGCCCTTCCCCTCGCCTAGCACATCCAGGCTGACACTAGGGTTGCCACCTGTCCTGGTTTTCCCCAGTCCTTTTTGATGAAGCATCTGTCCTGGGAAATCTGTCGGTTTTCACGGTACAAATCTTTCATTCAAAGTCCTGGTTGTTGCCACTTTTACCCACACGAAACGTCCCGGTTTTTTTGTCGGCTCCTAGGTGGCAACCGGAGCTGACACCGGCACGGCTAATGAACGGGTTAATCTGGTCTGGCGGGTAATCCCAGAGCCAAGGCAGCCCAACGTCCCTTTTCATTCCATCTCCCCCGCTCTGTCTGCCGTGATCCTGCCGCGAATGAGCAACGGGATGGGAGGCCGATTGCCGGGGGCGTGGAGCCAACACGCCGCTCGTTTCATTCCATTCGTGCATTGTAATTAATTCCCTATCGGTGTCCGCTTAGTCATTAATTCTCTAGCAATACCCGTTTAACACCGTAGGGAGTCGTGGGGGACTGGAGCCTATCTTGGCAGACGCAGGAGGCACAGTGGCAACATCCGCGCCTCCTCACAGCAAGTTCGATACGGCAATCCAGAAATAGCATCTTTGAAAAATCAAGTCTCAATCAATTAATTAATTGCGTTTTATTTGCGGGAGAAAACCCGGAGGAAACCCGCGCAGAACAGGGGGGGAAAAACACACAATAATAATAATAATAATTTTACATTCATCACGCGCACATATTCATTCACTGTCGAAGGTACTCATTCGACGAGAGAACGACTCAGAGGCGTAGAGAGGAAAGCGGAGAGAGGCGGAGGAGGCAGCCAGGCAGTATTGCCGGCGCCATATTTCCACACACTGCTTCATATATATTTTGATGTTATCGGCCAAATAATTTACGAGTGTTTTTTTTTATTGTGGGAGGAAACCGGAGAACCCGGAGAAAACCCCACGCAGAACAGGGGGAGAGAGAACACACAAACTCCACAGAGAAAGGCGCCCGAGCCGAGATTCGAACCCGGGTGCTTCTTGCTGCCGCACATAAACCGAGATTCGATTCCCGCCTCGGGGAAGAACTTACTGTGTGATGTTGAAAAGGTGTCGTGACAACGCGGGGTCACGGCGATCCTTCCTGTAACCCCCTGCGGGCAACATCCCTGCCGATTCCACGGCGCCTCCACCTCCGCTCAAGTTTTTCTTGAGCATGAAATCCATGGGCTCTCCCAGGGGAAGCCGCGTGGCGTTGGGCCAAGCGCCTGCCTGTCTCAAATGTCGCCGCCTTCCAGTTAATCAATTACATTACCTCGAGGAGCAATTGGGGGAGAGGATACAAAAAAGGCATGCTGAGCTGTGGAGGTTAGAACACCCTAGTCCGCCTCGCTGATCACTCGCGACAATTGTGGGCAGCTCTGTTTAACACGAAAGGCTTTTGCGACCAATATTGGACAAAATGTTCTTTTGAAAAACCTCTACGAGACTATTTTGCACGAGGGCCCTCGCCTAGTTGCGCAGTTGTGAGATATATAATTTGTAACGCGAGCATTTATTAAGCGCTTTGTGACCCTCGGGTGAAAGGCGCTCTATAAATGCTATTATTATTATTATTATTGACCAAAAGCGCTTAATCCTGTACAGGGTTGCGGTGAGCCGGAGCCTATCTCGGCAGACACAGATCGCACGGCAGGGCTATACTCAGGATGGAACGCCAGTCCATCACGGAGCAATTCCAATGCATTCTAGACACAACTTTGCACCAGAGTGCATTGAAGCAGAACTTCAATACTTACTAACTTGCTTGCTTGACATCCTCCGGCAAGGTGTGTGTGTGTGTGTTGGAGTCAGTCAACTCTGTAAATCAGCCCATGGCAATTGGGTCTGTCCCGTGACCTGTCGGCGAGCGTTCGACACTTCACGTGGCCTCAAAGTGCACCTGGCCTGGCACAGGCGCCATGGAGACGTCACCGCCACTTAGTGGCGCACGGCTGTTGTTGTCGTAGGTTTCTAAGAGTCTCTATGTATGGTTATGTGTGTATATTATGTCTATGTGCCTCTATGTATCTCTATGTGTGCCTGTGTATGTCCTCCTGTCGACGAGCCTTCGACACTTCACGTGGCCTTAAGGTGCATATGGCCTGGCACAGGCGACGTGGTGACATCACCGTCACTTAGTGGCGAAAGGCGGTTGTTGTGGTTTATGTCTATGTGCCTCTATATATCTCTATGTGTGTCTATCTATCTCGATGTGTGTCTATGTATCTCTACGAGTCTCTATGTAGCGCTAAAGGGGACACGTACGTACCCGGGTGAATTCCCATAGTTAATCTTCCTTCCAATTCCACCCCTGAACACAATAATCACCATTCAGTCACAGCCACTTAACTCTGTTCCATTAAGGGCAATTAGCATGGGAACTGGTTTCTGTGGATTTTTCCGAAATTTATTATTATTATTATTGTTACGTGTCGCGTTGCGTAGCCGCTCCTCGTTCTTTGTACAATTTGCAAAAGGTTACGTCTCCGATCATGTGTGTAATTGCCGTGTTACGCAAAGGTCTCAAAGGTGTTTTTGGGGGTTCTCTCTCCCTCTCTCTCGCTCCCCTGTCTCCACTCATTCTAACTTAATTACGCACTCGAGAAGCACGCGATGGGGGACTCGAGGAAAAGCGACTTTAAAAAAAATATTTCATTATGAACATCTGCCGTACAGACTAGACGTGTTAATTCAGAATGTTAGAGAATGTCCTCTTGTCGCGATGGATTAGCTGCGCGGAACCCACTTCGCAACGCGCTGATTTCACGTTATAAGCGCTAATTATGTCAGCAGAGTACCAAGATCTTTTGTCTTATTTCAGCTTCACGCTCCATTTATTGATTTCTCTTTACATTCATTCATTCATTCGTTGTCAGAAACCGCTTAATCCTGTGCAGGCTTGCGGTGAGCCGTAGCCTATCCCGGCAGACACAGGGCGCACGGCAGGGTTATACCTAGGATGAGACGCCAGTCCATCACAGGAAGCCGGGGGCAAAACCTTTGCAGCAGCGTGTCTTTGGAACTGTGTGAGGAAACCGGAGTGCCCGGCGGACAACCCACGCTGACACGGGGAGAGAACGTGCAAACTCCGCAGAGAAAGGCAACCGAGCCGGGATTCGAACCCGGGACCTCTTAGTGCTGCGAGGCGGCAGCGCTACTCACCGCCGCGCAACAGTGCCCCCCACTGAACCGGGTTCCGCCAGCGACCCGTGCCAGCGTGATGCCTCCGCTGTCGGGAAGCCGCGCGTTTGCTTTCAAATCGTCCCATCGCCGATCAAACCGTGACAACCGCTCGCAATCAAAGGCGCGACACCCTTTGGCAGGACTCCAGCGGCGAGGCGCTATCAAAGGCGGGCGAATCCGCGACTCGTTGTTCCAGCCCGCCAGGACGGAACAGCGAGACAGCGAGACGGCAGCCGGCTCACGTCTCCCTGGCCCGGCTCTCGGCGCCATTCCCACGGAGTCGACGTGTCTCCCCCGCGCAATGACGAGAGACGTTCGGTCTCGACGGGAAAACCACGGCGCGGGTACGACTTGGCCTATGAACCCCATGCACTCGGGTTCGATTCCGTGCCAAGGCTACAAGTCAAATCACGCACGTCTGCAGTACGGCAGTGTGTACAGCGGTTAGTGCTTTACCCTACGAACCCAGCGATCCCGGTTTTATTCCGTGCCACAGCTGCCTTCAGTGGCGATATTATGGTATTCAAACTGGTCCCTGGGTCGACTCTGGGTCACCATCTCGCACTCTAAACGTGACTCCGCCCCTTCCAGGTGTAACTCCGCCCCTCCAGGTTTAACCCCGCCCCTCCAGGTGTGACCCCGCCCCCCTGCAGCCTCCTGCCGTGTCCTCCGTCCTATGACGAGTTTTAGATAACAACGTGTGGCCCAAGAACTCAGTCTGCCTTGATGTTGTCTCGCCCTGGAGGCGCAGCCTAAGATCGTGCACCTGTGAGAGTCTGCAAGGGGTGCAATGCTGCCGCGAAAAAGACACAGGCCTCGGCCCGGACACAATGCACCCGCAGAGTGCTTTAAACAGAGCTGCCGCACAGTTGTCGCGAGCGATCAGCGAAAAGAGGCAGAAAGATGGGGCTGTGGAGTGGCGCGCCACAAAAGCCGGGCTGATAGCGGCGCGAGTGGCTTGGAAAGTCAATCGGCCGCTCGGTAATTCATCCTCCGGCCAATCTTCCAGCGTGCACCTCCGATGCGGGAGTAGGGCGGCCTCCCCCCCGGGGGCATTGGCGCCGTCAACTCGGTGCATTGGCGTGCAGAGGTTTGGTGATGCCCGGGGCCAACTCCCACTCCTTGATTGTATGCCCCCCAAGACTCAAGTATAGGGCCTAGTACTCTGAGAAATGTGAGAAAGGAAGACAACTTTGGGAACTGAACGCTTTGGCCACTCTCTTACCGGTACACCGTAGCGGACCTCTGGGTAAAAAAAAAGCTGTGCCCCAAAGAGGCCAAGTGGTCATTTAACCGGCTCGATGTGCGAGGCTGAGTCGACCTAGAAGAGGCCTAGGACCGGTATTGAAAATAGTCACTAGTGTCGGCCGTGAGCGGGAACTGAACTCGGGTCGCTTGGTCGATAGCCCAGCACACTTGCCACTGAGCTACCGCTCCCCACGCCTTAACAAACTGTAGGGCCCAATGCCCAGGCGTGGAATATGTGTTGCGGTGCAAAGTGTCGGAGGCGAAACGTCGCGAGGGAGAGAGGGAGCACGCTCACTGACACAGCTATCCCGAAAGAGCAGCTCTGAGAAGCAACCATCATGAATCTAACCGTGAAAACCCACATCAGCACAAACCGTATAACTGTTATCATTGTTTGTTTATTTTAAATCACAACCGGCTTGCGGAATGGCGTCCCATCCTCGGTGTTCCCCCTGCCTTGCGCCCTGTGTCTGCCGGGATAGGCTCCGGCTCACCGCGACTCTGTACAGGATTACGCGGTTTCTGAAAATGGATGGATGGACAATCGGCTCGTCTAAAGCCAAGAGTGCGAGGCGGCGCAGCCACAGTAGCTGATTCCAGTAAGTTTCATCCGCGGAATTGACAGACGAGGATCGATATCGACACCACGCTGATGCCGGTCCCGAGATGCGGGTAGACGGGAGGGAGCTTTGCATTGATCGCAAGTTTACAAATCTCAGCGGGACAGCAGCTAAATATAGCCGCGTTCACAGGTGCCTTGCCTGCCTTTGCAGGGCAGGCGAATCATGGCGCGCGTGTTGCTCACATGTGGAATT
>JAZEWU010000043.1:2451194-2482812 GCA_036362915.1 Geotria australis | reverse complement strand
TATTGGTTATTTTTCTGCTGTAATAATAAGCATCTATCTAGATCTAAGAGAAACATAGAGACGCATAGGGATAAATAGAGACGAATAGAGATACGTAGTCACATAGATGCATAGAGACGCATAGAGATACATGGAGACTCATTGAGATGCAGAGAATCCTAGACAGATATTGTCAATCAGTATATAAGGTGGAAAGAACCGTGAAGCTATCTAGCTTTTTGTAACAGTTGTCCACTGGGGAGGGGTAAGCAAGTTACAACATAGAAGGATACACCAGTAGTAGAAAACAACTTGATAGACGGAAACACGAAAATATTAAACAGCCGAACATATTTCATTAAACAGCATTCGAATTATTGAATCCATCACACGTTGAATTTCATCGCCTCTCACGTTGGAGGCATCACCAGGCATCTCAGAATTTCTGTAATAACTAAGAAATATTATTACTCACAACGTGATTTCGTTATTCTCGGTATGGGGACTTATGCTGCGCCCTGTATATTCCCCCTTGGAACTGCTATTGCTGCCCATTGTCTGCATGCGATATTACCAATTTGTACCCGTGACAAATGGCAGATTTAAGTAATAAAAATCTGAGTAAATGAACTGCGCGCGATTTATTAAAATGTCGCAGCGTGATGCGCGTGTTGTTTGTGAACGTATATTCGTTATTCTTGTTGTTTTCACGTATTACCGTCTCGTGCTGTACGTCTGACAGCGTCGCTTGGATTTAAATATGGCTCACTGATCCGCTAGCGCGCTGCACTTCATTGCAATCCGCTGGTTACCGGTTCGATTCCACCTCTAGGCGGCGGCAGTTGCAACAGTGATGGCAGGTTTCTCAATTATGGTCGCTCTTCAGAGCTGTTCTTTCGGGATAGCAGCGTCGAGCGATCCGCACCTCTTCCTCGCGACGTTTCGCCTCCCACGTTGGAAGCATGACGATGGGTCGTCGTAAGTTGCATATGTCGTAAGTCGAGGAGAGACCGTATTTAATAATGATACATACAATTTAAAACGCGCCATCGCAAATATGTGTTCAACATCGAAGGCATTCGAAGAGAGAGCGCGTCAGAGGTGCGCAGAAACCGCAGAGAGGTCGGGGGAAGGCAGCCACGCGGCCTGCCGACGCCAACACTTTCCAGACACTACGTCCTATACACTACGATACCATCGGCCAATTAATGAGTGTGCATTTTGTTTTTTGCAGGAGGAAAGCAGAGAACTCAGCGGAAACCCACGCATAACATGGGGGTATCAGCACACAAACTCCCACGCAGAAAAACGCCCGATGCGGGAATCGAACCTCGCCTCGGGCAGGACCTTCTACCTGTGAGGCGCGGATGTTACCACTGCGCCGCCCTGTTAAGGCTATACGGGGGCTCTTTACCTCTGTGCGCGTGTGCGCTGGAGGTAGCCGGAACATTATTGGCGTGTGGTATTGATGCATTGATGGAAATGCACAATAATTTAGAGCTGGCTCGTAAAGTCTGCACAACTGAAAGGCTCTCGCTATGGATTTGCTACTGGGGCGTGATGAATGCATTTGCTGTAAGGTCAGCCTGGATTCCACCCCCCCCCCCATTTTTTAAATCAGGTGGGGTGTGGGTGTTAAGGATGACGTTATCCCCCGGGAACACGCATTGCCTTGCTGCGGCTAAGAGGCTTTGAGTGCCGTCTCGAGATGATAGTTGTGTTGGATACGCGCCTTAAACATGTAAATCGTTATTATTATGTCGGCATGGGGACGGCACGGTTGAATGGCGGCGCGGTGAGTAGTGCTGCCGCCTCACAGCAAGGAGGACCCGGGTTCGAATCTCGGGTTGGGTGCCTTTCTGTGTGTTGTTCGCACGTTCTCATCGTGTCTGCGTGGGTTTTCCAGCACAGTTCAAAGACATGCTGCTGCATAGGTTAATCGGCCTGCGGACTAAATTGCCCTCAGTGCCTTGTGATGGACTGGCGTCCAATCCTGGGACTGGCGTCCCATTCTAATACTCCACAGCTCGGATTATGAAAAATAAAAAAATGTTGCTGATTTTCCGTTCTCTGTCGTTGCTGACATGTCGTTCTCTCCGCAGCCCTGTGTAGCGCTTTGTGACCCTTGGGTGAAAAGCGCTCTATAAATGCTATTATTATTATTACATGGGCTAGCACTGGGGCGCAATATTGGCACGCAGAAAGGTGGCATCCGATTTGGCAATCGAACTCGGGTTCTTCATGCTGTGAGGCGACAGTGCTACTCACCGTGCCACCGTGCCGCCTCAGTGCGAGCCAATGTAACCGAATTAGGATGAACAAGGAAAGTGAAATGAATTTAAAACCTCCCGTATGAAACGGTCGCAACGTTAAAAACAAATCTTATACGTTCCAAGTCATGCGAGATGGAGTTTCATTAAACGGGGGTTTGAGAGAATTTAGATAATGACAAAAGAAGTCCTAATTAATGCCGCAAGGTTGTATTTTTTTTCCATCGCAGATTTACAGCCGTAATGATCCACGCCTGATTGTACAAAGAGATTGCATAAAATGTGCCAAGTGCAGTTAATTTGTGGAATTCCCATGCCATATATTACCGGCGCTGATGTTGTAAATCTGGCCGGTTCACATTCCCATACAACGGATTATCATTAAAGTATGCTAGCACTGAACACGTGTTAAACACACACACACCACATACAACATTCTATACACAAACCATTAGTGATTGCACTATCCATCCATTGTCAG
Source organism: Geotria australis (assembly GCA_036362915.1). Taxonomy (NCBI): domain Eukaryota; kingdom Metazoa; phylum Chordata; class Hyperoartia; order Petromyzontiformes; family Geotriidae; genus Geotria; species Geotria australis. The sequence continues at coordinate 2,480,082 of JAZEWU010000043.1, read as the reverse complement.
AAACCGCTTAACGCTGTACAGTGTCGCGGTGAGCCGGAGCCTATCCCGGCAGACGCAGGGCGCAAGGAAGGGCTATACCCAGGACGGGACGCCAGTCCATCACAGGGCACCGAGGGCAAAATTTTAGTCCGCAAGACAATTAACCTATGCAGCAGCATGTCTTTGGACTGACTGTGGGAGGAAACCGGAGTGCCCGTCGAAAAAACCCATAATTGCATTTGGGTAATTCTGAACTGCACCCATCCATCCATCCATCTTCTGAAACCGCTGAATCCCATACAGGGTTGCGGTGAGCCGGAGCCCACCCCGGCAGACACAGGGCGCAAGGCAGGGGTATACCGAGGATGGGACGCCAGTCCATCGCAGGGCACATGGAGCAAGTTCACTCAGTAGGCCAATTAACCTGGCAGCATGTATTTGGACCGTGGGAGGAAACCGGGGTGCCCGGCGAAAACCCATAAATGCATTTGGGTAATTGTGTCATTAATAATAATATTATTACAATTTATAACGCGCACAAATTCCCCGCCCAATCAAAGCGATAAACAGATACTGAGGCGCGAGACACAATTAGTCTAGCGAGACACAATTAGTCTAATGCACAGGCCCGGAGTGCACACCACGGTGAAGCAATGCGACTAATAGTGGCGGTATATTTCCTCGGTGCTCATGACATGTGCCGGCAGCCCCTGATGTCACATGTACGACACACGACGGGGTCAGCGGGACAAGCTGCTGAACCAGCGGAGGCGAAAGCGAGTTATTTGCAATTTGTTTGACGCAGCCATTCAAATGTTTACATTACTGCCGGCCTCTACACTAATAATAATAATAGCCTGAATAATGTCATTATGGAATTATTCCTATTTGAATTGCACGGGGGAGAGGGTTGTCTGAATAATTAGACCAGTGAGGGCCTGCTCTGCCCTTCTGGAGGAGACCGTAATTGGATTCTGCTCTCGCCTTTTTGACTTTAAGCATCGTTTAAATGCAGTCTGTTCAAAATGCGTCTCGCCGTTTTGCCCTGATTTTCCCTCGTGGCCACACTGAACGAGCCGCACAACCAATGACAAGCTGAAGCAGAGTCCTACCCTTCATCCAGACCTGGAAATAATTACCTTGCCTTGATAGAAACTTGCCACACTTGTCAGCTCGGAAGAGCAACCGTCATGACTAGTATAGACTCGGTAAGTCAGACACGGATTAGCTGCTTCGTGCATGGGCAGAGGTGACAGTAAGCCGGCACGGTCCGTTACCGGTGGGAAAGTGGTCGAAGCGTTCGGTGCGATACGGTACAGGTGTGAAGCGGCGTTGCGATACGACCACCGCACCGGTAGATAGATACAGATAGATGCTTATTATTACAGCAGACAAATACCCAGTGAGCTCGCAAGCTCTTTACGGGCTTCCTGCGACACAACAAGCGTGCACTTTGGCACAAGAGATGTAAGTCACTCTCAGCGCGGGGCCTGCGTCGAGGACAGACAAACAGGGTGCAATTAGAAGGGCTGCGGAGAGGGCAGTGGTGCGGGGCAGGAGGGGTGAGATGGCAGGATTAGAGCCACCTCTCTGGGGATTTGATCGTCACGCTGAAAAATCAGAGATTAGGCCTCTCCTCCCCTCAACCTCGAAATTGGATTCGAAACTGTGCGCCCCCCCCCCACTTTCAGTTTGTGTTTATTTTCTAACGTCTGTGTAGGAGTAAAGATCGCTAACAATTTACTGAAACAATATCGTGAGAGAGAAAAAAAAGGCAAACTTCTAACGTGAGGTCACTTTAAAATACGTGTCGTAAACCCGCCTCCACCCGACACAGCCAATTAACAAGGTTTGTCACGTGAACAAAACGTGCCAATTCTTTACTACTTCATTGGGTATCTTGAACAAATGTTCTCAACCACTGCTTTTCTGGAAGACAAACAAACTAATCAATTTCCACTATTGCCCATCACGTGACAACTTGCTTTCATATGCCCTGTCAGATGGAGGAAAGGTATAGTTAAGGTGTGACAACATTGTGCCCACGCGGTGATTTAACCAAAAACAAAACAATGATGAAACCAACACACACCGATTGTCGATACAAGCAACACGAGTGTTTTAACATCGCCACCGTTTCCACATTTGCACCATGTAAGCAGTTTCATAATCACTGGATCTTTTTTGCCGTACAAAAACTGTAAAATATACGAGGTTTAACCCTTTCCGGCAATAAGAAAAAGTGTTAAGATCTTAGCAATTTTGTTGCATGTTTTAGCCACAAGTATGTGTGGGTGCTTGCAAATTGAACCTTTGTAAAACGATGTCCATCTAGTGTTTTTAAGATCTTAACACTTTTTCTCATTGCCGGAAAGGGTTAAACCTCGTATGTTTTACAGTTTCATAATATTCGGGATTAAGTTTGTCAGCATGCACGTTGAGTCTCTCTCATCCGCAGTTTATGACATCCCCGTAAAATCGCGTGTTGGAAACCCTGTATGCAATTTTGTATTTAATTCAATACAGTTTTACTGGCAGGACTCGCACGGTTGCTCTAAGGAATAATACAATTACACGCTCGTACTGCGGGCTCATGAATTTTATCAAGTAAAATAAAATCAGCATTTACATCGCGACGTTTCGCCTCCCACGTTCGAGGCATCGGTCAGGCTAACGAACTAATCAGCCTCTGACGTGAGAGGCGAAACGTCAGGACTAATCGGGGACTGGCTGGATACTGTATAACAAACGTGGCACCTGACTTATAAAACTGTAAATTATCCAGCAGCGCCAATGATGATGAAATATATCCTCCGATATGTACGAGAGGCTTCGTCACATTTGTATCAATGCAGTTGTGTTTTTGTTTATGGTCATGCTGGGTATTATAACGAGGCGTTAGGCCCGATACCCGGAGGGGAGCTCAAAGCAAGATCGAATTAGGTCCTGTGGTGTTTTCCAAGGGTTAGATTGTAATTAGTTAGGCTCCATTAAACCCTGGTTTTTATGGTATCACAAACAATCGGATGCTTACTCTCATGATGAAATCACCATGAGAAATAATGCAATATATCGGTGTGTTGGATACATGATAACCGTGTCGGGTCTTTGTCAATCCACTGCTGGATGAAGGCCTCCCGTGCCTTGTTTGTGGTCCTAAAGGTGTTACCGTGGGCAAATTAATTAGCAGGCTAATTAAACCTAGGCAGAGTGTCTGTGGACGGTGGGATGAAACTGGAGTACCCGCCGAAGACCCATGCAAACAAGGGGAAAACCACACAAACTCCGCACAGAAATCTGTAATATATCCCTATTTATGCGTTAGGTCACGTAAAAAATAAGTGTCGTTAACCCGCCGAACAGTTGTCCAGCGGGAAGGGATAAGCAAGTTCGTAGCTAACTTGGGTTATACCCTAGTTGGGATGCCGGTCCATCACAGGGCACCGGGAGCAATTTAGTCAGGCATGGGTCTTTAGTCAGGCATGGGTCTCTAGTCAGGCATGGGTCTCTAGTCAGGCATGGGTCTTTAGTCAGGCATGGGTCTTTAGTCAGGTATGGGTCTTTAGTCAGGCCCACTCACCTAGGCAGCGTGTCATAGCTAGTTACAACATCTCGTGGGACCGAGGCAATTTGGTCAGGATCATTAAACTAGCCAGCATGTCTTTGGACTGTGGGAGGAAACCGGAGTAATAATAATAGCATTTTATAGAGCGCCTTTCACCCGAGGGTCACAAAGCGCTGTACAAGGGCCGTGGAGAGAACGGCATGTCAACAACGACAGAAAAAAACAAAGAAATTAAATTATTAAGGCTGCTGCGAATACACTGATATGTCGTGAAACTGGCAATCTTAAGAGCGGCAAAAATCTGCCAGCGTCCCATAAGATGGCCGTCACTTCCTTAAAGACAAACACGGAAGTACGCCAGCAAAAACCCCACACAGTCATGGGAGGAACTCGCAGACTCCACACGGAAAGGCACCCAAATCGAAACCATGCCATTCTTGCTGCGAGGCAGCAGCGCTACTCACCGTGCCACCAAATGTAATTAAACGTATTTTTGCAGAAAGTCTAATTGCTAAAATGTTCACTCACGTAATTTGCAGGCTTGTTATTTCAGGCGGCAATTAAGCTCAATATTTACATAAGCAAAACAATTAATCATATCTCCTCCTTGTAATTCTGTGTTGTGTGTAACGCCACACTGGGAATTACACACATCAAATACATTTACATATTGGAACTAAACATCATTGGCTTTGATTTAAATTCATATTAAAATTATATAAATATGTTCTCAAGGTTCCTGGGTGACTCAGAGGTCAGACCATTGAGCCAACACCACCAAAATAATAATAATAATAGCGTTTTATATAACGCCTTTCACCCGAGGGTAACAAAGCGCTGCACAAGGGCCGCGAAGAGAACGGCATGTCAACAATGAAAGTAAATAAATAAATATAATATACCCAAAAATAAACATTGTACTGATGTAGGTTTTCAAGGCTCGATACAAGAGCAACCATCACTTTAAAACCCATGCAAAATCCACGCCTGGTCATGGACGAGACACGGAGGCGTGAGGAACCCACAGAGGGGGAGGGGAGTCAGCCAGACGGTCACCCGGCGCCAACCAGCCAGACATCGCATCCCAGAGCTTGCACACTCACTGGGTAATTTCTACTGTAATAATAGACACATCTCTCTAATAATGAACATCAATGCAGTGTAAAATGTTCTCCTCATTCCGTTCACTAGTCACGCGATACTCATTTTCACTTGTCGAGTCACCGTCATTAAGACTGACAACGTTTTGATGCTGATGATAGCCACTAAAAGCCACACATTACACCACTGCACAGATCTGAATGTTCTTTCAGATGCGTACAGTGGTTTGATGGGGTTTTTTTCTTCTTTAAATTTTAATGTCATACCTAATTCTAGATATTAAAAAAAACAGTCACTGGGCTTCGGCAGGATAAATCAATCAAAGAGACGATGGCTTTTGATTAAGAATATTTGTGGCAGCCAGGAAATATAACTAGACAACTGTTAAAAAGCGCTACAGCGCTCAACGGTTCCTTCCAGCTTAAATACAAACTGACTGACTGATGTAAGGCAGGTTCATGAAAGATGGTGATTATTTAATCCACAAACACCGCACCGAAAGCAGAGATTTCTTTAATCCAATGGCCACTGCCAACGAGCTATCATCGCTGGACAACTGTGAAAAAGAACCGCACAGCTCAACGGTTCCCTCCAGCTTAAAGAGCGACTTCGCTGAGTTGCAACGAGAAGCTAAACGTCTTTGACCTGGGCCTCTGTTTTAACAATCGCGGTGCAGTGAAGTCAAGTGAAATGGCCCGTTGCTGCTCTGTGAGCCGGTGTGACACCTGGACCTGGTTCCTCTCTCCAACCACAGCCGCGGTTAGCAGCCAATGAGACGTGAGAATAATAACAATGATAATTTTAGATTTATAACGCGCACATATTAGTTCAATGTCGAAGATATTCCTTCGACGAGAGAAGGACTCAGAGGCGCGAGGAAAGCGCAGAGAGGCGGAGGAGGCAGCCAGGCGGTTTTGCCGGCGCCATATTGCCACACACTGCTTCCTATATATTAATCATGTTATCGGCCAACTAATAAAAAAAAAAATTTAAGTTGTGGGAGGAAACCGGAGAACCCGGAGGAAACCCACGCAGAACGGAGGGAGGAGGGGAGGGAGGGAAGTGAACACACAAACTCCACACAGAAATGCGCCCGAGGCGGGAATCAAACCGCCTCGGGCAGGACATTCTTCTCTCTGCGAGGCGCGGATATTTTACCACCGCACAGCCACGCTCCTTTAACCGCTTGCTCGGCGGCAGCACGTTTTGCCGCTTCACCAATTCACGGTCGGACGATGGGTCACAGACGTTGCCGAGACACCCGGGGAGGGGTCAGTGACCACGGCGCCCGTGGAATAAAAGCAATAAAACCCGTCAGTGCCACTGATGAGACCGTTTCGAGCCGCCCTCGTGGAATGTGACGGGGTAACCTGGTCCCCGCCGTTACAACTGCAGAGCCTTCTCCACCCGTTCTCCAATTAGCGGATAGCGCGGGGCGGGACTGAGTGTTCCGTGGCAATTCGCCTAAGTGTTGATCATTGTCATTACGGTCGCAATCATGGATTGCTTGTAATAAACGCTTTCTCCCGTAGCAGCCGTCAGCTTTACAAAGTGGCCTCTGACCCTCTCCGTTCAGCGACGTTCACGCCTCTCTTTCTCTCTCTCGGCACAGTGGCACGTTTGTTTGTGTGTTAAATTATTTTCGTATGTATTTGTTGAGGGCGGCATGCTGATTATTAACGGCGGCGTGCCGTTCGGAGAAATGGGTGCCTTGTGTTTATCCCGAGAAGAGCTTCAACAGATCACGCTCCTCTCTTGCTCGGCAAGGCCACTGGGAGAGTGCCACCTAGTGCAACGAATTGCAGGACGCAATTTGAAAACAAGGGCGACACGGTGGCGCGGTGAGTAGCGCTGTCGCCTCACAGCAAGAAGTAACCCGGGTTCCAATCCCGGCTCGGGTGCCTTTCTCTGTGTGAAGTTTGCATGTCCTCTCTCCGTTTCCTCGTGGGTTTTCGCCGGGCACTCCGGTTTTCTCACACAGTCCAAATGCACGCTGCTGCATAGCTTGATTGGCCTGCGGACTAAATTTACCCCCGGTGCCCTGAAGTTGGATGATCATCACTTTAAAACGGTTAACAGTCAGCTTACAGGCTTGCAAAATCCGCTGTAAGACGAAGGCCTCCCACGTAGGGTTGCCACCTCGCAGACACAAACCCGGGACGCATCGCGGGGGTAAATAGAATTAGAGGACTCTCCCCCGTGTAACTGGCAACAAGCGAGACTGTGAATGACTTAGATATTTAAGTTTATTATTACAACAGAAAATACCCAGCGAGCTTGCAAGCTCTGGATGCGGGATTCCTGTGACACAACAAATGCTCGAATACTCACACATTCCTCCCGGACAACTGCCTCCTTAAAAATGAGGACGATCCTGGCAAAACCAGGAAAGGTGGCAACTCTAATTCAGGACCAGATTATCATTCGCCACTTATGTTAGCCGTGAGCCAGGAATCAAACCCGGCATGTCGAGGGCTATAGTAAAATTATTATTATTATAGAGCAGCGCGCTAACCACCGTGCCACTGCTCCCCTCTCCACTTCAATAACTTTACTTGAAAAAATATATACAGACTGAAATTGTTTCTCACACACTGCCAGTTGCTGCCTGAACACAATTTGGCTTCAAGGTGCTTTGTGGTGCAATATACAATAACAGTAATAATGATAATAATAATAATAAAGGGCAGTTTACGTAAATCACAATCATCCCACGTCAATTTAAAGTTTACATTTCCAACGTCACTATACACTGGCTAGTTTTTACAAACTCGCTCACTTCACAACACCGCACAGCATTACAGTACTGCGAATAACAGTGAAAACACAACAGAGATCCTCTCAATTAATTAAACACGAAGGAGATCATCTCAATTAATCGTGAGGGTCCAGAGACGTATCTAGGATCTGGCAGGTATGGCACGTGCCTCGGGCGCCACTCGAAGGAGGGCACCACTGAGCAGTTTCTATTAAAGTCAGACAAGCCATCCTCGGATATGGAAAACAATATAAAAATATTAACGAGCTTGACTTGTATTTTTGTAGCTGATATGGTAAAGCTATCTAAACGATGAGTCTCAGATGCTTGGACAGGGGCGCAATTCAGTTCTTGCCATAGGCGCTATTTTCCGTTGATACGCCCCTGCGGGGGGGGGGTCACAAGACATCCGGACCGCGCCGTCCAAACCATTAACGACCGCCGCTTGAGGGCCTTGGGTTCTGTCCGAGCGTGTGCGCCTTGTGTTTCGCCGTTTCGGTTTCGGAGCGAATGCCCGACGCCGGGGAGACGAGAGCGGCCCTGGAGGCCGCGTGGTGTGCCGCCAGTGAGCGCAGGCGCTGAAGGACGGCGCCCTGAGCCTGGACCTGTTCCCGCAGAGCGGCCACCTCGCCGGCGTGAAGCTCTGGGGTTGGGCGGTGGTCAGACGGCGCGCGCGTGTCACAGTGGGGAACGATAGATGGACGGACGGATGGATTGATCATGATAATAATATCAATTTATATAGCGCCTTTCATCCGAGGGTCACAAAGCGCTGCACAAGGGCCGCGAAGAGACCGGCATGTCAACAATGTAAAACAAATTAAAGCCAAAGGAACCAAAAAAAAATAATGATTAAGGCCGCTTCGAATATACTGAAAGGTCGTGAAACTGGCAATCTTAAGAGCGGCAAAAATCTGATGTTGTATTATCAAGGTGGGAAATACACAGTGAGCTTGCAAGCTCTTTACGGGATTCCTACGACACAGCAAAGACGCAAATTGACATAAAAAATGCCTTTCTGTGTGGCGTTTGAATGTTCTCCCCGTGTACGCGTGGGTTTTCGCAGGGCACTCCGGTTTCCTCCGACAGTCCAAAGACATGCTGCTGCGTGGCTTAATTCGCCTGCGGACTAAATTTTCCCCTCCGGTGCCCTGTGATGGGCCGGCGTCCCATCATTGTCAGGCCTACCCGCACCTGTCAGGTAGAAGGTGGCGGCCGAGAGCGCCGCCGTGGCCAGAACCAGACACGACAGCAGCACCAGCAGGGCGCACAGCCTGCCGCTGCAGCAGCGGAGGCGCCTCGCCGACGGGCTCCGGCTCTCCGCCGGGCAAGAGTAGGCAGAAGGCGGCGCGAGAGGCGAGCTCGGTGCTGGAGCAGCTTCGCCAGCCGACTGATGAGCCGATGTCAAGATCACGCTCGCCGGACGGGAGCCGTCTGTCGTAGGGGGAAATGCAGGACCCGGGTCCGCTTGGTCATCGAGGTTTCGAGAACAGGCGCGCGCAGGGCGCGAGTCAGGGTTATAACCCAGGCTGGGACGCCAGTCCATCATCACACGGCATCGGGGACTATTTAGTCTGCGGGCCATTTAACGTATGCAGCAGCAGCAGCATGTCTTTGGACTGTGGGAGGAAACCGGAGTGCCCGGTGATAACCCACGCGGACACGGGTAGATAACACGCACACTCCACACAGGAAGGCGGCACACGAGACGCGAATCGAACCCGGATATTTGTTGCTGCGAGGCGGCAGCGTTACTCTCTGCGCCACCGTGCCACCCACCCCTCCCACTGTGACGTATCGTCGAACAGAATTGATGAAGGAGATTGGCTGGACGGGTAACGGACGTGTCGAATGAAGGCACCATCAAACGACTCCCAGCACGAGAGTTGGCCACCACGATAAGAGGGAATTGGATGGACGGCCGAAGGCCAGGAGACAGCTGGATCAAAGGAGTGATGGTGGCAGTGGAGCTAGAGCAGGGCATTTATTATTACGGTTGGACAAAGATCCCCCGTATAGCCTCTACAGGCTGGAGGTTCAAGTGCTGTTAGTGAGCAAGCAGCAGCACATGCTGCAAGGACACACGCTCACAACGTGAATTAAAACAGCGACACACGCTCACACATTTCCTTTATGTTAGATTTTCTTTCGTAATGTAACAGAGAGGAGGATCACTCGACACGGCTATCCCGAAATAACAGCTATGGACAGCGATAATATTAATTTACACGAGTCTGTATGTGTCTGGGTAAATATCTCCCCCAAGCAATCTCTGTTGCTGGTTTAACTTAAAATAATGTTTTACCCGTTACTACAATGACCCGTATGTGTTTGGGTTACGCCACGTGATAGTTTAATGCCAAAGTTCTTGTCATGAACCCTCCACCAGCGGACATGATTTTCGTTTACACAAGTGCAACAATCATTTACCGTGACTCGATGCAAACATCAAGCATTTCGACATGTGTTGCTGTAGAGGGGAACGACGTTCTTACTTGCGGACGACTTGAAAATATCCATGATGGAAGCAGCATTTTGAAGGTCTTCAATGTAATCGATTGGAAAAAACTCTTCGGTCGGGCCGATCTTCTTGTTAAGAGGTGGCTTTTTCACGTACGTCAACATTTTTGCCTTGCAAAAGTTCAATGCAAGAACGTGTTACTCAGTACGATATTCTTATCCTCCGTACGGGTCTTGAAAGGAGCGACGTCAAAGGCTAAACGGTCTGATAAACTCGCAGCTCCGAAGTGTTACTGGGATTAATGATATTACACGTGGTAGCGAACATTTCCCAGCAGTGGCGGTATTAAACGCCGAGCCGTAATTCTGTCACGCAATAACGCGAGGCGTAACGGCATCCCAAACTCAAACCAGCGAACACGTGTTTCCACAAACGGCAAGCGATGGCATACTCGGCAGCTTGTTACGCACAACCAATTCGTTAACACATTCGCCACGCCGCAAAGAGGCTAGCCGCGCATTAACTTACCGACAGCAAAACACAGGGACTTACAAGAACCTACGGAGGTTTCCGTTTTCAAGTAGATTCGGATAAAACCCCAAGGAGTGAGCGCACTCGGATATAATGCGGCCGAGGCATTGGAACGAACGCCAAATACGGTCTCCGACAACCCTTGGAGATATCGCCAGGACTTGACCACCCCCCCCCCCAAGCGCTACAACCCTCAATGACTTAATGGTATGTGTGGCCTGCAGAACAGCTCTCCAAACTATGCCCAAAATAACCCACTGTGCCCTGGGACTGCACTGTCTACACTGCCGGCAACGTAAGTGTTGCCCATAATAACCGAAGATCCATTGTTTACTGCATCGGTGTGTCACAACCAACACAACGAATTAAATAAGCGTGATGGAACGGTGTGATATCGCGAAGCTTATCCGATTCACATATCTACACATTTTAACCCCGGTGGCGTATTTGTGTGTAACGATGATATGCAATGCAGAAAAAAACACGCACGATCATTGCGTTTGAGCTTTGAGCATTTATTGTGCCGTTATATTATACAGGTTTGCTTCGGTAAATACTATGGAAACACAGCCCCGCGATACTATTTCAGCAAATGTAAAAAATAGAACAGCTTTTGTTTGTGTTTTAATAAATTAGACGACAGACACATGTAATATAAGAGATAAATAGCAACGTTTAACGTGTGATGTGCAAGGTTTTTGTGTGCCATTCTCAGCTTGTTTTATAATTAGCGACTTCCCCCCCCACCATAAAAACAATCAGGATTACTATAAACAAATTATTACTCACGCACGTTACGATAAACCAGCCAACGATACAGCACGTCCGTCTGAAGTAGTTGTCGATCATCGGTGCACAGATTCCCCGTCGGTTTACGCGTACGTAACGATATGAAAGCGAGTCTCTCAGCGTTCGTTCGTTCGTTCGCGCGTAGGCAGCGTTCTGATCTTACGGAGCAGCCACGCCAACACGATCCCTGGGCCCCGTGGCGAAAACCACATCGGGCATACAAAAAAATAAGTGCGGGAGGCACCCACTGCAGTGCACTGCACTGCGTTGTATTATTTTTGATTGAAAAGCAGAGACAAGCTGTTGAAATTCACATCCCTTAAAACCACCTGCAGATGCTGCAACCTCGACATTATTTCGCCCGACGTCGCACAGGCAAAAAGCAACACGCGTGTACGTATATTTTATTTTTCTATCGTTGTTGAAATGCCGTCCTCTTCGCGGCCCTTGTGCAGCGCTTTGTGACCCTCGGGTGAAAGGCGCTATATAAATTGAAATTATTATTATTATTATATATGTCGTATGTGTCCGGGCGGGTTCCGGGCGGGTTCCGGGCTAGTCGTTCCACCAGCGGTCGACGCGTTTGTCGCGCAGGAAGCCTCGAGATTGAGTCCGTGCCTTGAACGTCGCAGAGTTGAAGTTGTGCTGAGAGGAACGGCAGAGAATGAAATGAATGCATTTTAAACCGGTCGATTTGTACGCAAGTGTATTGTAAACGGCAGCCTCGTAAACATATTTATCGGTTTTGTAAGATATTACGGACGTTCTCTGGTAAATTACGTGAAATGGTGATGATGAATGAATTAATAATATTATGCGAGCTTCATTTCAACATCAAAACAACTGCCTCGTGGCATTTTACACAATTCACATTCTTGATATTGGTTATTGTTTTGAGCCAGCATTTAGCAAAACAAACTTAAACTACCGAATATGAGAAAGGGCCTCCTTACCCGCTCAAATTTACTCAGTTTTCTCGCTTGGATGGAAGCTGCGTCGATCAATATCGGAGGTCCCAGCTCAAAGATGTCTCTGAGAAGAACATTTCCCTGCAAAAAAACGAACAAAGTAATGATACAGGTTTTCATGGCTCGACTCATGACGGTTGCACTCTTCAGAGCTGCTCCTTCGGGATAGCCGTGTCGAGCCATCCCGAAAGAGCAGCTCTGAAGAGCAACCGTCAAAATCTACAATTTCAAACGGCGCACGACAATTCGCGGAGGTGTGCAACAGCGTTAAACGCTCCGCGATCGCATTTACACACATCGCAATCGACGGACGATCTTTAAATACATTTATATTTAAAACACTTTCGTCACAAGGTGAGGAGGGGTGGGAGGGTGGAAATGGCACAGTAATAGGACCTTCTCTCGGATTTAAAAGCCATGTGAGTCACAAGCAATGCAATTTGGGATGTCTGTCATAAATAATAAGGACACCGAGATGACGGGTCAAGGACCCAATTCAACGCTAATAATTGAAAGGAATTCAATGCTGCTCGGTTCACTTCAACCGTTTGAAATGAAGAAATGGCATCAGGGCAATAAAATGATAAACAATTTTAAAGAACGGGCGCATGATAATCTGTGGGAGGTCATGCGCGTTAAAAAATAGCCGAGCATCCACAGCATTGTAATGGGCCGTACATACATAAATGTACGCTTCTATGCCAGTGCAAATAAAAATATACACGGTGACCAAGGGGTATTTGACATCTGTTGTTTATGCTGTCATCACAACGCTTCATTGCACTCTCTCCTTGAATAATCGCGTACAGTATCGCGGACAGAAATAACTCAATGCGTGTCGTTAATATTTGGACTGCGTGTAAGTAACGCATGTTATACAGGACAATGCACTAAAGAAGCACTTTCATCCGCTTTTAATTACACATGTAATTAATACTCATAAGCCATCACGTTCCCTTAAGAATATCGGGACATACGTTTCTTAAGAAGGAAATGAGCTCAAGGTGCAGCACAAGTGATGACCAGAAGCGTTGATTGAAGATGATAATTGACACTGCTTCATCGACACTGCGGGGGTCAAGGTAGAAGCGTTCACGTCGCGATCCCTGTCAGGTAGTACTTGGTATTGCCTGCGAATTCTATCAAACACTTCGAAGCCAAGCTGAAAGACGACCATGTCCAGAAGCTAGCCATCGTGCTTCGAAGAATCGCAAAGAAGAAGAAGATCGACACTGCTTCGTCGACAATCAGATTCTAGAATCAATTAGTTTCACGTTTCGTTTTTGCCATTTTTTACCGTTTTGTGTGCTTCGTTAGGCTAAAGATTCCACACGGCTATCCCAAAAGAACAATTAATTGTGCAAAACCGTTGACTGGTTAGGGGAAACTTAGTCCATTTGTCATTACTCCAGGCTGCCAGATTTCATTTTCTTTTTTTAGGATGAGAAAGAACGCTCTTTCGCACACGGTGTACAATGGCAAAGCACATACCCTATTCCCCAGTCATGTCAACCCCCGTTTGTTCAAGTGCACTCAGAAGCTGTCGTCAACACAAGTGTGCGCGAGTGTAAAGAACCGCGCTGAAAACTAACGCGCGCGATGAATCTTAAAGCACGCCGACGTCAGTAGTAGTCGCTTTTCGTACGGGCTAAATAAAACACTCATTTCGGTAAACAAATTCGACCGGGGCATGTTGACAAATGCAATTTACTTTGTTGGGGGGGCCGTATGAGGTGAGATCCCGACGGTAAAGAGACGAAAGCTTTTAAAATGACAACGGTGCATGGACCCACTCGAGCGGAATAATACGAAATGATCTTCCCCCTGGCTGAGGGGGGGGACGCTAATGATGGGTCCTGTTATCTACGTTTATCTGTGGAAATGACTCCCATTATCTATGTGGCTATCGGTGATAACATGCTGAGAACACTACTATATATCCTTCCGCTTCTCTGGCACTCTCGTTGTCAACGGGTAAGAAGGCACCTGGGTTCGATTTCTGACTCGGGTCACTTTCTGTGTGGAGGTTATAAGTTCTTCCCCTTAGTCTAGACGGGTTTCGTGCAGGTTCTCAAAGTCCCTCCGTACGACGCAACTGGCGTTGGTCAAACATCTGAAAGCCGAAAAAAATACCTGTAAATTACCCACCGGGATTTAGCATATTGTCACACCGACTGTCAATTCGCGTGTTTGTTGTGTCGCAGGAATCCCGCAAAGAGCTTGCAAGCTCACTGGATGTTTTCTACTGTAAAAATAAACTATCTATCTGTCATTCTGCAAACACTTTCCATGCACCTGCTGAAACAGTGTCTCGAGTGTCCATGAGCATTTCGTGGATAAACAAGCCTTAATGGATGGATGTGTGGGAGGGCGGCCGATTCCTCCGATGATCTGGGAAGCTCGATCACTTGGGTTGAATGACTTTATAGAGCTCCTTTATGAACCGTACCCATGGTCAAAGCTCTGCTTCGGAGGGCAAGATAAGAGCAGTTTCTGTGTGCACTGGGAGCGGGACCAACCTGGAGGTGAGGCCACACTCCCGGCCCGAGGGCCTCCTTGAAAGCCTCGTAGGTGCGTTTGCGTGCCCAGCTGTTGACGGACATGCACTCCAGGCCGAACTTAACCGTTTCCGCCAAAACCTCCCCATCCTGCGTGTGTGCGTATCGGACAAATGGTGTACGGAAAAAGCACGTCCGATATTAATTTGCTTAGTTTAATAGTATTACTTACTCAGAAATGAAGAACGTCACAGTTTGTCTTATCTCTCCGCGTGGATCGTTACCTCATCACGGTGAAGAGATATGTGTGTTCCAATGAACCCTATAGCTATGTCACCTAGAGTCTAGCACTCCTGCTACGGTCTCCCTTGGTGAACAGGTCTGGAGTCCAGCAATCCTGCTAGGGTCTCCCTTGGTGAACAGGTCTGGAGTCTAGCACTCCAGCTAGGGTCTTCCTTGTTGAACAGGTATACAGTCCAGAACTCCTGCTAGGGTCTCCTTTGGTGAAGCGATTTGGTGGGAGCTTCCAGACAAATAACGATCCGAAGAACCTCCAACTAAAGCAGGTTAGCGTCAGGAAGGGCATCCAGCCAGGAATGTCTTCTCCATTCCGCCCAACCCGAGCCAAGTCAACCCGAGCCAAGTCAACTCGAATACCGGCCGTTTAAAACAACAACAACAACAACGCTTGACAAGATCGGCAGGAGGAGAGGCAGCACCTGGACGGAGCGCAGGACCTTGCGGAAGATGGCGCGCTGCTTGCGGCGATCACACTTTCCCCGCTGCTTGCTGCCATCCGTCGCCAAAGCCTTGAGCTGGGAGCAGAGCCCCTCCGTGTCTTCAAAGACAAAGTCCTGCCAAAGCCAAGCACGCCGCGACACGTTAGCCTAAGGCGTAAACCTAAAGAAATCAAGTAGCCTTAACCGATTACGTATGTGCTTAGGCTGTGTGCTGGGCCGTCCCACAACTTAAAGCGGTGTCATGCTAACATGAAGATTTGTCATAACATATAAAAAACAGGTTTTGCTGGCTGGCTGGATGGCTAGCCGGCGAGGGAGGGTTGGAGGGTGACGTAAAGATAGATAGATGTTTATTATTACAGCAGAAAATAACCAGTGAGCTTGTAAGCTCTGGAAGCGGGATTCCTGCGATACAACAAACGTACGAACTAACCAATGCAAATGCGAGGGAGGGAGGGATGCCTAACATACCTGATCTAGTTCCCGTGACAGTTCAAAAAGTAGTGCCATCGACTCCCCGGCGGCGATTCTCACAGTGACGTCCTCGCAAGACAGGAGCTCAGACAGCCTCGGAAGATGCCTGTTAACAAAACAAGAAAAACGACTCTTAAAGGACACAACAATAAATTATCACGACAGGTATATATTTAACCTTTCTTCCGTGCACTCTCCGATCGACTGTCCCTCAGGCGGAAGTCGCTCATTCTCATCTGTGTCCCCGTAGTTTGGAACTTCCCCCAGTTGTTAAGTGCTGTCAGCTGCTGCCCATGCTGAAGTGGTTGTTGGCGGTTTACACGGTCAGTGTCTCGGTTGACCCAGGTTGGCCGATATTGGAGAAGAATTGTATGGCTGAATGGCCTTCCTGAGGCCAATCTGCTTTAGTCAGAAAGTCTTCGGATTGGTTTTTTGTGGAACTTCCTCCCAGATATGTTCATGAAGGAAGACCATAGCAGGAGTGCTGGGCTCCAGACCTGTTCCCCAAGGGAGACCCTAGCAGGAGCGCTAGACTCCAGACCTGTTCACCAAGGGAAACCCTAGCAAGAGTGCTAGACTCCAGATCTGCTCGCCAAGTAAGACGTTAGCCGGAGTCTTAGACTCCAGGCGACATATCTCTGGGGTTCACTATAACCCACAAACTCCTCCACCACGAATAGGTTACAATCCACGCGGGAGTGAGTTTAAACATAGGACAAATATTGTTGCCATCCCAACAAAGTGGTACTAATTTCATCGACCCTGGAGGGAGTCCACCCTCAACTCGGAATTGAACTCACAACCTTCCAATTCCCCGATTCTGCGCCACCCAGCCGGTTACATTAAAGTCAGACTACAAAGCTACCGGAGTAAACATACGCAGACAGAGCAGCGAATAATGCGAATTTTAACAGACTGAGCTATTAACTGCACCCGAGCAATGAGAATGACATCACGGTCATTAGCACGCCGCATCGAGTTTCAACGCCGAGCTCTTAATTGGCCTGCATACCGACAGACGACCTCCTCAAGGTATATATCGCTCCTATAATTAGCGCAAGTTGCGGCAGGCCTCGTCGGTGAGGAATGTTCAAGGGCAGGCGGTTTGGTGGGTAGGGAGCATGACATCCGGGCTGAGTTTGTTCAGCTCCGCATACCTTCTATTCGTGCCCCCAAGGTTACAAACCGCCAGTCGGAGCCAAATGTTTACGAGAAGCGTGCTTCTTTGGCAATTTCTTATCACAGCTTAAACAACGATATATAATGGCGCTAGTGTTTTTATATATGTGTGTGTGACCTGTTGGCGAGCCTTCGACACTTCACGTGGCCTCAAGGTGCATATGGCCTGGCACAGGCGCCGTGGTGACGTCACCGCCACTTAGTGGCGAATGGCGGTTGTCGTTATAAATGTTCGCGCTGAGGATACTGGGTTCAAATCCTTCATAAGCGCACGTTTTAGCTGCACAGCACAGAGGCTTTTTACGACTTATTTCAGCTTTACCTCCCACTTATTGACTACTCTTCTGAATGGCCACTTTTGCACGAGTACCATCAACCCTCTGCAGCACTCGTTTTACCTTTATCATGACATCAGAAGAGTGCGTGACACACTTGGAGTAAGACTGGTCGTAGGGCGGGCACTTTGCTCGTCCACTGAATGCAGAAAAACTGGAATAGCCAGATTGCAATGCAAATTATGCAAAATGTCTTGCTGGAAGTGTCACCCTTTGCGTGAAAGACACGTTAGTAATATCAAAGATGATTCCAGTAAAACCTCGACTTAAGGGACTAATAGGAGTGGAGGGGTTTCCAGTAGTCCGTTAAATCCTGATGTTTGCATGACGATCTTAAAAACAGGAATGACCGTATCTGACAACAATCTATATATTACAAGCACTTTTCAATAAAGTAACGCGCGTATGTAATAGCAGCAATAAAAACACCAAAATAAAAAAACATTTTAATAATTTCAAATGCAGACGGCAGTCTCGGAAGTAGCGGACAGCATCAAAGTCCAATTTGACACAAAGGCTTTCGTGACCAATGTTATCCATAGTCTAGCTTTTTTTATGAGTTGGGTCACGTAAATAATAATAATAATCTACTGTTGTAACAGTAGATTATTTTCTCCGGGCGCGTTGCATTTTCTCCGGGCGCGTTGCACCCGTTGATTCGGAGGCGCGGAGCCCTGCTCAGTCGGTTTGTTGTGAGTCGGTGAAGAGGTGACTTTTTAAGAGTTTTTTGGAGGCTGTGGGGGACTGTGTTTGACGCAATAGGTGTGGCTACAGGCTGTTCCAGGTTGTGGGTGCCGCGACCGAGAATCGGCGTTTCAGTAAAGGGTTGTCACGTGAACAAAAACGTTGAACAGAGTCCGTTAAATCGAGGTTTTACCGTACTTGTTAAACGCAAGGGCCGCACTCGTAAAACCGCGGTGATCGTTAACTCCCGCGCCGTCCCCACCGCTGCAGCAGGGCGTGCAGTCCGGAGGCTGGGTAGACGGTGAGCAGCAAGGTCCAGGCCAGCAGCGCACTGGCCTGGAGCGCCCGCAGAGCCTGACCGGTGGCCAGCACACCCCCCACGCCTCCTGCCCCGTCACGTCCACACGGGCTGAACAGCGTCTCCAACACGGCCATGGTCCCAGACACCTCCTGGAACATGGCAAAACAACGGACTAAGTATAAAACTATTTCCATCGATCAATGTTCTAAACCGCTTGTCCTGGTGAGGGTCACGGTGCCAGCAGCCCAAGGAGAGTGGGCCAGACATCCCTTTACTCAGCAACGGCTTGGGCAGGTGACATCACATCACATGTAGGGATCATGGTCGGTAGTCAAGGCAAACAACAGATTGGAAGCTAAATGAGAGAACAAGGCTGGAAGGATCCACGCGAAAAGAGGTGGAGCAATGAGATCAACGTGTGTGCAGGTGCGAGATGGGGTTTTACACCGCAGAACCGTGCGAGATGGCAAAGGGATGAAAACCCAGCAGAGGGTTATTCGTGGCTGATGATAATGATGACGGTACTGAATCATCTGACTTGGTAAAGTTGGGTGGCGGGCCGTGTCAGATGGACATGCAACGAGGCGGAATGGGTTTTCGATTTATGTAAATGTCTAACATTTGGTCAAATGTGACTGAGTAAACATCTCATAATTAACGGGACTGTGAACGCGAACAAGCCTTGGGAAGAACCGAACGCCCGTACACTGTGTCCTGGCTTCCCCGCACGTTTAACCGGGGCTGTGTGGATGCCGAATGCTGTTTGTTGGAATATTATTAAGCGAAAGGTCTCAGCACAACACACGAGTCACGAAACCGGAGATAACCACAAAGTAGAAGCCACAGCACGTCTGCGACACACAGCCGTCGACTAGGGATTCGCGATGCACCTCTGATGACATCAGCTATGCAACCAGAATCAGTGTTATTAATTTAACTCACGCGTTAATCGCCCTGGCCTAAACAAATGTCTGCACAAGGTGTAAATGTTATCGCACCGTCTTCGTGTAAGATTCATTTTCTTTACCTCGATGTCGTCGGCGGTAACGAAGCAGCAAACTCCAAGGGCAGATGCGCACTGTGCGACAGACAGATACAGTGTTTATATTAAACAACAGCAACAAGGTCAGTCAAGAGACCGAGCCTGGGCGTATGTAATGCTAAAACTCTGCAAGAACACCAACTGTCAAGGAGAGTTGCAATTAGGGTGGAGAGTGATTGCAGAAAGACTGAGGTTTTATTGCTCTCCTGTTTGGCACTTTTGAATGATGTGTTAAATCACTAGAGGTACAGCCCGGTGAAAAATATTTACTTTTTTTTTTACTTTAAAATAGAAAACGGGTTTCCGTGGGCATTGACTGAAATCAAGTCGCTAAAATTGGTACGCTGCAAGCTATCGTTGACAGTTTTCATCGCAGCATTAGGGCGGCACGGTGGCGCGGCGAGTAGCGCTGCTGCCTCACAGCAAGAAGGTTCCCGGGTTTGAATCCCGCCTCAGGGGGCCTTTCTGTGTGGAGTTTGCATGTTCTGGCTGTGTCCGCGTGGGTTTTCGCCGGGCACTCCGGTTTCCACCCAGAGTCTACAGACACGCTGCTGCGTAGGTTAAATGGCCTGCTGACTAAGTTTCCCCAGGTGCCCTGTGATGGACTGGTGGATGGATGGATCATAGCATTAACCACTCAAGATCAGATTGACTTGCCCATTTAACGGTAAGCAAAGAGCCCCTTAAGAGCACGGCTAAGAACCACTTGAAACCAAAGTCACGGTTCGTAGCAATCTCAGCCGTGGTGTCAAAAATGTAACTCTGGCAAAGAAACCCTTCTGCCGTCCTTTAGTAGCAAGTACGAGGAGCTCTGGTGGGCACCCAAATTGGATATCCAAAAATAAAAACCACTCGACTTGAGCATGTCCCCAACAGCGAGGCTGCACTTACCTATAACAGATGTGCTCAGTGACTCGATTGTCTGCGCCTGTAGCCCTGATTATGCAGGCAGCGTGCCAAGTTACGCAGTTTAATACTTGAACCGAAATAGATTTGGTTTTCAGATTTAATGACGTGCTACGGGTTAAGACGTTACAGTGTGGCATCCAGGTCTCGTGAAGAGTAATGGTATACACAATGATCGTCTGCTCGCAATGTGACAATTTGTCACCGTTAGGTCATCAATTGTGTTTTTTCAACAGAAAGGTGAATGGAGCTGCAAAAGGTACTTGAACCTATTATATACAATGCTATCCCGAAAGAACAACTATGGAAGCTGTACTGACGTAGGTTTTCACGACTCGAGAGACAGCTATGGAAAGCAACTCTCAACTACGGAGACTAATTCTCAATTCTACCCCCACTCCAAAACTCACGCTCTGCCTGGCCACTGCAGTCGCTGTTTTGTCCATGAGGATTGAGACCAGAAGGGGCCGGGTGGCCCTGTAGACTTCTACCGCCTCCTGGCCACCCTCCAGCTGAATGCAGAGCAGCGACGCGAGAGTGGCAGCACACACCTGCTCCTCCCCATTGCCTACAACGACAAACAACAATAATAATTTAATAATTTTAAATGTATCACGCGTGGCACATATTCATTCAATGACGAAGGTATTCATGCGACAAGAGAACGACTCAGAGGCGCGAGGAAAGCGCAGAAAGGCGGAGGAGGCAGCCAGTCGGTTTGTCGGCACCATATTGCCACACACTGGCTTCCTATATAATAATAATATAAATTTATATAGCGCCTTTCACCCGAGGGTCACAAAGCGCTGATGTTATCGGCCAACTAATTAATGAGTGGTTTTTTTTTAGTTGTGGGAGGAAACCGGAGAACCCGGAGGAAACTCACGCAGAACAGGGGGGAGAAGAGACAAACTGCACACGGAAAGGCGCCCAAGGCGGGAATCGAACCGCCTCGGGCAAGACCATTCTTTCTGTGAGGCGCAGCTGTTACCACTGCGCCACCCTGCCACCCAAACATCGCACGGGACCGGATACTCGGTGCACTAGGGATGGGGGGTGTGAATCGTGGTGTATGCGGCACGGAAGGTCCCGCGTGCAGCCTTGCCAAATGCTGCCGCACGAAAACAAACAAACAAACAGGGTTCAACGCACATGATGTAATTCTCCGCGGGGGCTAAAAACATGATTATGCCGCGGCAACATTGCAGCTTTGTTGTTTTGCTTAACGAGCTGCGATTCGTAAACATAAATCAATTAAAACTTAAATCGTTTAACGTGGAGAAAAATTAATCAAAGTTTGTTTTTTTTCTAACTGCACGTCAGGCAGAGCCAATAAAGTGCGTGACAGATTGTAATAAATTATTATTGTTGTTTTCCAAAATAACTCGCATTAAATCTCTTGGATATATGCTAACATTGGCCTTTTGGTATCCAGAGAAGCGTATAAATTCAACAAAACACACGCATGCAAATACACAAACACACACACCAAATGTAATTAATATCTGCATAATTACAATGACACCAAACACAGTGGGATAATGTACTGATGTAGCTTTTCACGGCTCAATGTGTGAGAATTGATTTCCGTAGCTGTTCTTTCGGTGTAAGCCGTGTCGAGTGTTCCTACTCTCTCCTTCACGAGGTTTCTGAAGCTGATGATGCAACCGGCGTGGCAGGTGAAACATCGCGAAGGAGAGAGAAGGAACACTCGACACGGCTATCCCGAAAGAACAGCTATGGAAATAATTCCCAGTGAGATGAAGTAGTTGGAATGATGCACTTCGCAAGGCAGGACGAATATATCCGTACCTTTCTTGAGACATTTCTCAACTGAGACGGTGACCGTGACCCGTCTGTCGAGCAGAATGTCGTAGAGAAGCTGCTCCCGCAGAACTCCACGGAGTCCTTTGAGGCCAGCTTGCCTGGTTTTTAAACTGAGATGGAGAGGTAAAGCATTATCGAAGAGAGGTTAAAACTCTGTGGATATAAAAGACATCGTCTTAACCGATAATATAATGATAATACAATTTAGAACGCGCGTAAATTCCACGCGCAGTTCTGGACGAGACACGGATACGGAGGTGTGGGAAAACTACAGAGGTGGGGGGGGGGTAGTCAGCCACACGGTCAGCCGGCGTCAACCCGCCAGACACTGCTTTCCTATATATTATGGTGTTATTGGCCAAACCGGAGAACCTGGGCGAAAGCCATGCAGAACAGGGTGAGGACACACAAACTCCACACAGAAAGGCGCCCGAGGCAGCAGTCAAACTGCCTCGGGCAGGTCCTTCTTTCTGTCAGAAGCAGATGTTCCCACTGCATAGACACCCTGCCACTCAATAACACTTGTACCTTTTGTCCAATGTGTTCTCAATACACTGGCTCAGCTTCAGCTCCAGTTCTTCGGTGTTTTGTTCTGAAAAAAATTATCAAATTTTAACTCCAAGACAATTGTCTCCAACATTATTAAACACAAGATCACTTTTAGGATTGAATCGCAACACAAGGTAGAGGCGTAACAATTCTACTTTACTAAAAGCTAAAAAAAGTACGCTATGCACAACGCTCACCTATTCTCAGTGCCAAACGTGTGCTTGCTGCACAAGATCTATGTTTTTTCTTTCGTTGTTGACATGCCGTCCTCTTCGCGGCCCTTGTGCGGCGCTTTGTGACCCTCGGGTGAAAGGCGCTATATAAATTGAAATTATTATTAAATTATTATTATTACTTACACACTTGCATTTGTGATCCAAGGCCGCCCCAGTTTTAAATACAACCACCGTATAGAATCTCGGCTTTTCCCACTTTCTCTATACTTTTTTTAAACGTTAAGATCGACTGTTCAGGACTCTGGGATCGACCTGTCGATCACAATCGACTGCTTAGAGACAACTGCTCTAAGACAATTTGGGGGAAAAAAAAACATGTACAACAAAAAGCGTTGTATTATTAAATGAAAAGTTCAATGTTTTTCGAAAATACGATGCACTTTAAAGAGCCAATGTACTGCAGAACACTGTTCACAAAAATAGCACAAGTAAAGAAAAATATATACCTTAAGGGCACACCATGCATTAAAAATGAGAAAAACAAGTCTCACAGCGCAAACACACGTGTAATGTGTCCTTTACTTTTGTGCAACAAACGCACTTAAGAGGAACCAGTTACATAGTGGTTTTATTTTGGCCTGGGTTAAACGCCTCCATCTTCAGCAAAGCAGTGAAAGGGACTGCTATCAACCAAGATAACACGTGACTTCTAATATATCAGACACGGTTTTTTCGTGATGTTTTTGGTGTTGGTCAATCACGCAAGTGGATATTAATAATAATAATCTACTTTTGTAACGCTCGCATTTTCTCCAGGCGCGTTGCACCCGTTGATTCGGAGGCGCGGAGCCCTGCTCAGTCGGTTTGTTGTGAGTCGGTGAAAAGGTGACTTTTTAAGAGTGTTTTGAAGGCTGTAGGGGACTGTGTTTGACGCAATATTACGTGTTCATGTCATGGACTTGTACCCGTACTATTGCGTACACCAAATGAATATAAGCACATTTTTTGGGGGGAATTGATAAGTTGTTTTTATCTCTAGTGAGGTCATCAAAATATTTTCAAAGAATAGAAATCCTTGACAAATCGTGAAGGCTATGCTGTTTTTGATCATGTTGTGTTTTTAAAAGTCACGAGAGAATTAAATACGACACAGAAAAAATAAATACTTGATACCGTCTGCCATGATGCTGCTAAATCATCGCAACTCTCACATTTGTGCATGATTTTAATCCACGTAATGCTTGTTTACAAGTTAAAGATTAAATTATTACAAAGAAAATATTTTATGAGCAGTTGGGTCATGGAAAAAGCACAGCATATTTGACTATACCCATAATAACGTCTCTTAATGTATTATGAAATGCCTGCTAAGTATGCTATTTCATACATCATGTGAGAGAAACATAACACGTTGTTTTCTTATGTAAGGATGAATATCCGTAGGCCCTGGCAGCACACAGTCATTACTGATAGATGTTCCAGATAACCACCAGGCCGTAGAGAGACTTATGTGACAACACAAACAACAGTTCAGATGTCCTAAACTCGCTGAACCCTGGAGAGTACAGCACCACAGCTTGGTTCGAGGCAATACCCATATATCTGTCAGTATGAAATGTGGGGTGCAGAAGGATTGTTGATGGACCTCTTACTTTCAGCGGAATCTAAAAGCCACCTGAGGCAAACATGTCCGAGACAAACTCGAGGTGACCTTGTCCTATACGATTAAAATAGGTATAGTAGAAAACCCACCAAAGCCTGGAGCGAATCCGAGATTCTGGTTTAGAAATCAAATTTGTACAGTTTATAACGTGCTGCAAATTCCACGCCTAGTTATGGACGAGACACTGATATGGAGGTATGAGGAAACTGCAGAGAGGGGGGAGTCACGAAAGGTGGTCAGCCGGCGCCAACTCGCCAGACACTGTTGAACTATATATTATGTTCTCGGCCAATGTATTAATGAGTGTTTTTTTAGCGGTGGGAAGAAACTGGAGAACCTGGAGGTAACCCACGCGGAATAGGGAGAGAACACACAAGGCGCCCGAGGCGGGAATCAAACTGCCTCGGGCAGGACCTTCTTTCTGTGAGGCGCAGATGTCTTCCTGATAGCCACCAGAAAGACTTTTTTTAAGCGTGCGTAACCTAAGATCTGAGCCTGCGGCAGCTTAACAAGAACCCCACACAAGACATTCACAACACCTTGCAAATTCCAAAGTTACTGACTTGACTTCAGCCAGACAATAAATGGCCATAATGCTAAGCAGATGTGAGATGACTGAATTCGAGAACATCAGAGGAATGGATGGCCTGCCCTATGGAAGGCCACTACCGCTGTAACCCATACGTTTACAAAAGCAACAAAGCAACCCAGACGATACAGGGTTAGTCACCAATAGCAACACCACTTTACACTAATATTTTGTTCAAAATGAATCATCTGCTATTATTATTATCTGTATGGGTTATCGTGATCCCCAGACGGAGCTAATGAATTAACACTTTAATCTGCAGCGGGAACGCTTTAAACAAGCAATACTCTCTGCACAGCCTGGGGGGACATCCAGAAAACAGTGACGACTGTGGGTGCTGCTGGGCTAAACACAAATATGTTGACAATAGCTATAGACAGAGAGACAGAGTTACCAAACTACTGTCAAGAAGAAAAGGCACGTGAAATATCCGCTTGTACAAAGTAAGTGGTGAAAGTAAATCAGCTATAGCAAGCCATGTGATCAAACAGCCAAGTGCCAATGTTTTCCGGAGCAAAATAGTGAGAGCAAGTTGAGAGAAAGACAGGATGTGGATGAATGATGCGAATAAACCAACATGAAGGCTTATGAAAAGATAAAAAGAATGGTGTGCCATGCCTGTCCAGCTTAAGTTCAACGGTGACACGTCATGATAATGCCCTTCACCCGGGAAAGCATCACTGAGTTCCAAGACTCAATTTCAGGAGGATTCTGTATCTGGATAATTGGTCAAATTCTGCTCATTTTTGTTGGGCATGTGGAAGGAAACAAGAGTAACTGTAAATAATGTATGCAAACGCCAAGCTTCATACAGATGGGTTCACACATCTACTGTTCTGCCATGTGTCGCAGACACAGGCAGTTGCCCCACCAAGTACTAACTAGGCTCAAGCCCGCTTAGCTTCCTATATCTGGCATAGTCAGGTGTATTCAGGATGAGTTTGTCGTGATTTATTTGTGATTGTTACTACGTGGTTATCTGGCATTACATAGAATCGAAGTTTAGATAGATGTTAATTATTACAGCAGAAAATACCCAGTGAGCTTGCAAGCTCTGGAAGTGGGATTCCTGCGATACAATAAACGTACGAATGAACAAACACGAAAAATACATAAAATCAGAAGACCATTAGTGAACGGACGTGAATGCTTTACAAACTGACCTTCTTCACAATCCCCAAGCAACCCATCGGTGGCACTGACGTTGTGAGAAACGTCCAACGGTGAGACGTCATTCTCATTTTTCGGAAACTCCTCAGCACCTCCACCTACAAATAGGAAATGTACACACAGTCATCATCATCATGATCAAGAGCCATCATCTACCCACTGCTACTATGCCGCGATTCACCGCATTGATCCCACAGATTCATCTCGTCGACGGTCATCCCCCCCGGTGTGTTCCCTTCTCTGACTGCCACTCGATGACTGGACCAGTGGAGAAAACCTCCAATCGTTCCTTCTCGTGATGTGCCCCGTTCAATCCCAATCACGTGTACCTACAGTCAACAAGACGTCCTTGGTTTGCATGTTTTCAGATCTACGAGTTACTCGGTCCGCGTAATTCACAGCAAGCATAGCTCCAAGCTTTAAAATGCATTTTTCCGAGTTAATTACCAAATATACACGGTACAGGTCGTATTGTAGCTACTCATTTTAAAAAGTCACGGCATCCCGCTCACTTATGTTCAATTTTGCAATGGATGCCCATTAGAAAGGGTGGAGTTAAAATGACACAGCATTGCACTCATCATAAACGAATTTTACTCGAAGCGACACCCTGATATTGCATAAAAGAAAACAAACATTGCCAACTCGCAAATCTAAATCGGAAAAAAAACATTTTGCCGATTGATGGCATATATATTGTTTACGAAATGGGAAGGTGAACTATAGTAAGTTTAACATGATGTCTTTCGTGACCAATATTATCCAAAATATATCCCTTTTATGGGTTGGGTCACGTAGAAAATATAAGTGTCGTAAACCCGACTCAACTCGACAAAGCCAATTAGTAAGGTTTGTCAGGTGAACAAAGCGTGCCAGTTTTTTTCAATCATCAGCTGATTTCAACTATCGGCGAAACGTCGTGTTTTACTGTAAATGTTGTGTGTTCGCTCTCCGACATACCGGTGTGCTGAAGTAGTAAAGAATTGGCACGTTTTGTTCACGTGATAACCTTACTAATTGGCTGTGTCGAGTGAAGGCGGGTTTACGGCACTTTATGATCTTGACATGAATATGTATGGACGAATGTCAACTGATGTGGGTTCACCATTTCAGTAAGTGTATGTTAAAGTAGAAAAAAACGGGCTTTTTAAAAGCATGATATCATAGGCTCTGCTGAACAGACAGAATTGACATTTAATGCTATTTCACAATGCAGACAACAAGAACATTTGTGCAACTGGCATTTTCAAATTTCACCAGTGTTGCATTCACACGGACACTTATGTGGCAATTTGGTGGCTGAGTTGGAATTTAGCCATGTATGGTAGCCGAGTTCGAATTTTGCCAAAGTTAAAAACTAAATGTAACAGTGTGGGGGGTTCCAGTGGTTGTGACATGGCTGAAAACATCAACTTGCTACACTGGGGAAACTGGTTTTAATAATGCATGTCAGAAACCCACATTCCTACTCAAAATCTCATCGAAACTCAAAAAATGTTCAACTTCCATTTTTAAAAATATTCCAGTCATTTTTTTTTTACTTTTCACAAATTCTAAATAATTTAAAAGCCGAATACAGGTCTTCATATTTTAACACAAAGCTGTGGAGACTACGTTTTAGTACTAAGGATAAATGTTTGATAAAGAAAAGTAGGCTTGGATTAAATAAAAATATATTTAAAAACCTGAGCTTCCCAAATAAGAAGCCCTTTATCCAGAAAGGTGTCTGTAACTTATGACCTTTTCAGGAAGATCTGGGATTTGGAAGCTTAGCCAATTTCACTAATGAGTATTTGGCATGTTAGAGGAAACCAGAGTATTCTATCTGGAAAAGTATATATTCAGGTAAAAGAAGGGATGCTGCTCAAAGTTCCATTCCAATCGTTACAAGAATCGTTGTATACTAAATCCTGGCCACCTTGCTCCTCAGGTCTGCCACATCTGGTATTCCAAGAAAGTCTCCCAACCATAGACTAATCAGTTTCAACCCTGCTTTTTCCGAGATCTGATAATATCTGGTACAGTCAGGGTGACTTGGTCTTTGGCAATGTTCACTACTAACTAGTGAACACATTTGCATGAACGTCACACTCATCACAATTATAATACAATATGCATGTATCAAAGTGTCTATCAAAGTGTGTTCTCGTATTGAAGTCATGAGAAAGTGGTGGTAAGTCTATATTTCAATGGGGGACCAAACTCTTCCAAATAATTACAAAGTGACTTCTTTCCACGTAGATGCAAGGAAATAAACGGAGGGATTATTGATATATGCCCTGTGATGGACTGGCGTCCTATCCTGGGTATAGCCCTGCCTTGCACCCCGTGTCTGCTGAGATAGGCTTCGGGTCAACGCGACCCTGTACAGGATTAACCGGTTTCTGACAATGGATGGACGGTTAATGATATATTTTAGGGTTTAGTTAGGGCGGGGGGGGGTTAAGTTAAGCGTTGTGAGTAAGGCATACCTTTCACCATTTCTGCAGGGAAATTAGTCTTAGCAACGCGAAAATATATCTGCGTGACCTTATAGCGCAATGAAATAGCACGTCACATTCAATTAATAAACAACCCCAAATTTACTCATAATTCACACACAC